>JAZHFQ010000180.1:0-578296 GCA_038387885.1 Spodoptera picta
CCTATAAATGCCCACTGCTGAGCAAAGCCTCTTCTCACACGGAGAAGGTATCAGCATTAATTACCACGCTTGCTCGATGTGGGTTGGTGATTACAACCTTATAATTAGAAATTATAAGCCCAGGTTTCCTCATGATGCTTTCCTTCACCGTTTATCAGTGGTGTCTAAATAATCTTAGAAAGTACATACTATATAACTCGGAAAAAGTGACATTTGGCCAATTAGCCTTTGGTAGATTTCAAACTCGCAACCTCATGCATAAAATGCGGGCATTTTAAACCTCCGGGCCACCACAAATGAATAAAGAATTATAATTTTTAAAGACCATACACCTTGCAAAACTTTATGTGGCAGGATATTTGTTATGTTATGTCTTTGATGGCCTTCAGATTTACAAAGTCTCACAACGCATCTAATACAAATTTAGGTGTGCAAAAATGGAGAGCACGTCACATTTCCTGCACGTTTAATACTAAGACCGAATTGAACAATTCGAATAAGCAAATTCATTGAAAAAAGTTCAAAGAATGAATGGGCCGGCTCGACCGAATTGACATCATGGCCTCACAGAAAACCTACGTGAAACAACGCTCGCGTTGTGTTTCGTCGTGTTAGTACTTCGCATTTACCCCTTCCCCAATATCCCCAATCCCTGAATCCTAAATTATCGTCAAATTCCTAATCCTCAAAAGGCTGATAACGCACTTGTAACACCTCTGGTGTTTCGGATGTCTATAGGTGACGCCATATTGCTAAGCTTCAAGTGATCCGTCTGCTCGTTTACCGGCTTAGTCCATTAAAAGACTACAAATTGAAAGCTGACTAAAATCGAATTTTCAAAAGCATTATAAAACTAGAAAAAGTATGAACAACTAAATATTGGAACGCGAACATCTTACTCCAAAAACCCTCTATCGGGAAGTCAATGCAGATCGTGCAACTGCAAAGTTTAATCGCAAGCTAAAAGCAACAACAGCATTTTTGTTCCGATGTCGTGTATCCGACACATTTTAATCCGACAGCATTTTGCCCGAATATTCTACGCTAGAGAATCAATTTAACTCATTGAGTACCGTCACTGTAGACACAATTAAAGAACAATAGGTTGCGGTCACCGGTGACCGCTTGGTGTTTGACAGTTTAAAAACAAAAGCGCACCGGAATCGATACAGTATCGTTGCTGACACGTTTAGAGGAAGCACTCAACTACTCGATTGACTTGATAACTTTTAGACTACCGGTATAACAATGTTCTTAAGTTAATTTATCAAAGTTTACTATAGTTGGTTTTCAATACTCTTATTATAAACTATGCCCCTATGGCTTTATATGAATTCCGTATTTTCTAATACATGACGTAATTTTAGAAACTTCACTTTTAGGACAAGCCTACATTCCCCAAGTTTTTTTTTATTTGATGGTCCGATGTTTGACGACTATCCCGCCCGGTGATAAGCGATTATGCGGTCTACGATGGAGCACGTCGTCCCATAAGCAACCTATTCACGCGGGCGTCGAAGACTAATGAAAGACTTGATAACTAAAGAAAGAGGTTTTTTATTTCATCATCATCAGCAACATATAACTGCTGAGCAACGGCCTTTTCTCACACATAGAAGATTTGTCACGCTTGCTCAAGGTGGGTTCGCAATTTCAAACTTATAATTTGAAATTATAAGTCCAGGTTTCTTTAAAATATTTTCCTGCCAAAAGTGTTTTTATTTGATACTAGCTTCTGCACCCGACTTCGTACGCGCAATCCCGTTTCTCCCATTCCCGTAGGATTTTCAGGACTTTTTTCTGTCATACGAACCTTCACCTGACGATAACAAACACAACAAAAAAATCTGCCTAATCGGTCTAGCCGTTCTCAAGTTATGGCGTGACAATGGGAATCGGGTTTCATTTTGATATATACAGATTATCAAATTTTTAACTGAATGTGTCGTTCATGGCAATCATTCAACATGTATTTTAGACAAAATACTTACCAAACCGTATCACGAATAAATAAATGTCTAATATGTAGCTTATTAACACGGTGTTATTCTCAATGGAGCCCTCGACACATCCGACGAAGATTTAATTTGATTTAAGAGAAATCATTCTGGAAACGTTTACCCAGAACGGTTCAGTTACATTAAACAAATATTATGAAAATGTATATGTGAACGATTAAACTTGACATTAAGAATGATTGGAAGAATCAGAGCCAAATACGTTGATTCACCTTTGTAAGGGCCAATTTTTCCAACGCCAAATATATGTTAACTGACGAATAACTTTGAATGTTTGACAATTCTTCCGTACTAAAAATTTTCAAATGTCAATTATATTCTACAGTTAAAAATTATGTGATTGAAAAATCGGTTCTGAAGGATCGGAGAATCGGTCGAGATCAGAGATCGGAGAATCGGTTCTGAAGAACCCGAAAGCAATCTGGCCTACAAGTTTGGAGCCTACAAAAACATAAACTCTGTAGCTATATTAAATTTTACATCAGAAGGAAAAATACTTGCTTACCTACTTAGATTTCATTTTGAACTATTTTCGATGTTACATAGATTCCGCATTTTTTAAATCTTATTTAAACTGTTTAATGTTGGGATGCCCGAAGGATTACGACGCCCGCTTCTCTGGCATGAGAATGCGGGTTTACAACCTAACAACGACAAGTACCAATGTGACTTTTGCCGAGTTATATGTACTTTCTAAGATTATCTAGACACCCCTGATAAACGGTGAAGAAAAACATCGTGAGGAAACATTGCCATAATTTCTAATTATAATATTGAAATCGCCAACCCGCATTGCACCGCACCCGTGGTGATTAATGCTCAAACCTCAAACCTCCGTGCGAGCGGAGGCCTATGGTCAGCAGTAGCCACTTATAGGCTCTTGATGATACTGTTTACAAGTTAAAAATGATACCTCGGTAAACTCCCAATGAAATGATTGATATGACGTGGGCAATATAAGCATTATCTACCAATCTACATATCTCAGGATGATCCTGAACTTTAGTAGCCTGTATTAACTCGTCGAGTACCGGTTTTGTAGACACAATTATAGAACAATAGGTTGCGGTCACCGGTGACCGCTTGGTGTTTGACAGTTTAAAATGAGGGGTAAAACTATAAAATAAAATATATTTTATTAACTAGGTAGCTTCTGCCAGCGGCTTCGGCATAGTCTACCTCTGTTCCAAATATCATCCCGATCCCTTCAGCCGTTGATATGACTGAATAAGAAACATAAACACAATCTCACATATTTTCAAATTTATAATATCGATTCAAGCTAATTTCAACCATTGGCCCTACAATCACAGCGTAAAGTTCACTGCGGGCAACCTAACATTGGACAAACTTATATTTGCGTTTTGTACAGTAACTGTGTCTAGGGAGTGAGCCGCACAATTAAGTTTGTTTTTTTTTGTAAATATAGTTTTTCAGTACCCCTTTTGTACCCAGGATATTAAAGTATAGAGGTAAACATACCAAGTTTCATTGTAATTGGACCAGTAGTTTTTGCGTGATGCGTGAACATACATACAGACAGAAAAACGAACAGACAAAAATTTTTTATATCTATTTTTAGTTTCGGTGTCCATCTCGGTGTCCATCTCGTTTCACATAGCATAACATAACATTACGCCTTTTAAGGCAGGCATGTAGGCAGAGGTGCACATTTCGGCACTTACTGCCACTGTACCTCTACAATGTAACACCCATTTTTCAATATTCATGTTACGAGTCCCATGTAATAGGGGGTGAGCCTATTGCCATATACCGGGCACATTTCCAGACTCCTTGCTACTACTGATATTTTTAAAAACCCATTAATACTTTGCCCGACCCGGGAATGGAACCCGAGATTTTTTTTTATATTATTAATATATAGATTATATTGTCATTGACTACCTCATTGTCCGAGTGGTCGCAAGTGCGACTGCCAGGCAAGGGGTCTCGGGTTCGATTCCCGGGTCGGGCAAAGTATTACTGGGTTTTTCAAAAATTCCCAGTACCTAGTAGCACGGAGTCTGGAATTGTGCCCGGTATATGGCAATAGGCTCACCCCCTATTACATGGGACTCATAACATAAATAGTGAAAAGTGGATGTTACATTGTACAGTGGCGTAATGTACACCTCTGCCTACCCCTTCGGGGATAAAAGGCGTGATGTTATGTATTATGTATGTATATAGATTTTACACTTCTACATTTTTATTAGAGGTATATGTAAGTATAGATTATATACATCTCAATAACATCTTCACAATAATAATGATATAAGCATACAAGTAATACTCTGTATAGTAAGAAGGTTATCAGATGTTAGATAACAGTGCTTGAGCACTCAAATATGATTGGCTATGTTTGAGAAGCCTTTACATGTTAAGTGGGACCATTATTACGTCTAGTTGCTTATATATAGTTATATTTTATTATTTGAAGTTGTGTGGTGAAGTTGTATTGAGTGTATTCTTAGAATTTTATACGGCGAACTAATAAAATACTGATTTTGTGATTTTAGATTGATATAAAAATGAAATAAAATAAAATGACTGCTTCGTTGTCCGAGTGGTCGCAAGTGCGACTGCCGGGCAAGGGGTCTCGGGTTCGATTCCCGGGTCGGGCAAAGTATTACTGGTTTTTTTTTTTGTTTAGTAGTAGGAGTCTGGAATTGTGCCCGGTATATGGCAATAGGCTCACCCCCTATTACATGGGACTCATAACATAAATAGTGAAAAGTAGGTGTTACATTGTACAGTAGCGTAATGAGTACACCTCTGCCTACCCCTTCGGGGATAAAAGGCGTGATGTTATGTTATGTTTATAAAAATAAAATGTTGAATTTTTGTCAAGTTCTGAATTACATCATGGTAACATAACATACATAACATCACGCCTTTTATCCCCGAAGGGGTAGGCAGAGGTGCACATTCTACCACAGTACAATGTAACACCCACTTTTCACTAGTTGTTATGAGTCCCATGTAATAGGGGGTGAGCCTACAGCCATATACCGGGCACATTTCCAGACTCCGTGCTACTACTGAGAATTTTAAAAAACCCAGTAATACTTTGCCCGACCCGGGAATCGAACCCGAGACCCCTTGCCCGGCAGTCGCACTTGCGAATACTCGGCCAACGAGGCAGTCATAGAAATATTATGTACATTTTATAGCAGCATTGTAACTTATTTCTGTATGTTATAAAGATTACATTCACAGTCTCGAAACTTAGCTTGAACGGTTTACGGTCGATTCTGTGTTCTAATTACTTCTGATTTTGAATAGATATGCCTTACTATAGATTGAAAAAAGTATTTGACTAATGAAGCTACCTATAATATTGTCGTTACTACGAAATTTTACAGTCGATACCAACTAACAAGATAATGATACTAAAACCAAGTACACTCACACACTCGCAAAGCAATACAAACTCATCATTCCACATAGATAAACAAAAGAAAAACAGTAAAATGTAAAGCATAATACACACTAGTGGAAAGCGTGTAGTCGACGTTTACTTTGAACACACGCTTTGTATCAGGACAAACAAATGGCACTTAATGATGTCGCGGTCAACAAAAAAGGGTCCTGTGTGTAAGCGCCCGTTTTTATAGAATCATACTACAGAATAGATGTTGGTATGTAAAATAGTTGGAGACTTTTTTGGACTGTTGTAAAAAAGTTAGTAGGTAAATGTAGATTTTTGGACGAAAATAAATATGACGTAGGGGCAAGTTTCTTAACGCCGGACGGCACCTAACGCCGGACACATGTATTATCTCGATAACTAATAACGCGAGTGATTCAATTTTTAGGGGAAAGTCTCCCAGTGGCAGACACCTAAGATTTTTAGTCAATCATCATCAAAATTATCAGGACAAACAAATGGCACTTAATGATGTCGCGGTCAACAAAAAAGGGTCCTGTGTGTAAGCGCCCGTTTTTATAGAATCATACTACAGAATAGATGTTGGTATGTAAAATAGTTGGAGACTTTTTTGGACTGTTGTAGAAAAGTTAGTAGGTAAATGTAGATTTTTGGACGAAAATAAATATGACGTAGGGGCAAGTTTCTTAACGCCGGACGGCACTTAACGCCGGACACATGTATTATCTCGATAACTAATAACGCGAGTGATTCAATTTTTAGGGGAAAGTCTCCCAGTGGCAGACACCTAAGATTTTTAGTAAAAATTTAATCGCTCGTGTTATCACTTATCGAGATAATACAAGTGTCCGGCGTTAGGTGCCGTCTGTCGTTACGGGACTATCCCTAGTAACTTTTATAAAACAGATCGAAGAAATTCCTGGACTGATCCTCACGTACGATGATTTTGAAATTGAACCTAGGTATACTTGGTCCTTAAGAATTTAAAAACTCAATAATATTTATCCTGAATGAGTTTTACGCTTCCTTTCCCTAACGACTAGATTTGAAACAATTTGTAATTAATTCTCAGCAAAAACAATTTGGATAGCAACCTCTTCTATTGGAATCTAACAACAAACAATTTGGAAATTCCTGTCCCATCAACAAACAGTAAATACTCCAGGATATTTCATGAATTTAAACCTAGTATTTAAAATTAAATGTATCAAAATATATTTTAAATGTCGACGAACAATGCTTCGTCCACGAATGGACCAGTTCCACCGGAGTCATACCACGGCCGAGCAAAAAAACCGATGTGGAACAACGCTTGCATTATATTTCGACGTGTGCGTGAGGTTACCGTAGGCCCGACTACCCCGAAGGCTCCTTCCCCTAATCTTGCCAATACCTGAAACCCCAACAATCCACAAATTTCTAATTGCCAAAGGGCTGTGTAACGCACTTGTAACGCCTCCAGTGTTCCAGGTGTCCATTGGCGACGGCGTTTGCTTACCATCAGGTGATCCGTCTGCTCGTTTACCGGCTTATCCATACAAATAGAGGTATATTAGCTCAGACTAGTATGATGAATTTATCAACATTTCCAATTAAATTACCAAATTCGATAAAAAAAAATAATTTCTCAGAAAATTACTATTCTTTCTTTCATTTAAAAACTAATGACCATTGATTAAAATTGGTTTATTTAATAATGGATTCACGGTCAAAGAACCGTCCTTGGTAACATTTTTACACAAAACGAACTTCTATCTCCTTTATATAAGAGTAGTTTTGAAATGAACACTCCTTAGATCTAATGTCAAGATAATCTATTCCATAGTTATTATATTTAATAGTTTCTCATAAACACTCTACAATTATGAATTAAAAATTTAATAAATAATTATTAGTCAAGTACGAATCGAACTAGCATAGTGAGTTTCGTACAGACATACAATTAACATTTATTACTTTCAATGATGTGATTAAAAAATATTTCGTTTGCGGATTATTTATTTATTTATTTAAGTTTTATACAATACAATTGCATAAGGAGGACTTAATGCTAACAGCATTCTCTGCCAGTCATCCTTTGGGTAGTGCAGAAATGTATGTGGTAGGTGGTAAGCTGCAAAAATGTTAGTGGTAATTATCAAAATTAATAAGGAGCATCAAAGCACACATAAAATACGTATATAATAATATATATAATCATACATATATATAGATAGATATAAATAACATCATACATAATATAATCTACCTATGAGCCGTATATGAATTTATCCTATATTAAAACAAGATGAAAACTAATAAAAGATGTTATGATTATCATCCTTATAAAGTATTTCCCCTGACATTTTAATCACCATTATTAATTCTTTTGGGTCTTTATATTTATACGTATTCTTTAGGAAAGATTTCCAGGAACAACGATACGTTTATATCAATGTTATTGCTTAACTCTTTCAGTCTTGGTGGTCACTGTACCTAACCACCTTTTCTTAGAAATTCAATTTTTGAAGTATGCTTCAAATTACTTTGCATTGGTTTTTAAGCATTTCAGGATAATTGAATAAAATATATTCGTAACCAGTTAAAAGTGTGACTGAAAGAGTTAAAACTTTATTTCCAACTGGTATTTATGTTTATATTTATTAGCTGAATCGATTTTGATGCAGTTTCCAGAACAGTGTTTGTAACAATTAGAAGAAGGTTTAAGTATATTATTTAACCGACTTAAAATAAAGAGGCGATTCAAGTCGTTTTTTTTTAAACGTAAAAATAAAAGAATAATTAAGTCAACTAAAAATCGCGGGTTACTCACGTCAAAGTACTGAGAAAAGGTCTACTAGTTTCGAACCACAGAGGCGTTCTTCCTCATAAGACTCAGGTAAGCTGCACGACATCGTCGCGACCGTGCACGATGCTCATGAGGGAGAACCTAGCAGAGATTTTCTCGATACTTTCACGTGAGTAACCCACTAGTTTTATTTAATTAAGTATGTCTCACGATAGTTATTACAAAAAATTACTCAGTCCATTGTAACATAACCGTAAAAGCAAGTATAATTACAGTGTATATTCAACGCGATATGGCGCTAATTCTATGTAAATCACCATAGGACAATCACGCTCAATCAATAATTAAAATATACAAGTCGACGTCGACAGCGTGAAACTCATGAATATTCGTGTGATTACGGATTGTCACGAATAATTCTCCTGCGTGTACCTACAACTGTTTTTAAGAGAATTTAACAATTATATTTTATTTGTTAAAGATGGAGATTTACTTTGTCAGATTGTTTATTGATGTATGTTACAATAATACATCATATCACAACAACAGCAACTGTTGACCAAAGGCCTCTTCGCACCTGAAGATGGTTGAAGTGCACCATGCTTGCTCAATGCGGGTTGGCAATTTGATTGATGAAAAATAGTACTTATAATCAGAAATTATAAGCCTAGATTTCATCACGATGATTTCCTTCATCATCGAAAATATCGCATTGGTAGTTGCTGTTGGTAGGTTTCGAAGCCGCGCCTTCATCCATGAGGCGATCTCCGGCCCACCACGACACTAGCTGACAATGTTATAATGATACACGTTACATTCCTTCATGGGCGAAAATTGGGTATACATTGAGACTGCCTCATTGGCCGAGTGGTCTCAAGTGCAACTGCCGGACAAACTAATATTAAATATATGCAATCTGTAAAGAATTGTATATTTGTGGAGTCAAATCTCGTGACCCATATTATATTTAGATCACCCCACAAAGTCTTACTAATTTTATAATCTTAACAATGAGGAAATACGATATTTAAACGCTTTTGATACGGTTTCTGATCTAAGGAAATACTAAAGACGATCCTGATTTGTGATATAAGGCTAACTGTCAGGAACAAATGCCTTTGTAATTAAGCTATCGACGAAGATAACGGGGATTAAAGGAGTGTACCTCATTCTCTATAATATTATCAAAGAGAGATAAATTGCTTTCAAGTCGTGCGATGAATTACATTGCAATAAGGTAAATAAACAATAATTCTGTTACAAAGTACGTTTAAAGAAACCCACTTTAATAGACTTTTTGAAGTGGGTTCATTAATTATATTAAAACTTTCGTGAGAATTACTAAATTAATTATTATGTTTTCGGCTTACTCATGTAATTGTTTCACGATGAACTCGACTAGTTTCAAGCCATGCTAGAGGCTGCTAGAGATACCAAAGTAGTAGCGCGACAGGCGCTGCGTTACGGGTCGTGGAATGCAGCTCACGAATATGAGCCACTAGAAAACATGATAATCAACACATTAAACGCCGCGGGGGTTCACCAGTGACCGACGTTAGCGGCGAATTTGCCTTTAACAATTTTCTATTGGTAGTCAAAGGCTTAACTCGTCAAGTACTGTCATTATAGACACAATTACAGAACAATAGGTTGCGGTCACCGGTGACCGCTCGGTGTTTGACAGTTTAATTTGGGTTCATTATTATAGTAATACCTTTTCCCAAGTGTAACAAATACGTTTCTGAAAACCTGTATCAATATCGGTTCAGTTTTTGCGAACTAATCGCGAACAAACATATATACATACATACTACACACATGTCAGATTAAGAACCTCCTTTTTCTGAAGTCGGTTAAATACAAAATTTTGGTTTTTTTTTTGATGGGCATATTGGAAAATTTGCATACTTGTGATTTCAACATATCGTGGGAGAATAGGAAATCTACACTTTGTAACAAGCACATAGCTTCACTAGAGGACTATCCTAGTCTTATTGAAATAAACGATTTTGTCTTTGGCTTGATGTTTAAATGGTAGTGGCTATCTTTAAATATTGTGTTTTACTTGATGTGTATTGTAAAACGATTAACAAACATACAAACTTTTGCATTTATTATATTATTACGATTATATTAGGGATGATAGTAGGGTATGAAAATTAAAAATCCAATTAGTCCGTCATTTAGGTAATGAAAAAGCATTAGACACGTATTTTTTAATTATGTCGCTAAGAAAACAATACTTAGATAAAACGAATCAAAGTTTAATAGTGGGAGGTAGCTACGACATTTTAGAGTATAAACGTAATCAAAAGTGACGTCAAGCTATATTTCAAATCAATATATTATCGAAACTACATATTCGTTTCTAGAAAAAATTAAAAAATCGTATGTAAAAGATTTTAAATAATCTACCAGACGGATATTAGAATAAAAATTACTCATGTAACCTAGTATGGTACGCTATTAAGAATGATCTAACTTTTTATAACATCTGACACACACATAATTATATTATTTAATCATAAAATAATTATACATAGAAATTATAAAAGTAATCAATCAAAGCCCGTTACGCACACAGACGACCTATGAAGTATTATACGAACTTAAGTATTGCAAAAGTAAAAAGAAAATCTAATTGAAAAAAATGCTTTGACTTTGATCACGGTCGTTCATTACTTGTCGAACGCCTAAGGCTTTGGACAGACAGACAGAGGTCTCTACTAAGGTCTTTTTACAACAAATAAGAAATTACATGAGAATGGGAACACAGATGGATTTCTGTTGAGTCCTATGTGCTAATGCGTGCTTTCTCTTATATAAGCACATTTCAAATATGCGAATAGTAAAGTCAATGTGTTAAGTAGACATGTTTTGACACAATTTGTACCCTCGTTAGCCTCGTTGGTCAAGTTGTCGCAAGTGCGACTGCCGGACAAGGGGCTTTGAAAATTACTTGGATTTAAAAAATCTCAGTAGTAGCACGTAGTCTGAAATTATGCCCGGTATATGACACTAAGCTCACTCTCTATTACATGGGAATCATACCATAAATAGTGAAAAGTGGGTGTTACATTGAACAGTGACATTAAGTGCCGTAATGTGCACCTCTGCCTGCCCCTTCGGGGATAAAAGGCATAATGTTATGTTATGTTATAGAATTACAGTGCGTAGCACTCATAAATATATATTTTTTTAATCATTCGGTTGGCGTTTAAATGCCATTTAGAACTAGAAAGTCCAAGTTTTTTAGAATTTGATCCAATGTTCAACAATAGAGTGGATTACGTTTGTTTATTTCAATATCAATACACTATTTTTGTCACAAATAAACTATTAATATCACATTACGAAATAAGCACTAACGAAACTTACTATCTTTAGTTCAAAATTGTTGTTTAATGCACAACATCCACAAAAAATTTAATTATAAACCCTATTCTCTACACAATAAGAAAAATTCTCAATTCAACCGTTCATGTCTCTACTCAAGTACTTTGCAAGTTTCATTTAGTTTTATAAAGAAAAATATTGCACTTTCAAATGGGATGCTAAGCTTGTCTTGGGAATATGTCGCTGGTATAAATATTTTACTTGGAGCAAAAGGGTGGGTGAGCAAAGCCATCGCGTCAGGAATACATACGATCTTCTCATACCTTTAGTCAAACGTTTTTCTTTATAGGCAAGGCTTTCTTATAAATATGTTGCGTTTCTAGTTAAAAAATGAGAATCTTGCTATGGGGAATTTATTTGAAACTAACAAAATTCTAAGTTCAACCATCCTTTAACCTTCCTTGAACCCAAAATACAGTGTTACGTATTTATATTTAATTTTTTTTATGTAAATATGGGATTTTTTTTTAAAGGGGGAAAATCATTGAATGACTGCTCCCGCCTAGGTAAGGCGGGAGGGAGTGTCAGACTCTTACTGACTAAAAACCACCCCGTTCCTTCTCCTGCATGTTGAGCCGGTGCCCCGGTAACCCGTTAGGTTCTCCGCGGCATGTAAATATAGAACTAGATTTCTACCCGAGACGTTTGGTTTTAAAACCATAAATACATTACCACATATTTACCCCCAAAGGGTAGGCAGAAGTGCATAGTAGGGACTTAATGGGACATTGAATGCCTATTACATGGGAATAATAACATAATAACAGTGAAAAGTGGGTGTTACATTGTACGTTTGGATTCACAATAGAATTATTATCTTCACCATCATCAATTAGATGTGTAATCATCGAAGACTCGGTAACAAACACCTCAGTCTCAACCTTCACAGAAAAGCAGCTGTCAACTTATATAACAAACGATTTTCTTGCTCTTAGTTCCAGAGTAACAATATCAGACTAACAATGTCACAGTGCAGTTACAAGTCCAGTCTCCAAATAAACTTACTTCATAATAAACAGTGTATTTTCGAAGCTTCCAAACAAACAGACGCTTCCGTCTCCACCAGCCGTGCCAAGCGATCCAATATTTTCTTCATATTGTACCCCGTCCCCCACTGCCCCAGTATTACAATATCTTTGTCCAACTTGACTGCCGGTCGCTGCATTCAAGTCGCGTCTATTTGATGTCCAACCTAACAGGTGGTTACACCTGTCGACATTTTCCAGATATTACACATTGGAACTTTAATAAAAACGTACAGAATTCTTGGGTCACTTTGGTTCTTTAGCAATACTGTTGCGCGTGAATGGGCTCCGGTTATGCCTTTCGCGATTGTGTCCTTGAATGTAGGTTTACCTTGTTGAGTAAAGGAGCTTTTGGTATGGTTCGAGCCAATGATTCCGGTTCAGTGAAATGTGGTTAGAATGTAATATAAAAACAATATAGTAAGAGTGACCTTTGTTTTTAATTTTCAGGCCATCTTAATATATACTGCCTCGTTGGCCGAGTGGCCGCAAGTGCGACTGTCGGGCAAGGGGTCTCGGGTTTGATTCCCGGGTCGGGCAAAGTATTACTGGGATTTTAAAAATCTCAATAGTAGCACGGAGTCTAGAAATGTGCCCGGTATATGGCATAGGTTCACCCCCTATTACATGGGATACGTAACATAAATAGTGAAAAGTGGGTGTTACATTGTACCTAGGCATTAAGTGCCGTATTGTGCACCTCTGCCTACCCCTTCGGGGATAAAAAGGCGTGATGTTATGTTATGTTCTTAATATATATTTGCGTAATGAAATATTTCAACCAGCATTGTCTTAAGCATTTATTATAAACGATGTCCCTCTCGATGATATGTGTAGTATACATTTTACATAACATTTTTTTTTAATTGTGTTCTGGCTTCGCATCTACCACTTCATTTCTCTGTACTTCCCTATGATTGACTGTTAAGAGAATGCTTTAAGGCATTAAGTCCGCAATTCACTGTTATGTTTTGTGAAGAGAAAATAAATAAATAAATAAATAATTAACAACATGTTGTGCGTTCACATACTTCCCATCAAATACTTTATCATCAAAAATATGACACATTTTATCAACTTCAAGGTTCCCATTCCAACTGAACTCTACCATAACTATAACGAAGTAGTTAAAATCCAATTAACAAGGAGTTATTGATCCAACTACACATGTTCCTCATTCCTCCATCCAAAACAGGATTAACAAAGTTAAATACATAAAGCTCACTTTGGCTTGAATGAGTTTTAAATACATTCCATATAAAACGTCTATATTTTAATGTCCCAAAAGATCAATTTTCAAAGCATTTTCCTCTTTGCGTGAAACTTAATTTCCTTGCCCCATGGGCATCATAAGTGTTTTGGCTCAGTTGAAATACGTAAAATTTAAACCAAATCCATTAGTTGTTCAGAACGTTCAAACAAACTTGTGGCTCAAACCACTTTTCTGGCCTCTCCCCTGGGTTATAGGCAGACAGGAACAATTTGCGTTTGTGACGACACTCAATACTTTTTCATGGATAATTGAGGAAAATGTTTGCAAATAAACTGTAATATTTATTTTTAAATTTACCTGAGCACAAAAACAGATTATTGTTTTATTTGTAGACAAATATTCGCTTTCAAACCATTATATACTTAGTAAATTCCCTATAGAAATTGACTATTTTTTTTGCTATTTCTTCGCATCTTGACAAATAAATGTCCTCGACATACCTGGCTCGCGAATGTTACTAAGTCAATATAATTGTAACCTGTCAAAAATATAAAGATATACTGAACAAATTCTTCTTCAGAAGCCTAACAAATAAATAGACATTACTTTCATCGAATTTACCAAAATATATCAAAGGTTAATTATACAATTATGGATGTCAAGGAAGCCAAATGTATTACATGATATTAGATTACAATACTCAAACAAAATCTTTAGTTTTACAAAACATAACTAATACAACTATAATCATATTAACGCTAGTCTTACATATATACCTCTATGTATAAAGGCGCCTAAATGTAATTAGAAGTGTATTTAATAAATCAGGTTAATAGAATTTTCTATTTTATTACTCACGTCAAAAGGCCCCTTTTACCATGCAGTGTAGTGACCCAAAAGCATTATGTCCATATAGATATTATCCATACACGTCTGATGTATACGCTTAATGATCTGAACAGAAATTTGTCTTTGGTGATAAATGGATTTCAACCTTTTTCTATGTTTATTTAATGACGTAATGACATGGCATAGTGATAATAGATTCCTATGTATATTGTATGTATTTATATTTATCGATGCATTCCTGTTTTAAGCAAATAAAACTTATTTGCTCGTAAATGGTTTAGTTATTTATATTTACAACATGGAACATAAATCAAAAGTGGCGCCAATTAATAAGAACTAGAATTGTAAAATCATTATGAAACTTCAGTATGGTAGTTTAAAGTTTGACAGGTTGAAAAATGAGTGTATTATATATTTATATAAAAATGAGTGTATTATATATTTATACCTTTTTAAAAATAGTGGGCCTTGATTTGATAATCATCTTATCTTCTAATCATATCAGAACTTTAACATCAACAATTAATCAAAATCCTCAAACCCAGAAAGTGCTTATCGAAAACTATCACAAACTCTTCAAGAAGGCAAAGTTATATTTACCAATATCCTGTTAAACCTAGTATCCATTTTCAATCACTACCATAATATATACTCCCTTAATTAATGTGTATTAATGCTCCCTACTTGACGATAAGGAACTAATTGCTCTCAAATTAACAGGAAAACTAGTTAGATTTAAACTAGCAGTAACGTTATATGGGTAAAACTTCAGGCACCCTAATTAGCTACAGTTTATTGACAGGTTCTACATAAACTGCGAAATAATTAACTTTTCTGTGTTTGTGGTAGTTAGTTTTTAGGTTAAGTAGGTTGAAAATCTATTAGCTACATATTCTATGTGTAGAGTTTTTTTTTTGAGGGTGGATATATTTATTGTTTAATTTCTTCTCCGGCCTTGGATGAGGCGAGAGGAAGTGTCAGACTCTTACTGACTAAAATCACCCTGTTCCTACTCCTGCTTTTAGCCCGAGTCCCGTTAGTATATCCGCAGCTCAGAGTGTGATGTCAATCGTTATAATAAGATATTTGCTATTGTAATCCAAAAGAATCAATCATGAGTACAAAAATGTGGATGAATTAATTTATAAAACTTCAATTACCTAAGTACGAGTACATCAAACAGTAAAACCTCAAAGTACTGTTATTTTAATTCTTCATTCGATAAAAGATTGCGTGTAATATTCACTCAATATGTTATTATTCTTAGCATGATAGGGTAGATTCCTAATTTTTATTTTAATGTCCGTCTGGTAGATTATTTTAAATCATTAGACACGTATTTTTCATTTTATTACAGAAATGAATACTTTTGACAATATCGACTTGAAATGTCGCTTGACGTCACTTCTATGTACATTTTATATGTAGAAATGAAGTTTTAGCCCCCACTCCTAAACTGTGATTCGTTTTATCTAAGTATTATTTTATTATACGACAAAATAAAAAAAACGTGTCTAATATTTTTTCATTACCTAACTTACGGACTAATTAGATTTTTAATTTTCAAACCCTGTCTTCATTCCAATTAGTAAACAATTCGAACGATTTGAAAAACGCCATCAAAAAAATCACAGAACAGTATGTACAGAAGCCAATTTAGATACAACTACAATGCTCTATTAAGGCATTGGCTGCCAATAAAAAACTATTGAAGGCAAATCCTCCGCTAATGTCGGTCACCGGTGACTGCCATGGCGTTTAACGTGTTAACTCAAAGACATCATAATAGTCTACCGTTAACATTGTTGCTGGTACAAATTGGCAATCTCGTTCACAATGACAAACCATCATGCACAACTTGAATGGTGTTGGAATGACAGATTACATTAATGTTTAGAGATGGAACACTATTATGGAACGATCCTAATAACATCAACTGCCTATTGCAGTCCACAACTGGACTATGGGCGTCGTCTATATGAAAGAGATTTCTAAAAATCTCCATTCTTGGAAGATAACTATGAAACCACAGCTCAAAAAAAACATGTTTGCCAGAGAGCATTGTTAGCCAGTCTCTTTAGCATTTCTGTTTTGTTCACCAAACAAAACAATAACAAACGTTATTCGAAGGGAATAATTATACTCGATTTATTGAGTTCGTAACAGATAAATTGTTTCCTGAAACTTAGGAATAAATAAAAAAGTTGAGACTTCTGGGAATTGCTGTCAAGACTATCGACCTCACTCAATTACGAATAAAACTTATATTAACTTTTCTTATAAGATAATAAGACAGTAAACAGACAACGCGGACATATTTTCTTCTCGATAAAATCACAGAGCAAAAATAAGTAATTTATTAATCCTACTAGCACTTCGATCGACATTTTTTTCTTACGCAATAACACAATTTATTCCAAGAAAAAGTATCGTTTAAAATAACAATGCGGTTTAGCTCGGTTTTTATTAGGGACACCATTTTATCTTATGGTAATAATACTTTTTGTAAGAACTTGACAAAGATTACATGCACACGTCTGTAGTTCCTATTAGTGAATTATTTTTAAACCATTAAATATACAGGTTTTATTTGAATTATACAACTAGGTTAAAATAATCAGGATGATAAATAAAAAATCTAACTTATTATTATGGTACAGCGCGCGTAGGCGAACGACGTAGCGCTTAGTTGCTACGAACGCTACGAGTTCGTAGCCCACTCGTAGTCTTGCTACGAACAGAGTTTTTGTGAACACCCTCACAGTTATAACTCAAAGTAGATTACCCTTACTAAACTCCATTATCCCTTCATAACTAAGCAGTGGGTGTACAAAAGGTAAGCTTTTTCAGTTAAATTAAACTTTAAATATTTAATAATACAGTTTCATTTCGTTTGTTTTAGGACTTCACTTGCAAAGTTTAAACAATAAAATTCACAATAGTTAAATGGAAGTGGGTTAAAATTATGAAGTTCTAACTTCGTATTTCTTTTAATAAAAACTTAACGAAAGTTATGAAAATGTTATGCAAACGTTATATATTTTTTTTACTTTTCAGTGTTTGTAAACTTGTCCCTATTGTTTTATATTTTTTTTTATTTACTGAATAAAAACTTTTTTTCTATTATCGTATCCTATCCTATTATGTTACTGGCTTAGTAAATGTCAGCACAAAAAGAATACCTAACTATTTACTTATTTGCTTTTAGTTTTTTTTTCGATTCCCGGGTCGGGCAAAGTATTACTGGGTCTGGTCTGGAAATGTGTCCGGTATATGGCAATAGGCTCACCCCCTATTACATGGGACTCATAACATAGTGAAAAGTGGGTGTTACATTGTACAGTGGCATTAAGTGCTGAAATGTGCACCTCTGCCTTACCCCTTTGGGGATAAAAGGCGTGATGTAATGCTGTTGCTATTTTCACTGACAACATCAAAAATCAGAATACACAAATGACTGCACGGTAGGCGTAGTGGCTGGGCACCCGGCTGCTACACAAGGTATGGTGGGTTCGATTCCCTCAAGGGGCAACCCTTCGTGAGATCCACAAATTGGTGTTTCTGGTCTGAGAATCATGTGTATTTTTGTAAATACACCCACGATACAGGAGAAATTCCTATTGAAGGACAAAATTTTATAAATAAAAAAAAATCATTCAATCGTCAAAAACATATAAAATCAAAACCTAGAACCTGACTCTACAGTTACACACAACTCCACCCCTAACAAAAGCATTAGTTACATCCTTACTGCAAGTAAAAAAAAATACAGCATTATTTTATATCCCCGGTGTAACTAATAAAACTTAGCACAGTACATACATATAGCGCCCCGCGGCGTTGCGGCTTGATTATTTATTACACCGAACATCATTCGACACTGGGCCCATTTGTTATAATGACCTATTTTACCCAAATAACTATAACGCACGCATACACTCTGTGGTACACGTAAAACGTGGAATTTTTAATTTTTTACCAAACTATAATATGCTTATAATGGTTATAAAATTATTATGTAGTCTTTTTGTTTTTGTTGGACAAAATTATGACCTATTTTTTGTGTTTGCAAGAGGTGTTTGAAATATTCTATGATGTACTGAGGTGGATACAAATCGGTTACGAAATTGTTTTTTTTTAGTGTGATTCACGACTTCATTCCGCACAATTCCATCTTCATATTACACCCGTTCTCACTATCATAATTTGTGGACAACACAGAGAATTAATTACGTGAACGAACCGAACCCGTGAAACGTTGAGTAGTTGCCGGTCACCTAGACGCTACGTTAACCAATACGTTGTCTTTACAATAAAATTTTAGGTACAACCTCATTTAAAAAAGTAAAGTAATAAAAAAGTGATGTGAACACGTTAAACGCCATGGGGGTCACCGGTGACCGGCGTTATTGGAGGATTTACCTTCAAAAGTTTTTTATTGGCATTCAAAGTCTTAATAATAAGTCCTACCAATATTTTTAAATAAAATATCAATATTCAAATATGACATGAATTCATTACAATTTTAAAAACACGTTTTTAAAGTATCGCTCCATTGGACTGGTTAGCATCTGTCAAATTGGAACGTACCCAAATTGGCAAAAAATATATACGAAATGTATTCATATTTTATTCTCATTTCAATATTGTAAGGCTAGGAGTGGCTTTATATAAATTTATTTATTTATTTTGAAAATTTACATATATAACACTACAGCTTACGCCATTAAGTTATACTGTTAATCTTATATAAATACTATTATTTAGGTACTTAAAAACAAACTAATTAGGTAATTAAACTGTCAATCACCAAGCGGTCACCGGTGACCGCAACCTATTGTTCTATAATTGTGTCTATAATGACGGTACTCGACGAGTTAAATAAAAGAAACAAAAATGAATACAATTCAGAAACAAAATTAACAAAAACTGTACAATTGAATAACATAATTGGTAATCATAGTAATTGTAACTTGAAACAAACATTAACATTATAATTAGCTACGTATCATCCATCCTCTCACAAAATCTTAGACATTCACGACACACATCTATCCATCTCATTGCAAATAAATCACACTCTGGTGCTGACATCAGGAGAGAATTGAGCATGGTGAGTACTCGGACCAGCGGAGAATTTGCATGGACCACTCACTGTACGTGCTTCTGGTACAGCTAATAAGGGATGTTGACGCGGTCGAAGTTGGTGTGTGAGCAGCCTCGGTACTGATAAAGAAAGTATAGTTTGATTTATATGGGTAACCATACTCTGGGATCAATGAAACTCTGACTTTTTACTTACATCTTATTTTAGGATCAGCCAGTGAACGAGCAAATGGATCGCCTGATGGTAAGCAATCGGCGCCGCCCATAGACACCCGAAACATCAGAGGCATTAAAGTTCGTTACCGGCCTTTTAGGGATTAGGAATTTGAGGATTGTTATTTCACGTCGGTTTTCTGTGACGCCGTGGTATCACTCCGGTCGAGCCGGCAAATTCGTGTCGAAGCATGGCTCTCCCACACTTATCCTGTTTTTAACTCTCATAGAAGTAAGCAAAGGTGAATCTATACAACGTAGCACCCATTTAAGCCAGTTATATTATGAGTTTTATGTAATAGGAGGCAAACCTAGAGCCAGTAATACCGGGCTCTATTCCAAACTACGTCCATCATTGTAACACATTAAAATATAATATCACGCCTCTTATCCCCGAATGGGTAGGTAGCAATTTATGTTATAAGCCCCATGTAATAGGGAGTGAGCCTATTGTCATATGCTGGGAAAATTCTAGACTCCATGCTACTACTAAGATTTGAAAAAAATTAGTTATACTTTTCCCGACCCGGGAACCGAACCCCAGATCCCTTACCCAGCCTTCGCACTTGCGATTACTCGACCAACGATCACATAACACATTAAAAATATATCTTATTAGTCTTTTCACTCTAATTAAACAGATTATCGAAAACACCTTAATTATAAAAATAATAAGCAAGTACAATAAAAAATGAAAACCTACAGGAATCTCTATTAAAGTACACAAAATTCGAAACTAATTAAACTTCCTTCCCCAAGCGAATACTTCCCGAAAACTAACGAAATTTCTAAACATTTCATCTACAATGAAAACAGTTACTTATATCACATTTCATTTTTAAATTATTAATTAAATACGGCTTCCATTCGTAATTATAAAAGCCTAATTAACTACCTCTAGAAATACCGCTCTAGTTACAAGATAATTATATAATAATCAGTTGGCCGTAATAATGATTACAGTAGGTACTTTTTGAATAAACAGGTGACAATTTTCAATACTTCATTGTACATATTACATACTTTGTACATTCGAGACGTAATTATTGTAGAGGTATAATCGACGGCGGTATTGTAAATTTTGAATTGAACAGCATTTCATAAAATATGTATTTTTATAGCTGTCAACGATGGCTTTGTTATATTATACATATATACATACATACATATATAAATATATACGAGACTATGATTAGGACATATTCTTTTTCAACTTTATTTTTTTTCACTATCTAAATCAAATACTTTGTAATTAAATTTTTTCTTTATCATATTAGTAGGGACATTTTAACTATACTACTGTTATGTTGGTGGATCAATAAATTGTAGTCGGATTTATTTTACTTGGATTTATTACAATAATGTGCAGGGCGCACGACGTGTACACACACTAGACTATGACAGGTAGACAGCGGCGTTAATGACGAGTGTCCTACTTTATATAGCACATTATAGTGAGGGGTCACTACTTAGAGGTACTAATTAGTGATGTACATATATGTAACCACTACCATTTTAACTAAAGGTAATGCCTTTAAACAAACCATTCTTGTATTACGGCTTCAAGGATTTTCTTAAGATTTCGTATTTAGGTGATTTCGGGGGCAATAAATCGATCTAACTAGGTTTTAAAAAAAATATCGATTACAGCTCGATCATCCAGGTACTATATAAATTACATAAATAAGTCTACGTCATACGATTCTCAAATCCGTGTTTCACAGCCCGTACATAGAACCCAAATACTAAAAAAAGTACACAATGTGGCTCATAAATAAAACAATGTGGAAAAAACACAAGTATATACAGCATTCACTACGTAATTTACCGACACCCTTCAAACCGGGACACGGCAACGCTGTTTCCACTAGAAATGGGTAATGCGGGCAAACTTCTTCCAACGGTGCCTTGCACAAAGAGTAGCACTTTTACTTCTCAAGTTGATTACTACTGTAGTTTGTTCATACAAATGTATGAAATGTATAATAGGGGTAGAAGAGGAATAATATCACAACATACATTATCTAGTTGATATTATTTTACTATGATAAACTAGCTTCTGTGTAGTCAGACAGAAAGTCCATAAATGTTACTCCATACTATATCCTTGCTAAGTGTTATCTATATAACATTACATAATATCACGCCTTTTATCCCCGAAGGGGTTGGCAGAGATGCACTTTATGCTACTGTACAATGTAACACCCACTTTTCACTATTTATGTTTTGAGTCCCATGTAATTAGGGGTGATCCTATTGCCATATACCAATTCCAGACTCCGTGAGAATTAAAAACCCAGTAATATTTTGCCCGACCCGGGAATCGAACCCGAAACCCTTTGCCCGGCAGTCGCACTTGCGACCACTTGGCCAACGAGGCAGTCATCTATATCCGTTCAGTTAAGAATAAATAGTCATATAAATATACATCCTAACATTATTTAGATACGATAGGATAGAATTCTGAAATCGTGATATAATTTCAAATGATATCGTCATGTGAATAGAGCTATTATAAAATAGAAATAAACGTAAAATGCAACAGCTGTTGCAGCTGGCAATAGCCCATTTGTGATGAATTAATTGCAATTGTTTATGACGCGTGTACATAATGGTCCATACTAGCCTCACTGTATTTCAAATATGTTAATTACTGCCTAAATACCTACACTCATTACACATATATGCATAAAATTTCAAACAACATGAATAATAAAACCAACTATTCAAGTCGTCACTTTATGACATTCATATTAATAAACCTATTTATAAAGAATCCTCGACCTAAACTAAACATGTAGGTAATACAAAATAATTATAACACGGCCATCCATTAATTTACCTTTCATTTACTAATATAATCTAATAAATGACTGCCTTTGACAACATATAATTGACAAGCAACCAGTTTGAATGCAAAGCTTATAAAATAAATTCAATATAAATTACTTAATAATTTTCAATCATTCATAGTCAATTACAGATTAAACAAAGATATACGTACTCTTTAATCAAATCACAAATGCGCGGGAAAAGTGACAGCTGCTATTGTCTATGGCTCATTCTATAATTTCTTTATTCTACGTTTTAAGAAAATTAAATTATTAGACTTCAATTGCACGTCTCTGGTGTATAATGATAGAAAATCTATGCCTCGTTTTTTTAGTAAGGGCTTTTAATTTATAGGGTGGTAACATTCAGCTACACAGTATAATCAAAGCGAAATAACCTTTCTAAAAAAATATATTGTACTTTTAGTGTGAAATTGCCACTTTCAGTCACAACGGCAAAAGGTTTAATATTTTTATTGTGTGTATTCTTTGTCACCTTATTTTTCAAAATTGAAAAAGTCATAGTTAAGAAACAAGTGAAGTAATAATGACGTGTCAATTTGATAGGATTTGTTTAATAAATTGTGTTGGATTTTAATTAAACGGTCATTTTTTAAATACGACTGCACAATATAAAAATTGTTTCATTTTAGGTTACTTTTTCCTGAATAACAAATTAGAAAAGTTTTACATTTCATTTTCTTTTAAAGTAGCATATTATGAATTTATTTTTAATATGGTTTTCACATAAGCTTCTATAAATGGCAGAAATCGTGAATTTGACATTCATTTCATATAAGCTAGTTTGGTCTGAGCTCGAGATCTATTTAAATCGACCTAGCAATATCTAACAACAGTTTTTTTTTTCAGAATTCGCTAGCTTATATATATGTATAATGCACCGACCATTGTTTTTGTCTCTGCATCACCCAAAGGTCTGGCTGGAGGAGAATGCCCTAGGCATGATGCATTTTAAAATAAAATTAAAAAAATAATAGCTAGTCCAGCAGCAAGTGTTTGAAAATAACTATTTTATTACGAAGGCACTAGCTTTTAGTTAATGCACTTTTAAGATATTTCTGCTCGCCTCTTTACGGAGTAAGGAGGACTAACCTAACCTAACTTCAACGTTATGTTATTTTACTCTATTCATCAGTGTTCTAAATAATCCATGAGTACAATTCACTATCAGTAATAAAAACAATACAATCACGTTCATATCAAAATGTCAAGGAGAGTTCAAATGTCTAAGTGTTATAATCGAACAATCAACGAATATACCTCTAGAATACCTAAACTTAAGATTTTACAATGCTACACTGTCAACAAAATAGCTGGCAATGTATAGCTTTTCCACACTGTTCACATATTAAGAAAATAAATCGTAATGGCTTCACCACTTCGTTTAAAAAATGCCAGCTCAGAATGTTTCTGAAACCTTTTCAGCTCTAAACTAAGTAATTTTAAAACCATATTGAAGCTGATAAAACAATTATTTTAAATAAAAAAGAAATTCTATACGTACTTGTCCAGAATTCCCGACTTCACCTTAGAAGACCACAAATACTTAAAATCACCAAAACTGAGTTTTTTTTATTGCAAAATAGTAATAGGAAATTATTTAACACTCTCAACCACCCATTAAGGGCTACAGAAGATTAAAAAGAAAAAAAAATTGAAGAATATTTTATATACAGATCGTAATAAGTCGTGCACAACGCGCGATACGCTGGGTATCGAGAGACGCGACCGTCAGCCGCCACGAATTCATACGAACTGAGCTTTTGTGTGCACGGAAGAAAGTTGACGACGACGTTCGGTAAAGATTACTTATAAATGGATGTGGTATGAGCGTGGTTGTAAAGTCATTCTAATTACGTTTAATAACGTAATGTAGAAAAACTTTTTTTTTACTTTTTTTGTATTTTTTTTTCACCGAAAGTGGCGTTAGGATATTATGATAGTAATAATTACCTTTTGCACTAAATGTATGTAGGTACATTTGTGGTAGTTTGTAGGATTTCTTTTGTACATAATTTACCTGGAAATTTCATGAAATATCAAAGAAAAATGACATTCTTAGTGTAACGGTTTATTTGTCGTCCTTTTCAATGGGAATACAGACTTTCGATCATTCAGCTTTAAAGGCTGTTTTCTCATTTTAAAATCCATTCATCTGAAACATTCAGATCAAAAGATCTAACAAAAGTTAGAAAAAACAAACAAGGCAATGGCACTATATGTAAATTAACCGACAGTCACTTCCAGCAATACATAGTATTTGAATCTATGCAATATAAATGTATCGTATCGTATTGCGGCTACCTCTCGCCAGTTACCTCAGTCTTCATTATGGCCAATATCGAATTCAATCATTATAACCACGCCGTGAAACTTCTTTGCAGATTCTTTTTGTATCTTTTTGTAAGATTTTCATCCCCCGCTTTCTTTAGGAATCGAATTTGAAATGAATGGCTTTTAGTGAATAAATTGCATTCGAGTGTACTCGTATTCTTATTTATTAGTAGCTTGTTAACTTGCTGATTTTCATACTTTGTAAAAAAAACTTTGAATGCGGTATCTTATGATTATTGAACATTACTCACAGACATTATGGGATATGTACTTCTCTCGGTCATAGGTCTCGAATACGCTTGCTTCTTGCAACGTCCATTGTTTTTGTCTTTGCGTCACCCAAAGGTCTGGCTGGAAGAGAATGTCTACGGTATTAAGCCCACCACATTAGATACTAGTATATGAATGAAGCCTTTAAAAAAAATAAACCACTTTAACAAACTGATATGATTGAAAAATAAAAATATAATAATTTATCGCGCCTTGTATTCCTCGAAAGAATATGAGACATGCATATTAGAGGTATAATAATTTTTCATGTAAAATCCACTTTTCTCCCTGGATATTGCCATACTGCCCGACCGACTTTTTACAAAAAAAAACCAATCAAAAAGCATTTTTAGTAACATATCGCTAAAAATAATCAAATCTCAACATATTCCCGAATTAAAATCGATCTGCAGTCCACTTGAAATAGTTCATCCGTACGATGCAGTAACCGCGGCCAGTTGAAGTGATACCTGAGCCGTTCATTATGTTCCGTACCGTTCATTATGGTTCATACCGTTCGTTCACTCATACTTATACGGCAGAAACCAATTAATGAGTATCCTTTAACTTTATATCCAAGGAAAATATTCAATGTTTAGTTTTCGTCGCTTGGATGGAACTTAATGCCACATCATCGCTTACCATCAGGCGAGATGGTGGTTAAACGTCGACCTAAGTATAAAGTATAAAAAAAAAATAATGAATTCGGTCAAATGCCTGTAGCTATATAATTACATTTCATGGAATAAGTAATTTTATTTCGTCTTTGTTTTCTGTAGATTTTCTTGTGTGTTTTTTTCTCCGTGTGAGTGGTGGGAGATTATAAGTATTTCAGTTATTACTATTGAAAGATGTTGGTGTTGGCCGGGGGATTTAAGTCATCGAGTACCGGTTTTGTAGACACAATTATAGAACAATAGGTTGCGGTCACCTGTGACCGCTTGGTGTTTGACAGTTTAAGATACCTGCTTCTCATGCATGAGAGTGCGGGCTCGAAACTTACCTACGGCTAGCCCGTTGATATCCATCCCCTAAATTTGGTCATACAAAAGTATTCTCTAAACATTAGAAATAAGGTCTATAATGTAATGTAATATTAGTGGAAAGCGGTCATAAACCGCTTGGTGATTTATGGGCTAGTACCGATGTGAGTTTCACCGAGTTAATGTTAATAATGTTCTTTCTAAGATTATTTAGACAGCCAGACCAACGATGAAGGAAATTATCGTGAGGAAACCCGGATTTATAACTTCCAGTTATAAGTTTGATATCACCAACCCGCATTGAGCAAGCGTGGTGATTAATGATCAAACCTTCTCCGTTCGAGAAGAGGCCTTTGATCAGCAGTGGTTACTTATAGGCTGTTAATGTGATACACGTAACTATGAGAATCATTTTATTATCATATTAGGTAGAATAATATATAGTTAGCATATGCTATATATGCTATATGGCTAACCTATAATTATTTATTTATTATTTATTTATTAACACTTCTGTATAACAAACATACGATGGCGGACTTAATGCCGGGTGGCATTCTCTAACAGTCAACCATGGGGTGATGCAGAGATGTGCAACAGTAGGTGTAATAGGTATAATGGTTTATGTGATGCATAACTGTAAATACATACATATATCCGTATATATAGGTATAATGTAAATTACATAAGATACATTATCAATATTACTAAATAACAATACTATAAAAGTGAATAAATAAATTGGGAATAAAAATACATATAATATATATATATATATCTATACATATATATTAAATACAATCGCCAAAATGATAAATTAAGTACATGATGCGTCTGTCTGTTCCCTCTGCAATAGTTCACGAACCTTAACTTTAAAACTAATTATTATTGTTATTGTTATTGTTACTGAAAAGTTTTAAAAGAAGCAATAATAAAACAGAACCGAAACTAACGTAGTAACTTCTGTACATTTGAATAAAAAAATCGTTCGTCATTTTTTATTACATAACATAACATCACGCCTTTTATTCCCGAAGGAGTAGGCAGAGGTGCATGGGCTCGCTGCCATCGCAGCGGTAAGTCCCCTCTTTGAGGAGTGGCTTGAGAGACGCTACGGCGTCCTCACCTACCGCCTGACGCAGGTCCTCACCGGACATGGAAGTTTCGGGAGGTACCTGTGTCTGATGGGGCGGGAGGAAACGCCCGGGTGTCATCACTGCGAGGACCGCCCTGAGGACACGGTGGAACACACGGTGGGAGAATGCCCTTCGTGGGCTGAGCACCGCCGTGTCCTCAGGGAAGTGATCGGCGATGGCGACCTCTCGCGTCCGGGTCTAGTGCAGGCCATGATGCGGAGCGAGGGGGACTGGGATGCCGTCTCCTCCTTTTGCGAAGCAGTCATGCTAGCTAAGGAGGAGGTGGGACGCGTGAGGCAGCGAAGCGCTGCCTCCTCGCAACCCAGCCATCGCGAAGAACACACCGGGCGTCGGGGATCGCGAGACGATCTCCGGCCACCGTAAGCGCGGGCCTGCGGACGGCGAGCATGGGTGGCTCCCCGTCCGACCAGAAACAGACCCGAGCGTATGGCGCGTCGCGTTCCGCGCGCGCCTCAAAGAGCCATCAGACCACCACAGATGGGGCCCAATACGGCCGATGCCGATTCGGAGTCGCGGAGAACCTAACGGGTAACCGGGGCTCCGGCTCGACGTGCAGGAGAAGGAACGGGGTGGTTTTTAGTCAGTAAGAGTCTGACACTCCCTCCCGCCTCACCCAGGCGGGGGCAGTCATTCGATGATTTTCCCCCCTTAAAAAAAAAAAAAAAAAAAAAAGGCAGAGGTGCACATAGAAGTAACACCCACTTTTCACTATTTATGTTATTAGTCCGATGTAATAGGGGGTGAGCCTATTGCCATATACCGGGCACATTTCCAGACTCCGTGCTAGTACTGAGAATTTTTAAAACCCGGTAATACTTTGCCCGACCCGGGAATCGAACCCGCGACCCCTTGCCCGGCACCACTCGGCCAACGAGGCAGTCATTTTTTATTAATGTGATATTTATTATTTTTGGTTATTATTACTCCATACCGTATTCTTAATAAGCACATTTTCTATTAATTAGTTGTATTGTGTGTACTATTCCTATTTCCTTGATCTTACCTTATCATTCATCACTCATCTTGGTACTATTTAGTTAATTACGATCCGTATCATTGCTACGTCACACAAACATGTGTATTATAATAATATACTACTATTTATTACATGTCTGTTTATCATTAAAAAAAGAGGAAAAACGTAATGATGTTCATTTCATTTTCATGATTATTGCCTTTATTGGCCATTAAGCTAAGGAACCTTGCATTCTAATTGGACAAAATACAATTTATATTGCATAGCACCTATTATGCAAACCGGGTTGTAGAGGTATTTCGTCCAATGTCTACATAGAAACCAATCGGTAAGCATTATGTCGCAGAAAAGTTATAAGGTCCATCTAGGTACATATAATAGTGAATCAACAAGAGAAAACTTCGGTTGGTAACAACATAGTTTATTTTTTTTATTTACAACTTAAAATTAACTACAACTTTATTTTATTATTTTATTTATTTATTTTATTTTATTTACACTTCTTGTATAATATACAATGGTGTAATTAACGCCTTTTTTAAGGGGCGATAATCATCGAATAAGTTCTCTCGCCTGGGTGCAGCGGCCCCTCCCGGCTGCCCGGTCTCAGACTCTTGTTGACTAAAAACCACCCCGTTCCTACTCCTGCACTTCGAGCCGAAACCCGACAACCTGTTACGTCCTCCGCGGCTCCGTATCGACATCATCATTTTATGAAATATTTTGATGGAAATAACATTGTTACTGCTATTTAATGACATGTACCAACCAAATTCTTATAATGTGTTATTTAATTTACTTGGCATTATTGTAATTACTAGTTTTTTTTTTTTATTATTATTTTATTTTATTTTATAAAGCATGGTTAACATAATATTTCTACACCAGCAATGGTAGTGTATGTGAAACAATATTTAATGTAAAACCTCAATGTACCATATACTTGGAAATAAATGACATTCATTCATTCATTCATTCATCAACCTTATTGGGCCCCATCTGTGGTGGTCTGATGGCTCTTTGAGGCGCCCGTGGAACGTGACGCACCGATGTTCGGGTCTGGTTCTGGTCGGGCAGCGAGTCACCCATGCTAGCCGTCCGCAGGCCCGTGCTTACGTTAGCCGGAGATACTTGATGCCTGAGACATCAACTAGTCAAGGTGACATGCGACATATTCAGTAAAGTATAAGAGATGCTGATACTGGACTGCTGCAGTCAAAGGCTTAGTATTGCTATGCAACGTAGCAATGTTGCATGGTTTGCATAGAAGGTTTACGTTAAACCCTTTCAGTCAATGGAAATGGAGAGATTTAATTTTGATGCCCTAACTGGCGCTTTAAATGTATGTAGGTATTCTGACCGTATTTCAAAGTTTTAGTAAATTAAGTGTTCTTGTATTTTTTTAATTTGTTAGAAAAGGACTAATCAAATCAAATCTACCTCTATTACGCTACAAATCATCGACTACTAATAAAGAAGACTACGATATAACAACAAAAACACATAACAACATTTTACTCAACTGTGTAACTTGAAGTAAAGATAATTAAGTTGTCACTTCGCACAATGGTTTTGTAGCAAAAGTTTGGCGAGTCATAAACCGTTGTATTGTTACAACAAAACGAAGTGGTTAACTGCTACAAAAGATAAACGAGTTAGCTACAATGTGTGGAAGTATTTAAAGCATTTTATGAAGACGATTCTCTGGCCTTTATTTCTATGTTTCTTGTTATATGACTTGTACGTTGTAAAACATCATAATATGAACATAACGTTATGCTTTTTATTGATCACTAGCTTCTGCCCGCGGCTTCGTACGCGCAATCCCGTTTTTCCGGTTCCCATAAGATTTTCAGAACTTTTTTCTGTCATAAGAACCTTCTCCTGACCATAACAAACACGATAAAAAGAAATCAGCCAAATCGGTTTAGCCGTTCTCAAATTGTGGCGTGACAACGGAAAACGTGTTTAATTTATATATATATATATATGATATATAGATTTGAAGGGACTGCTATCCTTTTCGGTCGGTACAAGGTTCTAAACTAGAGTCTTGTTTCACCCGAGCGAGAGATGTCATTTGTTGATTTTCCCCTAAAAAAACTAAACTTGTTGGTAAAAGGAATGTAGTATAGCTTGTAATGCGATGATTATTACATACTAGCTTTTACCCGCGGCTTCGCTCGCGTCACAAAAGGATAAAAAGTAGCCTATGTGACATATACCAATACATACAGCGCCATCTATACCAATACTTTTGTTTTCCCTCGGGAATATCAATTTTTCGGGATAAAAAGTACCTTATTATTTAATCCAGACTACTGAGTTTACGTCTGCAAAAATTCAATGCAATCGGTTTAGTAGTTACGGCGTGAAGTCGGAACAAACAAACAAACTCACTTTCCCATTTATAACAGTAAGGAAGGATAGCTTTTACCCGCGGCTTCGCTCGCGTCACAAAAGGATAAAAAGTAGCCTATGTGACATATACCAATGCATACAGCGCCATCTATACCAATACTTTTGTTTTCCCTCGGGAATATTAATTTTTTTCGGGATAAAAAGCACCCTATTATTTAATCCAGACTACTTAGTTTACGTCTGCAAAAATTCAATCGGTTTAGTAGTATATATATATATATATATAAGGATAAGGATAAGGATAAGGATAAGGATTCTAAGAACATATTTCGATATTAGATCTTCTAATTAGCAACTCCTTAGATAACTGTAATAGCTGGCAATATAATCAAAGCACCATGATCACTATAGTCCCTCCCAGATCAAACTCAGAACCTAGTCTAAATGTTCTAGAATGAATAACAATAAAAATTAACAAAGTAACTAAATAGACGTGGTATAAAGAGCGCATAAATTCATATTAACAAACAAAGCTTGAACCGACCGTTCCATTGAAATCGTTTAACAATTTCCTAATTGATATCCAACACTAGTGTAATATGAATCGCGAACAACAAAGCCACAATCAACCAAACGTACATTATAGGAATTTGTTTTAAAATAAACCTGAATACGCTTTTGTTCAACTAGTTCGTTTCCATATTTCAGTGAGCCGTGAACGTCCATATTGAATTTATGCTGGCTGCAAACTAAAAGCAATTACGTGCGAACTCATTTCGATGTAATGATTTTAATTAAAATAGACTAAATTATTGGAAATCAATGAGGTAGGGTTAACTCAAAGATAAAAAGCCGCAGCGGTGAACGCTGATTGGTTAATGGTTGTGCATTGAGCTGCTGCACACCTCGCTACGTGCGTTTGTGAAACTTGATAACTTTTGCGGTATTGCTTTTGTTGGATTGTCAACTATTTTAATTAATTCGTTCTGGATTGAATTAATTACTATGTGCAGATTTGTATAAAGTTGTTTATTACGAGTACATAGCATTAATTAAATAAATTAAATTAAATATACTAATATTAGAGGTATAGAGGAAAGATTTGTACCTATTTTTGTATGTTTGTAATGAATAGGCTCAAAAAGTACAAGGCCGATTTAAAAAATTCTTTCACCAATAGAATGCTACATTCTTCCAATTTGACAAAGGCTACATTTCATTTTGAAGCCGGGACGGGCTGCTAGTACAAAATAAATTGTGATACACTAAAACCTTGTCCTAAGTGTAACAAACAATTTTCTAAAAACCGGATCAAAATCGATTCAGCCAATCGCGAGATAATCGCGCACAAACACACATATATGTATGTATCATACAGGTCAAACTTAGAAACTCCTTGTTAGAAGTCGGTTCAAAACTAACCACACCTCTCTTGTTTTAACTCGTCGAGTACCGTCATTATACCTCTAGACACAATTATAGAACAATAGGTTGCGGTCACCGGTGACCGCTTGGTGTTTGACAGTTTAAAGCATGAGTAGTACAAAAAAGTACTTTATCTTATTTTCGAAATATGTATCTAGGTATATACCAAGATGCCGTTTCTTATACTTTACTGGAAATGTCGCATGTAACGTTGACTTGTTGATGTCTGAGGCGTCAAGTATCTCCGGCTACCGTATGCATGGGCCTACGGACGGCGAACACGGGTGACGCGCCGCCCGACCAGAGCCAGACCCGAGAGTACGGCGCATAGCGTTCTGTGCGCGCCTCAAGGAGCCATCAGACCACCATAGATAGGGCCCAATAGGGCTGATGCCGACACGGAGCCGCAGAAAGATTTAACAGATTGCCGGCTTAACCGGGGTTTTAGTCAGTAAAAGTCTGCCAATCCCTCTCTCCTCACCCGGGCGGGAGAAGTCATTGAATGATTTCCCCCATTAAAAAAAGTATATTATTATATCAATATGTGAAAATATATAAGTATTCCAGGCATGTCAACTATTAATAGATCATAGTTATAGTACCTAATGTAGTCTACTAGCAATAAACTTTATTATTACAACAAAACAACGAACACAAACTAAATAAAAATGAAACTAAACACTCGTCGTAAGTGGTGCATTTCTTTTTCCGGAGAAAATATACTAACAATGCAAGAAAAATATGATAACAGATATCTCAAGTTACAACAACTCTATACAGTTTGTAAATAATGATATATTTTCTAGTGCTTTATAATGTTGTAATAATAATGTAACATTACGCCATAGTAGGTTAACAGAGACCTGTATAATAAAAATAAAACCCACGGTGAAATGGGACCCATACATGTAGGATGTATTCGTAACATACATATTATTACTAACCATAGGATACTATTCCAGAACTGTCCCTACTTCGAGTTTTAAATAAAAATCACTGGATACTCACGTGAATATACTGAGAAAAGCTCTACTAGTTTCGAACCGAACAATATAGTCACGTGAACCCGCGATTTTTAGTTAATTTAGTATGTCTCACGATAGTTTTTATAAAAACTGAAGAGTTTATTTGTTCGAACGCGCTAATCTCGGAAAATACTGCTCCCAATTAGCTGGCTACAGGCTATATCACGCAACGGCCAATAGGAGCCGAGAAGAGCGGGCTAAACCGGTGCATATATATCTAGTACTCAAAATATTTATTGCACCTTATTTTTGGACATAAAATGTCTTTGTCCGACAATAGGACAGTATGCAGAAACATAAAATATTATGTTTTCAAACATTCATGTCAAAAATGTTTTTGTTAGTACCTTCAAAAACTTTTGCAGCAAGTTCCTTATATTTTTATCTAATAGGTCACGTATCTGATAACGAAGGACCAAAAACTGTGATGTATTCAGTAAACCGGATGCGGTATTATCATTAGTAGGATTATAGTGAATAAGCTTCCGCAATATAAGGATAAAGTTACAAAGAGTATTTGACATTCCGCTTGATGAACGTAATATCAATTTTTTTTGAGAAGAGATGAAGTTGATGAACTCTTCTACAAAAAATCAAATATTTGCTCCTGAATTATAGTTTAAAAATATCTACCTTATACGCGACTTGAGAACACCCTCTGTAGACTACGAAAAATATAAAATGGTAGTGTGATTCGAACTTTCCTTGTGGACAATTTGGCGTCACAATTTTATGAAGTGTAAAGAATATGAAAGCGTATAAAATCATTTCTTAGCGTATCTCCTTAAGTTCCATAATCCGTGACTTTATAGAGATATTGACTCACGTTCACGTATGTCGCAGGTTGACCGAGTTCCCTTTTGGCCCCTTGATGGATTTACGCACGTGGCCTGTTGAGGGCGACGATTTAAAACGTTTTTAGTACATGTTACTGGCCAAGTTACAAGTTATGACCGATCACTTAATATAAAAAAAAAAAAAAAAATCACTTACGAACGAACGGCTTAGCTATTCTGTAAATTCATAGGTAAATTCATCTAGAAAGTCGTGTCACAAATCACCCCGTAAGTATGACACTTTAACAAAACCTATTATAAAATGTAAAGATGTCAAAATGCTAAGACCCAAAATGTCAAAACGTCGTGGTGGCCCGGAGGTTTAAGACGCCCGCTTCTCATGCATGAGGGTGCTGGTTCAAAACCTCCAACGGTAAGTACCAATGTGACTTTTTCCGAGATGTATGTAGAGGTACTTTCTAAGTGTCTAGATAAGACACCACTGACGAACGGTGAAGGAAAACATCGTGAGGAAACCTGGGCTTATAATTTCTAATTTTAAGTTTGTAATCGCCAACCCGCATTGAGCAAGTGTGGTGATCAATGCTCAAATCTTCTCTGTGTGAGAAGAGGCTTTGCTCAGCAGTGGGCATTTATAGGCTGTTGATTATGAAAATGTCAAAAAATTGGTATTCTCGTGTGAGCACCTATAAATTTATCTATACCTAATTATCTATTGGTGAAATGCCTTTAGTAATCAATGTACAGGTGCCCAAACAGGAATACTCCAGAATAGTTACCTAGACACTCACCAGATGGCACTGGTGTCAAACTTACTTATTATCCTAACTATATATATATATATAATATTATAAATGCGAAAGTAACTCTGTCTGTCTGTCTGTCTGCTACTCTTTCACGCCAAAACTACTGAACAGATTTGAATGAAATTTGGTATACAGATATTCTAGACCCCGAGATAAAACATAGGCTACTTTTTATCGCGAAAAAGGGGTTATAAGGGGTTAAAAGGGGGGGGGAGTTGTATGGGATTTCATAATTTTTAAAGTTAAAACCATGAAACTTCATATTTAAGCACTTGATAAAAAATAATAAAACATTTGTTCTAGCGTTTTTGAAATTTCGACCTGTGAGGGGATGAAATAGGGGTTGAAAGTTTGTATGAAGTTCGTCATTCTTGAAGATACCTTACATTTTATATTTAGGCACTAAATAATAAACAAAAAATCGTTTGTTCTAGCATTTTAAAATTTACACCAGTGTGGGGGTGAAATAGGGGTTGCATATGTGGGTGTTCGTCATTTTTGGAGATAAAACCATGTAACTTGGTACATAGGTCTCTTAGGATGTGCAAAGTTTTTGTATAAGTAGGTACCAAAGGAATTCCAGAAATTGTAACTTTTGTTTTGTATCAATAAAAAAATCGACTTTTGAAGTTACTTATACTTATTCATCGCCGCCGCCTGCCGTCGGTCATCGGTCATCGTCGCGCAAATTCGCCGAAGTGGGGCGAGCGCGGGGGGCGGTCGTGTGGTGGGGTAGCGCACGGCACGAATCTAACTATGCCTACCCGAACAGGCAGACACGTGAGGGCAGACGTCGTTGCCGGACGCATGCGATTAGAGAAATTTGCGCTACAGAGAAATTCATTTTGCAATAGAGTAAAGATATTTGATTGTTTCGCATAGTTTTTTTAGTTCCTATTTTTTATTAGTAAGGTCCTAAAAATTAATTTTGTACATACTTAATATTTCGGGATATTTTAGTTCATAGTTCATTTTAATTCATAGTAGGTAACATTGTTTTCGTTACGTTAAAATAATACGATTAAGTTTATTTTTTTTAAGTACCTTAGTATTTTTTATTAGTTAAGTCCTGTAAATTAATTTTGTACATACTTAATATTTCGGGATAATATTTAGTTCATTTTATTTCATAGTAGGTAACATTGTTTTCGTTACGTTAAAAAAATACGATTAAGTTTTATTTTTTTAAGTAACTCAGTTTTTTTTATTAGGTATGTCTTGTAAATTAAATTTGTACATACTTAATATTTCGGGATATTTTAGTTCATAGTTAATAGAAGGTAATATAATTTCCGTTACTTGAAAAAAAAAGATTTGCTTTGAATTCCTTTTTTTTGATTAATCTAATTATAAGTCGTAGTAGGTATAAAACTACTTTTAGTACGTAGCTGCTTAGTAAAGATTTTTTATGATAGTAAATCTCAATTTGTACATCTGTTTTGGTTAGATTCATTTTATTTTTGTACGATGCCTCGCAAACGAATGTCCAATTTAGCTAATAGCTCTAGCAGAGCTCGAGCTACTAAACTTGCTAGATCACTGGAATCGGAAGAGGATTCACCGATCCGTCGGACTTTAGATGCTGAGCGTCACGCAGCTCAAGGAGCTGCTGAAACTTTTGAGCAAACGCAGACCCGTCGTAATTTAGACGCTGATCGTCATGCTACACAAAGGGCTGCAGAGACATCTCAGCAGACCCAAGATCGCCAAGTATTAGATGCCGAGCGTCACACGGCTCAAAGAGCTGCAGAGACCTCACAGCAGACCCAAGCTCGCCAAGTCTTGGATGCCGAGCGTCACACGGCTCAAAGAGCTGCAGAGACATCTCAGCAGACCCAAGCTCGCCAAATCTTAGATGCTGAGCGTCAAGCTTCGTACATAGCCCTAGAGATCTCCGAAGAAACACGTAGACGACGTTTAATTAATTCCGAGCGGCAAGCAGAAAGGAGACGTACTTTTACTATGAATACGTGGGAGGCATTTGCCGATGCTGCTTTTGATTATGATCCGTTAATTGATTACTTTAATCATCGATTAGTCCTCATAGGTAGAATGACCAATAAATGCAGACACTGTAAGGCACTCAAGTGGAAGGAAGATACTCCAGGTTTGTGCTGTTCTGGAGGCAAAGGTTTTAAGGTTTTTTAAAAATATTTTTGTATACAACGTGACGCTGGCCCCAGTAAGTGTCTCTTGGACATTTATAAGAGAACAATAAATTTTTATTTTTTAAATATACCTACTAATGATTCAAAAATACACCCAAAGATACTATTCCACGCGAACGAAGTCGTAGGAAAGTGAAAACTGTATATGGAATATTTTTTAAAAGAATGCTTGACATGTTATCTACAAGCGATACCGAAGTTAAAATATGGTTTTTAGAGGTTTTGTCTCTTTATCTGTATGTATGTTCGGGCTAAACTAAAAAGGAATTAACGGATTTACTTCAAATTTAGCATGAATATTGCTAACAGGTCGGGTCAATATATAGGCTACATATTATCACGCTATCACTTACGGGGGAGAATCTGTGAATCACTATTCTACGCGGACGATGTCGTGGGTACAGCTAGTCAGAAAACAAAGCTATAATTCCTCTGTGGATTCAGAAGTGATTTTGTAACCAAGTTTGAGACTGCTGGTATATACACAATCTATCAATCAATTGCTTTCAATTTATTCAGTTAAAGAATAGGTTTTAGGTCTTTTGTCACATAATGTTTTGAATATGCTAGACTGACTCGATGGCCGAGTGGTCGCAAGTGCAACTTCCGGGCAAGGGGTCTCGGGTTCGATTCCCGGGTTGGGCAAAGAACTACTAGGTTTTAAAATCAAATCTCAATAATAGCACGGAGGCTAGAAATTTGTTTACTTTTTGGTTAAAGGTGTTACGAAAGTTTATTGCAGATAAGCATGTGGAAAAAACATGATACAAATAAGGCGGTTAGTTTATGTTTGTGTGTTAAAACTTAACACTAAGCTTGTTCATTTCGAGAAAATAAAAAACATTGTTTGTACTTTGTAGTTTAAAAAATGTATTTATTACACATATATATAACTTCACGCCTGTCTCCCATGGGGGTAGGCAAACTATAGAACACCAATTGATACGATTCCTACATACCTCTTTTGCTTCATCAACAGTCATCAACATTTTCATGCGTGCTCGTCGATTAAAGGTACTTTTAATTTGGCCTTTCTTTAATATATCTCCAATCTGGTCATTATATCTCCGTCTAGGGCTCCTTCTACTGACGGCCCCATTCATATCCGTTACTGTATATATACTTCTTTCGTTACTCTACTTTCATCCATCCTTTCTACATCTCTTGTTCACCAGACACAAAAAGAGATTTTTTGACCAATCACTGCAGCAGCAGGGTGTCGTGGTGGCCCGGAGGTTCAAGACGCCCGCTTCTCACGCATGAGGTTGCGGGTTCGAAACCTACCAACGGCGAGTACCAATGTGACTTGTTCCGAGTTATATGTACTTTCTAAGATTATTTTGACACCACTGACAAACGGTAAAGGAAAAATAGCGTGAGGAAACCTGGACTTATAATTTCTAATTATAAGTTTGAAATCGGCAACCCGCATTAAGCAAGCGTGGTGATTAATGCTCAAACCTTCTCCGTGTGAGAAGAGGCTATGCTCAGCAGTGAGCATTTATAGGCTGTTGATGATGATGATAACTGCAGCTGACAAATGTTGAGCGTCCAGTTGTGGGAGACTAGCTAATTTCCTATTGGACGAAGAATAAGAGGTTCACACTATTGCCTTTGGCGAGCCACTTGTAAAATATACTAGCCCTCATAGTTTCTTAAAAGCGAAGCATCTTTCTTCAATGTAGGTACTTAATTTTCATCCGTCATCAGTCCTATACTTTTGTATATTTGAAGGGCCAACGTTTGGCCACTATCTCACCTGGTGGTAAGCGATGATAATTATTGTAATAGTTGGCGAGTGCGTTTTCAAACAACTGACAATGTTTAATCTTATCAAATCAAAATCGATACTTTCAATAACACCTAACCAGCCCAGCAAGCATATCGCATCCCCTTAATAAGCCTAAAACAACGAGCCACCGCAACATCATTTCACTAAACCGAATCACGGTATTATTTCCTTGGAAATATAATTCGTGGCTGCGTTATTGTGTGAAGTAACAAGCAACCAGTCAACACGAACATTAATCATTCTTAACGATTATACGTCACTGATATTAAACCTATTGGAGGTGGTTGTATGTCAGGGTCATACTTTGATTACTGTTTTGGCCATGGTGTACTGAACCGAAATCTGAAATGATATTTTATTAACACTTGCTATTAACCGGCCTTTATTATGAATATAATCTTTACTTACAATATTAATGAATCAATCTCAGTAGGAACAGTAATGTCACTATTGTGACAATGTTTAAAAATTGTATTGTGAACCTGATTGAAAAACAGTAACCTATGGAGTTTCCTACTCGTTCTTCTACATAGGAATCTACATTTTAGAACGAACAAGAGCTTCACTAGAGGACTGACCGCCAGACTGACATTTTTAATATTATGTTTTGACTTTCAAAAATGCCTTCGTGGTCTAATTGAAATAAATGATTTTGACTTTGAATTTTTGACTTTAAGAAATGCTCACAGTAGACAATAGCATTCGTGGGATGCGGTGCCAGAAGACCTCCTCGTGGTACACCCTGCAAAAAAAACAAACTGCCTCATTTCTCCCTTTCAATCGGGATTTCGCCCTGGTCACAGCACGGTCACAGCTTTACTCAAAGTGACCGATGACATTCGCTGGGCTATGGACAACCAATCTCTCACTGTTCTTGTGTTGTTGGACTTCAGTTCTGCCTTTAACTCCGTGGACTTTGACATCCTGCTAGCGGTCCTGAAGGCCAACAATTTCTATTCTTCCTCTCTGGCCTGGTTTGAGTCTTATCTTCGGGGTCGCCGTCAGAGGGTCCGCCTTGAAGAAACTTTTTCTGATTGGTGTGACCTTGCTGCTGGGGTACCCCAGGGTGGCGTCCTTTCTCCTGTTCTTTTCTCCATCTTTATTAATACCGTTGCCAGGGTCATTTCATCCAATTTCCATCTATATGCGGACGATTTGCAGCTATATCGCCACTTTGGCTTGTCCGAGGCCCATTCTGCTATCGATGCCATGAATCGTGACTTGGATGGCGTTGCCGAGTGGGCTAGGTCTTTTGGCCTGCAAATCAACCCTCTCAAGTCTCAGGCATCATCGGTAGCAGATATTATCGAAACGCTCTCGACGTGTCTGGCCTTGGTCCGTTACGTTTGAATGGCACACACATTCCATTCACTGATACTGCGAAAAACTTGGGGGTGCATATCGACTCGAACCTGTCGTGGGCCTTTCAGGTGAACGAGGTTAGTCGGAAAGTTCATTTCTCCATCCACTCGCTGAGGCGCCTCCAGACCCTGCTTCCGATGACGACTAAGATTCACCTCGTCCAGGCGCTGATCTTGCCTCTCATTGACTATGCGGATGCTTGCTATTTGGACGCCACAGAGGAGCTATTAAATAAACTTGAGCGTTTACAAAATGTATGTATCCGTTTCGTCTTTGGTCTTAGGAAGTTCGATCATATTTCTGAATTTCGTAACAGGCTCAAGTGGCTCCCAATCCGTCTTCGCAGGAACACTCGCATATTATGTCTCCTCTATAACATCCTGTTCAACCCAGCCTATCCTACTTATCTCCGAGACCGTTTCTCCTTTGTGCGTCCTCCTGAAGTCCTTACTCGTTCTCATCTTAAATCCTATCTTAAAATTGTGCCCCATAATACTAACTTCTACTCCTACTCCTTCTCCGTTCATGCAGTGAGACTATGGAACTCACTCCCGCCGAACATTCGGGATGCCAAGTCAATCTCTATCTTTAAGAGACAAGTGAGAGAACATTATCTTTCCTCCTGAAATATAGATCTTTTTGTTTATATTTATATATATATATATACATATGTAGGTATAAAGGTTATTTTTTTTTTTATTTCTTTTTATATAATAGCCTTGTATTAGTTTGTTTTATTGTTTATTATTGTTATTTCTATCGGTTTCTTCGTTATTATTATTGTTATTATTTTTTTTTTATTGTTTGTGTAACACACTATGTGTCTCAGTGTTATTATATCTTTTCCTGCCACAGGCCTACAGGAAGAGATTCCAGTTGGAATATGTGGGGCCTATGTACTCTGTTTTTATATATGTGTTGTCCTCTGTGTTGAATGTGTGTACATAAATAAATAAATAAATAAATAAAAAAAAAGTTATCTCTTCGGTTATATGATTAGTAGACTAATCTGGGACCTTCTTTAAATTCACCGTGCGCATTTTATAGTACCTAAATTATTTTCATTAAAACAGTAACACAGCTATTTTAGTATTCTGAATTATTATTATTACCAACAAAAATGGACGTACCACAGTACTAACATTATCAATACAGAAGAGACGTAAAGAAACGTCACTACAAATTAGTGTTCATAAATAAAATGAATAAACGAACAACATATAATCACTCATAATATTATTGTTAACAGACAAACACAAAGGAAATTCCCGAGCACTGTGTAACTAGCAGTCAAAAGTAACATTAATCATAACTAACGCTTACTCGTTTGTAACAACTTAGTAGTTTTAGTGGAACTCCCTAAGAACTTGGATATGTTAGCAGATGACGGATTATTTCGTTAGAGTAACACCTACTTTTTGTGCCCGTCTTGTGTTACTTTGGAACCTTCGAGAACATTCGAGAGTTGTTTTTCTTTTGTTTTGTCTAAACTCCGACTTTATCTTATGGGGTTGCCTGCTTTGTTACAGGGATTAAAGGAGAAGTACCTACGACTTGACAGAATCCTATCTATCTTAGAATCTGATTTACAAAATTCGTTAGTTTTTCTGTAATATGCAATGCATACTTAGCATGAAATCCTAAATTATATACATAAAAGGAATTGATTCAGGGTTATCAGAGAGCCGGTGTGTTTACAACGAATGAAATGTTCTGTAATTGATTTGTAATCTTTAAATATTCCGTAGATACCATATACTAAATTAATTATTATGTTTTCGGTATACCCACGTAACTGTTTGACGAGGAACTCGACTAGTTTCAAATCATGCTAGAGGCTCATATTCATGAGCAGCTTTCCGCGACCCGCGACGCGGCGGCTGTCTGCTGCTGAAAACATAATAATTAATTTAGTATGTCTCACAAAAGTTTTAATATAAAGACACCAAATACTATCCGTTTTAATACCGTAGTTCATCACCTACAACAACGCCATTTCCCATGAGACCGTTAAGCACAAACCACAGAGTGCCACCTAGTAGATCATCATCATAAGATCACGCCTTTTATCCCCGAAGGGGTAGGCAGAGGTGCACATTATGCCCCTGTACAATGTAACACCCACTTTTCACTATTTATGTTATGAGTCCCATGTAACAGGGGGTGAGCCTATCGCCATATACCGGGCACATTCCGTTCCAGACTCCGTGCTACTACTGAGAATTTTTAAAAACCTAGTATTTCTTTGCCCGACACGGGAATCGGACCCGAGACCCCTTGCCCGGCAGTCACACTTGCGACCACTCGGCCAACGAGGCAGTCCACCTAGCAGAATCATCACTTAGTAACAAAATATAAATAGTGATACAAAGTTGCCACATCTTCGGACATACGAGACTAGCGCAGGTCCAATCTGAGTCAGACCAGCTCTTGTTAAAAATACATTAAATAAGAAGGAATGAATGATTACAATAGTATCACGGTGCTTTCCCCCACTCAATGTGTTCAAGCTGGCAATATCTTAACATTTCATATCTGATCTTTGGCATTGTAAAGAGAAATGGACAGAAACACCACTTTGTAGAGAGTGTGATCAAGTTACTTTAACTAGTAGGTAAACAAACAGAGCTAACGATGTCTGTTCATTCTAATGCAGGCTATATACTTACGATTTAAGCCTTTAACTGCCGACAAAAACTATTGAAGGTCAATCCTCCGCCAGCGTCGAACATCATTGTCTGACACGGCATCCAAATGTGTTACTGTGCAGTTTTTTATTGTACAGTCGAACTGTAAACAATCTTAAGGTGTGTAGAGTAACCAGTTGAAGTTGTTGTAGAAATGTCCTATATTGTCTGTCAACAAAAGGTCGACAGAACTAAAGACCTCCACACACTTAACATATCTACGTAGTGTCGAGGATTTTTCACACGTGATTTTGAGTCTAATATTAAGCAAGTTTTCAATATAGATCTGTGTCTCATTTCATAGATAACTAGCCAAAAAATTATCACTATTGATGGTAAGTAAGTAGGTACAATAGACGTACACGCTTTAGGTAAAATCACAACCACCCAAAAGAAATACTTACTCAATACTCACATTCTCGTTATTGCTTTTCTACGAATACCACCAATAAATAGTATTTATAAATACTGAAAATATTACATGCCTGATATTATTAATCTATAATATTACATATTGAAGTTGGAGTTCCCCGAAAAGAGAATTACATTTTTTTATCTAGTTGTAGCATAGCTTATGATTACGACTCGCCGACGCCTTTGAAGATAAAATCCAAATTACTCTTTTGCGACAGTAGCAGTTATTATCACCATTCAAAATGCATACGTTGTGCAAATAGACAAACACAGTCATCATGCATATCCATAACCTCTTGCATAATCGTGCAAAACCATCATCATTTGCCGACATGGACGCCGCCGCCGCCATGACACATTTGTGTCACGGAATTCCGTGAAATCTCAACAAAACCTTTGCCACGTGTCTCGTTTGCATCATTATGTACTCTTAAGCACGTATAAGCTTCCCATTGTGTGGCTTCTACTAAAACTTCTGTTTCTCCATTTTTAGTCAACTCTGTGAGACGAAAAGCGTTTAGTTTTTGAATTTCAACAGTACTGTTCTGTATTCTGGGGAACAATCTTTTTGCAAGATTGCCATTCATTGTGCGACTGTTTTACTGCCCCTGCATTCTTTATCCGGTGTTCTTGTATTAAAGTCTAGCTTTGTATTTGGATAGATGCACTGAGTATTGTGATGAATTCTGCATTGAAACTTGCTCGTCAAAATGTATGGTTTTATTTTCTGAATATATGAGTGCAATTTTATCATTGACTTTAGTTTGAAGTTTAAGCTTTAAAGATCTTATTAAGAATTTATCTTTATGTTTCATTTCAGTATCAACAATAGCCTTAAACACGAACATGATTACAAAATACGCAATGCAATCAATTATCTGAAACTTCTTCACACACTATACCCATACACAGAACATTTACACTTCAACATAATTTGCACTGCACATCAGTCTCACCACTAGCAGGCAGCTTTAAGCCATCTTACTTCCGTCTCGAAATAATGAAGGCGCTTCATACAAACTGTTTTCTTATAAACACTGCTACAAACATTGTTGTGGAAAAATGGATTTTTTTAAACTACCCCTGGCATAGCCGTTGTCCTAAGATACTTATGAAATGAAAGCTGGGAAGCTGAATCTAGAAAGGCACTTGGAAAATGAGAAGGAAAGGGCTGTACTCCAGGAATTGTAATTGAAAAATGTTACAAAGAAAGTTGGTGTTTCCTCATTATGATATTGTTTAAGATGAAATGTTTGAAGCGACTTCCTCAACAATTTCGTAGAATTTTTGATGAAACATTCCTACTTGTGTTTACAAAAGGTCTATGTAAAGTAATCGTACTTCAAATGTTGACTAGTGGTTTTTGAAAAGTCTTTGTTCCAACGCCAGTTAGAACAATCGCTAAAAGATGCTGAGTAGTGAAAGCGATTAATAAAATAGAAAGTATTTGAAGCCATATTACACACCCACACAATTAATTATGAAATAATAAGTATGTATAACGTGTTTTTTTTAACTAAGCACTATACTATAGGTAGGAAACAATATTTTTAAGTTAATTTGTGAACTGGAAATATAAGGCCTTTTATTTTATTTATTCATACATAAGTATAATCAAAAGCTTTACCATATGCCGTAATCTTTCTAAAGGACACATTTTCAGAAAAACTTCACAGAAATATTGTAACAAAACAAATTGCAAACACAATCTCATTAAAACTATTAAGAATTCATCAAAACTCATTTCTCCAAGTAGTACCTACCCAGTATTAATTGAAGCAAAATTTTCGAAGAACCTAGAAACAGAAAATCATTTCATTCAAATATAAAATTAGTTTGAGAAATTCGATATCCGTTTCGAAAGACGTTTTTCCAAAAAGTCGTCTGCCAAGCTTCGTCGTATTTCGTTGAAGGTCGTACAATCAATCATAGAGAAGAAAAATATTAAGACAGTAAGTATAAGATTACTTGTATTACTTTTATATAGACTAGCTTTCAAGATTTAATTCTATCTGACTGGAATTGTGATTCGAGCTAAATTTAATTCAAGTTCAGCAGTACTATCGCATTGTTATCAATCCTGTGAAGTATTCGTTCAGATTTCTGATTTTCGCAATTACTATGACTACTATTACTATGAGCACATAATTGGCCGAAACCGGATGCTTTTAACCCAAGATGCATATTCTTAATGTAATCATTTATTCAGAACTAACATAACATAACATCACGCCTTTTATCCTCGAAGTGGTAGGCGGACATATGCCACTGTACAATGTAACACCCACTTTTCACTATTTATGTTATGAGTCCCATGTAATAGGGGGTGAGCCTATTGCCATATACCGGGCACAATTCCAGCCTCCGTGCTACTACTGACAATTTTAAAAACCCAGTAATACTTTGCCCGACCCGGGAATCGAACCCGAGACCCCTTGCCCGGCAGTCGCACTTGCGACCACTCGGCCAACGAGGAAGTCAGTACCTAATAGTTGTTCAGAACTCATGACGTAGAAATATATCCATTATAAGATTTATAGAAATTAATATCTAACAAGCACTCTAAACAATTTGATTTAATTCTAAATACTCCAATTACCGTCGAGGGAGATGTAAGGTCAGGACTCAAGGTGAAGAAGTACGAAGCTCAGTTGCACAAATAATGTATGCAGCAAACATTCGGTTTAGATGATCTGTCTCCGATGCGCCAATACACGCGCAATAAAAGAAGCAATCGAGCAAAATCGGGGGTCTAAAGTCTTCATCCAGCAATTGGGTCGAAGTCATTTGACGGAAGCTGACCACATCAAGTAGGAAAGTCGTATCTTCTGGGCCGGACATTCTCGCGGAGGTTCGGCCCTTCTACGGTGAGTTGTACGCGTCAAAAGCACCCCGTCCTCATTCAGATTCGGGGGATCCCAGAGCCACACTTGTCCGCCTCTTCACCGAAGAGTTGCCAGAGATCAGCCTAGGTGAGATCGCGGTGGCTTTGGGGCAGCTTAAAAATGGAAAAGCCCCCGGAGAGGAATGAGTCACGACGGAGCTCCTTAAAGCAAGTGGAAAACCGGTGCTCGAGCGACTCCGACGTATGTTTGATTCCGTTCTCTTCTCGGGGAGAACTCCAAGGGCATGGAGCAGGAGTGTTGTCGTTATGTTCTTTAAGAAAGGAGACAAAACCCTCTTGAAGAACTATCGACCTATTTCCCTTCTGAGCCATGTCTACAAGCTGTTTTCCAGAGTCATCACTAACCGTCTCGCCCGAAGACTCGATGAGTTTCAGCCCCCTGAGCAGGCTGGGTTCCGAGGAGGATACGGCACCATAGATCACATACATACAATGAGGCAGATTATACAGAAGACTGAAGAGTATAATCTGCCCATATGCCTAGCCTTTGTGGATTACGAGAAAGCCTTTGACTCTATTGAAACCTGGTCTGTTCTGGAGTCCTTGCAACGGTGCCAAGTCGATTGGCGATATGTCCAAGTGCTGAGAGATCTATACGATGCTGCAACTATGGTCGTCAAGTACAGAACCAGCAGTCTGAACCTGTCCACCTGCATCGGGGGGTAAGACAAGGCGATGTTATTTCTCCCAAATTATTTACCAATGCTTTGGAGGATATGTTCAAGACGCTGCACTGGAATGGACGGGGCATAAATATAAACGGCAAGTATCTCTCACACTTGAGATTTGCAGATGACATCGTCATCGTGGCTGAAACCGTGCAAGACCTACAATATATGCTGAACAGCCTGGCTGATTCTTCTGCTCACATTGGACTCCGGATGAACCTAGACAAAACGAAGGTCATGTTCAATGAACATGTTCTTCCGGAGCCGATCACCCAGAATGGGTCTACTCTCGTGGTTGTTCAGGAGTATGTCTACCTAGGACAAACCCTACAGTTTGGTAGAAACAACTTCGAGAGGGAGGCTCGTAGAAGGATACAGCTTGGCTGGGCGGCATATAGGAAACTCTATCGGGTCTTTTCGTCAACTCTACCGCAAAGCCTGAAGACGAAAGTCTTCAACGAGTGCGTCCTACCAGTCATGACATACGGAGCCGAGACGTGGACACTAACAGTGCGACTGGTCCACCAATTTAAGGTAGCGCAGCGAGCTATGGAGAGGGCTATGCTCGGAGTATCTCTGAAGGATAGGATCCGTAACGAGGTGATCCGACAGAGAACTAAAGTTACCGATGTAGCCCATAGGATTAGCAAGCTGAAATGGCAGTGGGCCGGTCACATTTGTCGAAGAACCGATGACCGCTGGGGTAGACGTGTTCTGGAGTGGAGACCGCGTCTAGGCAAACGTAGTGTAGGGCGCCCTCCAGCTAGGTGGAGTGACGATATACGTAAAGTGGCTGGTAGTGGTTGGATGCGTAGAGCTGAAGGCCGAGCTCAGTGGCGTGCCATTGGAGAGGCTTATGTCCAGCAGTGGACGAAAACAGGCTGTTGATGAGATCTGTCTCTGACGAATATTAATAATTTCAACAGCAAATTTGCTAGTGGTTTTTCACGCATACGTTTGAAGTCATAGAACAGGGGAGTAAATAATTAAATTGTTTCTAATTTCAATACATTACAAAAATCCAAGAAACTTATGAGAGTACCTGTTAATATATATTTCGAGTTTACATAACTGTCGAACAATTTGTTCCTGTAAAAAACCGACTTTTAATTAAGCTCTCTATGAGTTTTAACTCGTCGAGTACCGTCATTATTGATACAATTAAAGAACAATAGGTTGCGGTCACCGGTGACCGCTTGCTGTTTGAAACGTTTAAGTAAATCTTTTAAAATCTATACTACGAAATAGAAGTCAAACAACAATATAATAGAGGTATAAGGACAATTCATTGACAAAGGAAATATCTTGCAAACTCACGACCGGTAGTACCACTAAACATACACAATATCCCATTGCGGTTCCCCTTTACCACAAAATAATGCGACGACGATACAAATCTTTGATCAATACCTATTATACACCCACCACTCTTCAAATACCTCCATTCGCTTCACACAACAGATGGAATTTGGCAGATTCCTTGGTAAGAGATAGGTCAAGTTATAACGGTAAGGTATAAAAGCCAGATTTCCTTTTTCAAGGGGGGCAGTAGATTGGGAACGAAATGTCCGGAACCAGATTTGACACTCACCCTACATCGTCACATTACACCCTTTTTACTTTTCAGGCTCAAAAGTATGAAGCACACTTTTAGTACGTACGTGGAATATTTTTAGGACTCAAGGATAGAAAAGGATTTTGCATCTAAATTTAGAACTGGATGAGTTTTACCTGTTCAATGCCTTTAGCCAAATGCCACTTTAGCGCTTGTCTGCAGAGAGAGTAGAAAACTAAATGTATTGGGATGACACTGACACGTTTCAAACTTTACGTCAATCCCATATAATTTGGTTTTGCTACATGTAGACAAGCGCTAAGTGGCATTTGGCTACAGCTGCTGGGCCTTTAGCCAAACGTCAGTTTAGCGCTTGTCTACATTGAGAGTAGAAAACTAAATGTATGGGGATGACATTGACAAGTGTCAAAAATTACGTCAATTCCATATACCTAATTTGGTTTTCTATTCTACATGTCGACAAGCGCTAAATGGCTTTTGGCTACAGCTGCTGGTGTTGTACTTTATTAACATAAAATTATTATTTGAGAAGTTTAACTCCGAATACTACTACCATTAGGTACTGAAGTATTTTAGTTTTCGACTTTTGGTCTAATTTGGAATATCTTATGCCTATCATATGCCTAGAATCACCTCCAATATCATTCAGTGCTCCATTCACCCAAAGGTTGCCTGGTAGAGATCGCTTTTAGTGATAAGGCCGCCTTTGTACCCTACTATTCTTGGATGTAACTCGACATTTATGTTTATATTGCTTTAAGGGGTACAATAAAGATTATTCTTATCTTATCTTCTATCCTTATATTTTTGTCACTTTCTATGAGTAAATCTATAAAAAAAAAATATTTTACGTTACCTTTCCTTTACGTTTTAATTTTTTTTTCAAACAAAGCCTAATGTATGCTCTTCTCAAATAACAATATTTCATTATTTTCTAACATGTTAAGAGCCTCCATCCATCCAAAGATAACAGAACTAAGATGATAATAATCATCTTGCAAAGCTACTGTAACATCTAAGTTCCACGACCTCAAGGGAAATCAGATATTTGCCATACAATATTTACTTTTGTATAAGATTGGCTATATTGCTTGTACCTATTACTATGATATCTTACATTAACTTTTACTCTATACAAACAGTTGTACAATGAAGTTTCAGTAAGAGTTAAAGGTCAAAAGCCGTGATTTGGAATTATACTTAAAAAGTAGGTGGAAAATATTTACATGTCAAAAACTTTCAATAAAAATATTAGAATACAAAGATGTCTTCCTCTTCTTGTTGCTTAACTTTATTGAAAATAATTTATTGATATTTTTTTACTATCAATAGTAAACAGGCACTGTAACCTTAAAAGCTTTACTTGACAGCTGTGACGTCACAAGATGGCGTCGTCCGTTAACATTTGAATTTCATTCTACAACAAGCTATCAATACACCAAAATGACAATTAATTTACAAAAAAAAAAGAATAAAAAAGACGCATTTACAACCACAAAACTGAACGCCAAGAGTCATAGCGCGTACAAACGAAAAGTAAAAGCTATTTAATTAACAAACAAGAAACATTGTTAGCGAGAACTCTTTGTGTGTATAATGGAACGTATCAGCACTATTGTCCGGTGTCCGACATGATTTATTTAGCTTACTACATGTCCTGACGTACGACAATGAAATAAAGGGTTCTTTTTACAACATTTTGTTCTTTTTTACGCGAATTTAACAACATATTGAACGCTTTTTTGTTGTGTTTTTTCCTGTAGTAGGACCTGTGTTGCTACATTTGAATAATGTTATTACAATAGAATATAGAATAATAAATTATTTGCTAACTTAACATCTATATTGTAAATAGAACAAACGGTAACACGTTACCTATTTACCTAAAACTGTAGTATTACTAAATAATATAAAAGTTATTTTTTTTATTATTAGGATTAGTCAAGGACTAACTCTACTGTCTGGACTGTCATACTACCCATAGTAGAGGCTCATATTCAAAATCTAAAGTATCAGCGCTACAGTCACCGCGTCGTGTGTCGCGGAATGCTGCTCATGAATATGAGCCCCTAGTATCCCTTGAAAGTAGTCAAATCCCTCGATAAAGAATTACGAAAGTAAGCCGAAAAACATAATAAATAATTTAGTATGTCTTACATTTACAAAAATTATCCATTCAATAGTTATTTATAATTCATTAAAACAACCATTTTCCCTTTATTGCACTAGACTTACGAACTATATTAAAACTCAAAAAGCCGATTCCTTATTAACAACACAGAGGCTCTGGTTGTCGCCGTTGAAAAATCGACAGGTGCATGTGATAGCATTTTACCATCGCTATTCGCTTATTTATCGAACACCCTCCGTCGGAGCGAAGGCGGAAAAAGACAAGGCAGATATTGGAGGGACCTTTTCACACCAATTATACCGTGGATTCTGTTGGATTTGGCTAACAATTTACTGTGATATAGGTCGGAGATCAAGTTCGATACAGTCGTCCCTTCTACTTGTTAGAAATATGATATGCGATTTTTTTGTTATTTGAAACTTTATTGTACGGTTTGAGATCCTTTTGGGTTTTAAATGGCATTTTAAAGTTAGGGATCTAGGTTATTTTATGCGGCTTATAATGTCCAGTTTGGCCTAGTAACTTTGAATCAGTTAATGGATAATTTTATGTGTGTGTATGCTATAATTCAAGAAATAAAGGTAGTGATGTTATAATATTGAGGAACGTACTGCGATAGTTTTTCTCAGTATTCAGAAAAGCGGGTATGTAGTGTGTATTTCATAGAAGTTTTTTATTTTAGTTTCCACAAGGCAATTTTTGGTTCGACAAGAAAAAAGAACAGGAATGCATGTTACCAGCAGTTACGTATACCTACGTCCACTATTTGAACGAAAAGCTAGTTTCAGACAAAAATACACAAAGTAATATGTAGGAAGAGGAATAAAAAGTGTTTTTTGCCTTTGACATGTCAAGTTTCCATTTCAGAACCCAAACTAAGTTAAGTGTGGAAGAGCCATGCTTCGGCACGAATAACCGGAGTGATACCACGGCCTCACAGAAAACCGACGTGAAGACACGCTTGCGTTGTATTTCGTCGTGTGAGCAAGGTTACCGGAGGCCCAATTACCCTCCCCTTCCTCAATCCTGAATCCCCAACGATCTTCAAACTCCTAATCCCCAAAAGGCCGGTAACGCACTTGCAACGCCTCTGGTGTTCTAGGTGTCATGGGCGACGCCGATTGCTTACCATTAGGTGATCAGTCTGCCCGTTTACCGGCTTATGCAATAAAAAAAAAACTAAACTTAGCTACAAACGAAAAAAGTCATCCCAAAAATAAATCATACAATCTCACTGCAACAAAAAAGAAACAAAAGGTAAAATTTTAGCTACCGAAAATATTTCAAATTTTATTTCCTATCAAAATATACGGGACCCTTATCAATACTGTCCTACATATCCAAATTGGGGAGCAAAATACAAAATTGAGATTGACGGCAAGCAATTCTGCCATTTTTAATTAGTTACGTCAATGAGGACTCGCGTGAAATCCGAATCGTGTTTGCCTTCCAAAAACATTTATTTTTGTAGCTTAAAATACTGCCGTAGAAAGGCCGGCTAGACTGCTAACGATGATCAAATATTGAGTAAAATAAATAAATTAATGCCAATTCTAGCGCCTAGTCTAGTGTATTGATTTTTAATTGGTGAATAAATATTTAGAATAGAATAGTTTCCAGGGTAAGAAAATTACCCCTCTCGCCGTAGACGCGCCGGTCGTCAACGCCGTGAAGCGGCAGCCGATCTGCGTCCTCCATGAGAGGAGAGGCCTGCGGGCAACTGACCGGGGGAGTAAGACGTCCGCTATATAGGCGGGAGTAGGCGTTAGCGTAGTGTTCCACGCGCGCTACTCGAAGAAGGAAAGCAGCCTCCTAGGGCCGCTAAGGTGGCGGGACCTGCCGCAAACATAGCGGTAGGTCGAGGCCTGCCGGGTGTGGTGATTCCGTAAGGGCAACCCGGGTCACGGTCACAGGCAGTGAAGGAACACCGCGGTGGTTTTAGCCGGTATGAGTCCGGCACGCCCCCTCGTCGTCCCCACGGCGCGGGAAGTCCATGAGGATTTCCATCGCGATAGAAAAAAAAAAAAAAAAAAAAAGGTAAGAAAATTAAAAATCGAATAGTCGATCAGTTAGATAATGAAAAATAACAGACACGTAATATTTTTATTTTCTCGTATAATGTTACAATACTTAAATAAAATGGAGTTAAGTTTAGGAGTGGAAGGTAGTTACGTCGCTACATTTTTTAGCACGTTGTGACGTCACACGACATTTCAAACCGTTTATTCTTCGAAAGCATTTAATATTGTGAGAAAAGAAAAAATGCGTGTCTAATGTTTTTAAATAATCTATTAGACAGACATTAAAATAAAATTTAGGAAACTACCCTTTTGAATACATGAATGTAGTCAGAACCTAACCTGTACCTACACGGTACTATTTTTGTACTACGTTGTTGGTAAGGTTGAGCGTTTCAAATTTTTTGTCGAAATTTTCAATAATAGCATTTTTGTAGTCGTTGTCATTATATTTTGTTTGGCCATATGCACTTTACTCTTCTCCATGACATATACGTTTTCAAACATTAATTTTATTGTATTGAATTGACATTAATTGTATTGACTGCCTCGTTGGCCGAGTGGTCGCAAGTGCGACTGCCGGGCAAGGGGTCTCGGGTTCGATTCCCGGGTTGGGCAAATTATTACTGGGGTTTTTAAAAATTCTCAGTATTAGTACGGAGCCTGGAATTGTGCCCGGTATATGGCAATAGGCTCACCCCCTATTATGGGACTCATAACTTAAATAGTGAAAAGTGGGTGTTACATTTTTTTTTTTTTTTTTTTTTCTTTGGCAACTGAGTCTCCAACACGGTGTTGTCGACTATACTGCCAGTGTCGAGTAGTGACGGCAGATTAATGCACCGTCGACTTTTAACTTTGCGGTAGCTTTTAGTTGTTAGTAGCTGAAAAGGACAAAAACAATTGGGTTAGTAAACATATACCGTCAATAGACCTAAAATTATAATATTATTACCTAACACCAGATAAATAATTAAATAGAAACAATCATAACACAATATTTACATGATTACACACCGTTATATTTTAATACTATTTTCTTTTATAAATTTGGACAAGCACTTGATTAATTTGGGAGAAAAATTTGTTAGGAGGGAGTGGAAGTTGATTGGAAGAGGGATTTGGATTTTGGGAAGGATTCCATATAGATCGAAGGATTGGGAATTTAGAGGGCAAGAAAATATGTGGTCTAGGGTTCCCTCATCAAGACCACATTCGCACAGCGAGCTGTCACGCACGCGGATCTTGGCGAGGAATACCGGGCTAGAACAGTGACCGAGCCTGAGTCTGCACAAAGACGAAACAGCATCTCTGGGGAGCTTCTTATGCTTGAAAAACCAAGGTTTCCGCTGTATGTCGGACTGGATGCTTGCGTAATAAGCTCCTTTTCGTTTAGAGGAGTCCACCCACACTGCAGCCCACGAGTCGAAGAGCTTAAGTTTGGTATCCGCGCGTATGTCATACCCATACACAATGTAGTGGTGACATTCAACGTTATTCACGGCCGCAAACTTTGCCAATCTGTCAGCACACTCGTTACCACATATACCAGAGTGGCCAGGAATCCATGCAATCTCAATATTTAATCCGTCTTTTTGACAGGAGAAAAGCAGACTTTTTATTTGCATTATTATACTACTATGCGTTCGGGAGTAAAGCTGGTCTTGACCGAGCGCTTGTAGGCTACTTCGAGAATCTGAGAAGATAACTGAGTTACTGAGGTTGTGCGATTTGATAAATTTGATGGACTCCAGAATGCCAATACATTCCCCAGTGAAAACAGAGGCTTCAGGAGGACATTTAGAGAGGAGAGCAATTCTTGAATTCTGGTAATATGCTGCCACTCCTGTGCATCCGTTTCGGGACAATTTGGATGCATCCGTGTAAAACATATTCCAGCCGTTCCAGTAATTGCTCAACGCGCGTCCAAAATCACGCCTGGCGTCCACCGATGATTTTGAGATGCCCAACCTCAGAACTAGCTTTGGCTTAAAGTAGATAACCTCATATGCGGAAGAAAAAACCGGGAGAATAGGGTGTTGACTGATAGGTGCAGAGAGGTTTTTAAGCTCCCTATACCTAACAATCACGGGTGGGACAGGTTTATTGTTCCAATATGGAGAGGAACCATAGGAACAGTGTATTTGTTCAAGGATAGGGAGGAGGGGATGAGAAGAGCGGGTCAGGACTTTAGATACGAAACGGTCTGCCAGGTATTGTCTTCGAAGGTCGAGGGGGGGCTCTGCACATTCAACCTGAAGAGCATTTATGGGGGACGACTTCATAGCTCCAATAATTATTCTTAGGCATTTGGCCTGGATGGAATCTAATTTTTTAAAAGCTTCCTTATTGCATGGTGCTATAAGGAAACAGCAATAATCCATCACACTCCTGACCAATGCATTGTAGATGAGTTTCAGTGTGTAGGGGTGAGCACCCCACCATACCCCAGCTAGTGCTCTGAGTACACATACTGACCGCTCGCACCTTTTAACCACAGCGTCCACATGATCTACCCCCGACATCCTAGAATCGAGGATGACGCCTAGGAACCTAGCCTTCCTCATAACCGGAATAGGCTGACCGTCTATCTCTATACGAATATCTGGAAGGCGACGTCTGCGTGAGAAGATGACAGCTGAGCTTTTTGGGGCGCTTAAAGACAACCCATGACTGAGAAGCCATTGGTGTAATGAGGCCAAAGAGACATTCATGGAGGTGGTAGCATCAGTTATAGAGCTGCTAGTGACCATTAATGCGATATCGTCAGCATACTGGAGGATTCTACAATCATAATTTAGACAGGAAGGGAGGTCATGAGTATAAATATTATACAGGATGGGACTAAGGACAGACCCCTGAGGTAAACCTCTCCAGGCCGTTCTCTGTGTTGGGTCATCCTCAGGAGTCCTTAGTTGGAGGGTACGGTTGGAAAGGATGCAGCCTATAATTTGGCAAATCCTACTCGGGATTCTCAGCTCTTGCAGTTTCTGCCTGAGAAGGGGTAGGAGAACCGAGTCATAAGCCGATGAAACGTCCAGAAAGACTGCCACCAACGACTCATCCCTGCTAAGGGCCAGTCGGATGGCTGACGTGAGGGTACCCACACCATCAGCCGTACCCAGACCTTTCCTGAAGCCGAACTGAGCCGCCGGAAACAGGCCCCGGCCTTCCATCGACCATTCCAACCGGGTCTTTAAAAGGTGCTCTAAAATTTTTATAAGTATGGACGATAGGGCAATAGGTCTGTAAGACGAATGGTCACCAGGATCCTTGCCAGCTTTTAACAGCGGCATAATAACCTGAACCTTCCAGGGAGGAGGAATATAGCCGAGAGCAAGACAGAAATTGACCAAGTCAAGGTAGTACTGTTTGGTTTTAGCTCCTGCCTTAACCAAGAAGGAGTAGGGGAACCCATCAATCCCTGGTGCGGAGTCTTTTACGTGGTTTAGAACCATTTGAAGCTCGTCCATGGAGAAATTCCTATCGAGTGGGTCAAGCGATTCCTCATGATGACCCAAGCAAAATTCATCCTCACCGGGAACATACAGTGGAGCAATACTGGTGAAGAAATTGTGGCTCAGACCTTCAGGCATGATAGAAATTGAAGGAGGCTTCATGGAGTTTCTGAAGCTCTTCACCCTCTGCCAAACTACTGCTACCGGTGTGGACGGGCTCAGGGAAGTACAGAATCTCTGCCACCCCTGCTTCTTCTTTTTTTTAAAAAGTTTCCATGACCTAGCCAACATCCGCTTGAAATTAAAGAGGTTTTCCAGGTTCATGTCTCGGTTATATGCCTTTTCGGCCTCATTCCTGGCTCTTATCATGGCAGTGCATTCACTATCCCACCAAGGAGGGGACGGGATTTTGCCTTTTGGTGTGTTTTTCAATGGAAAGCAATCTTCAGCTGTAGAAGATATCAACTCCGAAAACTTTGAAAAACACTCCAAAGCATTCTCAGTATTAATAAGTGGGAGAGAAGAAATGCGAAGGTCTAACAATTTTGAATACAGGTCCCAATCTGCTTTTTCTAAACGATATTTTAATAGGGGGGGGAGGGATTTATCGGGAGTGGATTTAGAAGGGTTTTTAATTATTATGGGATAGTGATCACTACCATAGGTCATATTCAAACAGCTCCAATTCAGCATGCTTGCCATATTAGCTGAGCAGAAGGTTAAATCCACACAACTGCTTCTTTGCCCAAATGCAGATCTACGGGTTGGGCTGCCGTCATTAATGGCACATAGGTTAAGCTCATCCAACATTTCTACTAACTCGGTACCTATGTTGTCGCAGGTATCTGAACCCCATCTAAAGTGATGGCAGTTAAAGTCGCCCATTACAAGTAATGGGCCACTTACTGACATTAATAAGTTTTTAATTATAGCCAAATGGTTAATATGAGGGTGTGCAATATAAAACATAAAAATATTTATATCCTCAGCCTTAACAGCGACAACATTTATGTCATCGCCAACGAAGGGTAGAGGGATCTGAGAGAAGGGTACTTTGTTACTTACTAACAAAGCACAACCTCCATAACCATCAGATCTGTCATGTCTGACAACACTGAAACACGGGACTCTGAAATTAATATTCGGTCGGAGCCATGTCTCAGCAATGCCACAAATAGATGGTTTAAATTTGTTGATTAGGTGTAGTAAGTCACTCTTCCTGGGAAGAGTACTCCTCACGTTCCACTGGAGAATTGTTAGTGGGTGGAATGTTATAGATATAATCTAAGATGGTAGCTAATCTATGGGCGACGTGGTCAGGTACGGTTTGAGCAGGGTTGGATAACACTGCCATAAGCATGCTCGAAATTATATCTAATATGTTCTTGGAGCTTTGAGTATTGGTTCCGGATTCCACAGGGAAAGCGCAACCGTTTTGTGAGGGAGAAAATGAGTAGTCATGGATAAGGGCCTGGTGGGCCTTCTTATCGTAGCTGGGAGAAAGAGGGGCATGGGATTTAGGTTTGACAAAGACAGTTTTTTTATAAGATAGTCTCTGTGGGGATGATTTTTTTATTGGTGTTGGTTGTATATAATTGGTGGATTTGGATTTAGATACCTCGGCATATGACTTTTTAACTGCAGGGAATACTTGGCTTGCTTCCGCATATGAAATTGCCTTTTCTGCCATCAGAGCCTTAATGCTCTTCTGGCGGCCTAACTCCGGGCAAGCACTGTTATTAGCAAAGTGGTTGCCATTGCAATTAATGCAATGTGCAACTTCCTCTGATACCAAGCAACCATCGCCAGGATGATCCTGACCACATCTAAAGCAACGCGGCTTGGAGCGGCACAGAGTGCGAGTGTGACCAAAACGACAACAGTTGAAACACTGTATTGTGGGGTATGTGTACAATTCTACGGGGAGAGCAGAGTAAAAACAAAAAACTTTCTTTGGAAGAATTTGCCCATCGAAAGTCAGCACCACAGTTTGGGTAGGCTTCCATTCCGTACCATTTTCTGATGACACCCTACGGTTCATCCGTCTTGCTTTGATAGCAATTCCACATCCAGCAGGAACCTTGATGTTCCTGATAATTTCTTCCTCTGTCCACTCAATGGGAACATCTCTTACAATACCCATTCTTGTTATATTGTATTGAGGGATTGAGGTGGTATAATTTTGAGCTACAACATAGTTAACCAAGAAACTGTTTGCGTCTTGGTGGGAGACAAATTCAACGGACACTCTATTTCTACCTAGTCGTTTCACTCCTCCAATTTTTATAATGCTTATATTATTTTTCGTCAAGAACATCCCGAATTTGATTGGGTGAAGCGTAGTACCAGTTGTCTGGGAGTCCTTGAGCGAAACATGGATAATATAAGGGGGGTTGTCTCTAGCCGTGTAACACTGCCTACCATTTATGCTTTTAGCTAGTTTTGGAGGGTTGTTGCGGGAGATAATAGGACAGCCTGCAGGTCGCTTTCTATTATGGTTAGGTTCAGAATCCATTAGGTCTATATCTTGGTTGTCATGGGGAAGTGTGACACATAATACAGGACTGTATTCCGATTTGTCGGGAGGATCAGGGGGCTTCTCCTCGTCCATCGTTAAAGAGTAAGAAAGGTGGGAAGGAAAAAGAAGTATTAAAACTTAAAACTACAATACCTTAATAAAACTTACACACACAATTACACAGCACAACATTAAAAAAATTCAATTTAGTTCACTATAAAAAAGATCACTAAAATTGACAACAATCGTAGTACCAATAAAAGCACGTGCGTAACCTTCACCACTACCAACGAAAGTCGGGGTGTTACATTGTACAGTGGCATAATGTGCACCTCTGTCTACCCCTTCAGGGATAAAAGGGGTAATGTTATGTGTGAATTTTCGAATAAAATAAAGCGTTATTGTTGTGTGTCGTGGCGTAATAAATAGTTTTTCTTTCTTACTTCTTTGTAAGAACAAAAATAATTATTAAGTATACGTTCAATTTAGAGTTAGACACCTAACTAGTATTACCATAACCTGTTTTATAAACCGTTCTTCAGCGACAAGTACCGAAGTTACCTACACAGACCAATCAAGCACCTTCGGCGCCTAGCCCAATTCCCTTCTACTAATTTTAGCGACAGCGTTCGTTAATCAAGTCCATTGTTAAAATTGTTACTGTAAAGCTTATTTGGCAATAAATTAACGGCACAGACGTGTAGCCGTCAGTCTCTTGTCTTGTCAACCCTGAAATGCTCGAAATAGGGAGTCCATTGTGCAGTACTAGGTATAAATACACAGCATCATCAATTATACTGAATGGGATTGCGTTCTTTCGTTTTCGACTAAGATAATTCGGAAATTCTTAAGCAGTTTCAATTTCCGCATTTATTTCAAGATTTCCGTCGCTGTTTTTAATTTCTTATTTTCTAAAACGTGGCTCTACTCCTGGGTTTTTCTCTTATGGTGTGAGAACGCTTACAGATTCACTTATTATAATTACTCATTCACTCATCCAATGTCCAGCCACAGCACCAATTATACAATCAATTTATACTCTTATATCGAATAGTAAACAGGTCAATATTATTTGACAAATCTAGACATTGAATTAAAATAATATTAATATAGGTAGTTGATCTTGCTACCACTAAGCGAGGAGGTAGTTTCCACTTAAATTATATTCATTACAAAAATATATACCTAAAGATAAATAAATACTTATTTTATCCGATATGCTGACATAAAAACAAACAATTTACCTCAAAATAAATACCCTACTTTAGCAGGCATCATAATTGTCTTGCAGACAATCTAATCCACCCTTTAAAAGGTCCCCAAAATACGAAAAGAAAAGCAAAACCAACGAATTGAATCCTAAAGGTGCCCACAAATAGACAACAAGGAGCCTTTTCGGCTACATTGAGGACCCTAAACGCTAGCCTTTCTCAATAAGGGTCAGGCTATCTTTACGGGCCCCGAATGTGTAAACATAGCCTTTCAAATATACGGCCGAATATTATTTGTAGATTTTGTTTGTCGTATAAATAGTTTTACCTTATTTCTTGTATAGCTGAGTTGTTTATGGACTATTTGTGGTAATTTAAGGATAACAAATTGTAGTAATGTCATTGTATTATTTTATGGTTTTGTGGTCGTAAATACTATTTCGAAAATGAAGCATAATAATCATTGGTTTCGGATACCAGATTGACCAAATTAAACCGATTTTCCAATGCTCAGTTAAATTTTATCAGAGGAATAACTTTGTATGCTTGACAATTCTTCAATACTAATATCTGTCAAGTGTTAATTTAATTCTACAGTTAAGAATTAACTGATGATTGAAAATACGGCACTATGTTTCTTAATTTTCCGTATTAGCACAGACTCAAGATGTGGTACAGGAATTACAGACTTGTTGGTTTCTATTTTTGACTACCATGAAGATTACTAAATGAAGAAATTTAACTTCTTTAGGAAATAACTACAACACGTACAGAACCGCCTTCCCTCTCAGCATTTAGCTCCCTCCATCGTAAACTGCATTATCATTGATCGTTACGCGTCAATTGTACAATATATCATACTAACCCCTGTCTCATAACGACTTTCTTGTTTCCTGATACATCAAACTCAGCGTAATGACTTAAATAACACCATTGTAACTTGACACCCGCCAAAAAATTTTACTAACCTAAAATATACACAAATTGGACAGCTCTCATAACGACTAACACCGCCGTGACAGTTCAAGATAGGTTTGTGAAAATGTAAACATGAAAAAAACAGATTTTAAATGAACCACTTTACTTGTAAAATGTATGAATTTAAAAACGATAAAATGGGTGGAATTGCTTTTAGAAAGAATCTATTAGCAGTTAGGATAGCTCGCTGAAGCTACAGTACGGGTGCTCTGAGTAGGGTGGCCATCTTAAATAGATCTCATTACACCGATCTTTTACAGCGATATATTCTGGTGCGCCTCTTAAAAAGATAATAAAATTGTGGAAGAAATATAAATTACAACATTAGGTAACATTTAAAAAAGTACTTTATTACTGTGATACAGAATTGTTTTCCATGCCCATGTAGGGCATAAATAATAGAGTATAAATAACATATTTAATAAAAAGGTTTCTTCCGAATTTTGTTTCCCTTATCATGTATTTAAATATTATGGTTCAACCATAAACTAAATTATAAAATTTTTTCATGATTTCAACAGAGGAACAATACACAATCAAACAACAACAAGGTTTGAATTTTTTTAAAATCAATAAAATATAATGTTCATTAAACTCAGTAAAACAACTTATTCAGCTGCAAAAATGCAGATTACAATAGCGCACACCGTCAAAAAGCATATTAAAATAAAAACTGAAAGAATAAAACGGCACCAGCATTAACTGTAACTTAGTTCGAGATTACAATCAGAATATTCATGTATGGACCTAAAGCAGTTGCATCTAAAATGTCCCGCCGGCTTCCCAGCAGCGACACCCCACGTAGCCAAGATAAGCGTTATTTAATGAAGATTTATCTCGTTCAGTGCACACTGGATTTACTTCACCAATGAATATTCTACACCCACTGATATCCCACTGATAAAATTGGCAGTTTAAACCGAATGCAATAAAATAAAACATTGAATATTAAACGATAAGGCTTATTTATTATAGGGAAAGGGTGTTGTATGTTTTACATGGTTTTATAAGTAAGGGGAAGATAAGTTTGTTCGAAGGTTTTATAGTTGTGCATGGAGTACGGTTGAGGGCGGGATTGTAACATGGTTAGAGCCGTATCTATTATAACAGTTCAAATTACTAACAGGTGGAGAAACTTACTTTATCTTAAAAGTATTTTGAATTTGTGTGTTAAAAATAATATTATACCAAATGATGTCCTTTTTTATAAAGATAAAGATAAAGATAAAGATAGTTTATTTGCATATATGGGTAATACAATATGTGGTGTTTAGGTATATTGCGAGCTCAACCATATTTTACCAGGAGGCATGCAAATATGAATTAACAGATAATTAAAAGAATAAAATTATATAAAATAAAATCAATATTATGCAATGTACTTATTAAATTGATTACAGAAATTAAAATAGTCGCATTAACAAAATATAGGTACGATGTCAAAAGATTAAAGTTAAGAAATGTCATAGTAAAATAGATGAGATGTCCAAGTTATTTAGTACCTATTTAAAATATTATTCTATTCCATTGTCCATTAGAAAATCTGCAACATTGTAATATGCCTTGTCAACTAATAATTTTCTCAATTTGTTTTTTAATATTGACATACTCAAATTTTTCCAGGATTTAGGTAATTTATTAAAGATTTTAGGTGCCATGCAACAGATACTTTTGCCCATTAGTGTTGTCTTCGCTCTTTGAAGACATAGTTGACTATCGTCTCGTCTACTTCGTGCTACTACGTCGTTCATTTTCTTAAAATAATGTGGATTTGACTTGACAAACATAGCCATTTCCATTATATAAATACACGGTAATGTTAAAATGTTAAGTTCTTTAAAATACGGGTAACAACTATCAGTAGTGTTTAGTTTATACATTGACCGAATGCACCTTTTTTGGGCCTTGAATGCCATATCTTTGCCATATCTTTGTCCATATGTTTATTTATATTTAAAAAAAACGTTGCCCTCACTAGGATTTTCTCCTGTGTCGTGGGTGCGTTTACAAACATACAATATCACATACACATGACACCCAGACCCGGAACAACAATCTCTGGATCACACAAAGAGTTGTTCCGTGCGAACCCGCGACACGTTCCGTGGCAGCCAGTTGCCTAGCCACCGCGCCAACCATGCAGTCAGTTTTCTTTAAATCAATGTTTATTTTAACTGATAGTAATGAATAACAGTTCCAGTAGCTGTCAATTAAATTATGTTCATTTCTGTTGCTTAGTCACCAAAAATCAATACATACAGTCACAGCAGAGTCGCGGAGAGCCTAACGGGTAACCGGGGCTCCGGCTCGACGTGCAGGAGAAGGAACGGGGTGGTGTTTAGTCAGTAAGAGTCTGACACTCCCTCCCGCCTCACCCAACCGGGAGCAGTCATTCGATGATTTTCTACCCTTATAAAAAAACAGTCAAAGCAGAACCATTGAAAACATCTTCATTTTATTTTATTACAAACTCACAAACAAACAAACAAACATACAAACTAACTTTCACTACGTTCCATTTAAAAAATCGTTTCCCAACTACAAAAATACTTCACATACCCGAATCCGTGAAAACTTCAACTCGGCGAGTAAAAAAGGGGTAAAATCGTGGGTAAAAAAGTGGTAAAACAAGGAAGGGGTAGGTAATAAGGTTACGGAGCGTTCAAACTGTGTTACCAGCATCACGGTAACGAGCAAAGAGTTTGTTTACATGAACCCAATCTGACAGGAGTTTGAAAAATAGTTTTTAGTTACCGAAATTCTGTGGGAACGTGCAACTTTTATAACAGGTAACTGAGTAGTGAGTAGGTTTGGCAAAACAAGTCGAACGTCACGCCAACTTCGCCAACGGGAGTTCTTTTTGCACCTGTTTTCCTCTAAAGCCGGTAGAAGTGTAATACGACAACTTTCTTTTGCGTTTATATGTTATTTGTTTCATAAGTTTGTTGGTAACACTTCTGAATATTGTTGCGATAGCATGTAACCTTGATGGTAAATTAATAATCAGCTAATATATCAAACCATGCCTGCCTCGTTGGCCGAGTTGTCGTTAATGCGACTGCCGGGCAAGGGGTCTCGGGTTCGATTCCCGGGTCGGGCAAAATATTACTGGGTTTTTAAATATTCTCAGTAGTAGCACGGAGTCTGGAATTGTGCCCGGTATATGGTAATAGGCTCACTCCCTATTACGTGGGACTCATAACATAAATAGTGAAAAGTGGGTGTTACATTGTACAGTGGTATAAAGTGCACCTCTGCCTACCCCTTCCGACTCTTCGGGGATAAAAGGCGTGATGTTATGTTATGTTATATATCAAACCATCATGTGTAAATATTATTTTCTAGTCAGAAATGTATTATTATATTTTCAGCCTACTCACTCTGGCATGCAAACAGCTCATAAGTAGCATTCCGCAATCCGCAACGAGGCGTCTTTATAGCATCACGACAGTCGCCGATATGAATATGAGCCTCTAACATGGCTTGAAACTAATCGAATTCGTCGTCAAACATATAATTAATTTAATACGCCTAACGAAAGTTTTAATACAATCATAGAGAAAAAATAATTTGTAATTTGATCAGTTTCAACACGGTATATCACATAATTTTATGGTTTTTATCATGATAATGAAGACGAGACACATTCAGAATCCCATCTTAACCATATTTAATACTTAAGTAATTCAACAACCAAGTTTATAAACTTAAAACCCTTGACCACGAACAAACCTCACACCTCTCGAAACCAGTGGCGTAGCTAGCATAGGTGGCACCCGGGGCGGATTTTATAGGTGTCACCCTAAAACTCAATCGAAACTGTTAAAATAAAAAAAAGTTATAATCATTTACGTTTTATTAAAATATGAGTACCTATTACAAATATTTGTTTATTATGTAAAACAAATTTATGTAGTTTGTTAAAAATTAAAATTTCTTCCTTCTAGCTTTGACACTAGCGAACTCCGAAATCACGTCTTCAAAATTTATATTTTGTGTTGCTTCATGTTCTATCGTTAAAATACCAAGATTGTTTAATCTGGTTTCGGTCATTGTAGACCGCAAATAATTTTTAATTAATTTTAATTTGCTGAAACTTCTCTCACATGAAGCTACTGATGCACATATTGTTATAAATAACTTTAGTGCTACCGTTAGATTCGGAAGAGATTCTGTAAAATCCCATTCCACAATAAATTTCAAAAAGTCCAGTATCACCCAATTAGAGACAGTAATATTAGCCGCTTTTAAATGTCTTCTCAATCTTGGTATTTCTAAAAGGAGTTCTGTTTCTGATACTTCATCGTAAAGGTTAGTAAATTTTGATATACCTAGCTAATTTTAACTGTTCAGTGTTTGCCGAAAGCAAGGTCTTTGACTGCACAACCTCAAACAATGAAGCTACGTCTTTAATGGACTTTACTCTTGTTTCGAGTTCAATATTGAATCTGTCAAGGCATTCTAACATGTCCTTTTGAAGTTCCGCTCTAAGTGTAAGTCCAGCATCGGTGGACGACGCTAACTCACCGGGCATGCGTTTCTTGCGACGAATTCGTCGTTCCATCGAAATGTTGTATTTTTCCGATTTTTGTACAGCAAAATCTATTGCCTCTTCTGCTAGATGCAACCGTTTCTCTCCAATGAATAGACGAAGTGCTTCTAGTTTTATGATTATTTCATCAACACATAAACCTTTACTTTGTAATGCAATCTGAGCATTGTTCACTTCCCTTAGCACATCATTCCAAAAGAAAAGAAAACAAAGGAATGAGAAATTGCACACAGCAGGCATAAGATTTTGTGCAGCACCTCTAGTTTCTAAATTTACGTCTTGGTCACATAGTTCCTCAATTGCAGATATTATCCCATCAAAATTTTCAGCCAATACTTTTACTGCACCGTAATGAGCACTCCATCGCGTTGTCGAAAGTCTTTTAACAGATGCTTTGCTGTGATTGAGGAGCACTTCCCAACGGCTTGTGGAAGTTGAAAAAAGTTAAATATTGTTTCCAGTGCTCCGAAAAATGTAACACAAGTCACATTTTGTGCGAACGAATGTTGGCCGCATAAATTAATTGAATGATCTATACAACCAATAAAAATTGCTTTATTGTTTTTTTCTTTTATAATAGCTTGTACTCCTCCGTGTATACCACTCATAACTGCAGCATTATCATAACCTTGAGAACGACACATCATAATATCTAAGCCATCGTTTTCAAGCTTCTTTAGTATTTCAGCGCTTAAGTCAGCTGCTTTTTTTCCATGTAAAGGAAAGAATCCTAAGAATACTTCTTTGACTTCTACTTTTCTATTATTAATTTTTACATAACGAATCACTTCAGACATTTGATCAACATGTGAAACGTCAGGTGTGCTATCAAACATGATTCCGAAATATTTGGCCGATTTAATTTCGTTTACAAGCTGACATTTTACATGATTAGCTAAAACATTTATGAACTCATTTTGTATTTCTGGCGATAAATATGTTACTTTAGGTGATTTTTCCTGCTCCAAATATAGTATATGTTCTTTGAGTACTGCATCATACTTTGACAGCAGTTTAACTAGTTCTAAGAAATTACCTTTATTAGACGACCCTTTGGTTTCATCATGTCCACGAAATGCTAGGTTTTGTTTAGCCAAAAACAATGTTATATCTAATAATCGAGATAAAAGATTTTTCCACTTCTGTTTTTCCGTATCCATTAATTGCAAGGCTGCATCATCTATTGTGGTGTGAGATTTTAATCTCATTTCCAAAGTTTTCCACTTTTCGAAATTTTCTAAATGTTCACATGAAGTTTCATGGTCCAATACTTTAGGATTTAGTTTCCACCACTTCTGAAATCCAGTTGTAAATGTTGTTTGTATGTTACTGAAAGCAAATAAACGACAGCAAAAACAGTACAGGTTATTTGATATAGGAGAAAATACCATCCATGATCGTAGAATTTTTTCACCACTAGGCATCGGTTTATAAAACCATTCCTGTGAAAGATGACGAGAATCACCTTTAATCTTTGAACCATGACGAGATACAGTAGGAAACGGTCCTTCTTTGTTCTGGAAATGTTCACTGCCCTATTTTATTATGTCAAGGCGAACATTATCAGGTACCGGTAAACTCCAATGTGAAACATCTCTCAAGTGTTGAACTGATTCTTCAAAGCTAATACTATCTCCGAAAGTAGCATTAACGGCGTCATTTTCATTATTTATTTTGATTCCGTCAAGGTCCTGGGTCGTCTTCATTGATTCTGTATTGTCGATGTTGCTATCCGAGTGATAGTCTCCAAGATGTGAATCATTACTTTCGTCAGCAGGAGATTCGGGTACTTTACTTGAACTTTGGCCGCTATCTGCTTTTGTGACATATTTTAAAAGAGAACCGGACATGCTCTGAATTTCATCCATTTTAGCCTTTTTGGCTTTTCTCTGTTGAAACCCGCTTTGTCTTTTCGAAGTATGAATTCCCCGAGGCATATTTCGTTCTGGGTATTCTAAAAAATATTTTTAGTTAGTAAGTGAAACGTTGATTTTATAAACTAATTATAACAGTAAATAAACACCTACACGTTACGTAACTAGCTTTGTGAAATATATTTTTCCCAGACGCAGGATTGTTAAATGTTAATTTGTATTACCTAACAATCCTGCGTCTGGGTGTAAATATGTTTTTAAGTATTATTAGAAAAATATTAGTTAAAAACTCCAACGTTAATTGTGATATTCGTGCCACGAGTGCTCGAGCTGCTCATCTCGGAGCAAAATCAATGTACGCGAAGTTGTATGATATTATGATTATGATAACTTTCAATCAAAAATCTAAACTGAATGTATTCCGTTTTTGTAAACAAATCCCATTGCTATTAGATAGGAAAATATTAAGTAAGTTAATAATAAATAAGAATATTATTTACAATTAAACATTATTACCTAAAGAAATATCGTAAAACGTGTAGAAATATAAGTAAAATCTTTTTACACCAGCAAAGTCTTTAAAACCTATTTTAATAAAACAATACCTTTAGTAGATAAGTAATACTTGCCCAGGCTAAACAAAAAAATATTATTGCAATCCGTCTGAAATACCTTCTTTAGGTACCTATTTATCATTTGGGACGTCTCAATAATATAGTTTAAAATACACAGTAATTAAAAGAGAATAAAATTGAAGGGTTTTTCAAAATAATCTAAGATACTGCTATTAGAAACTAAATGGGTAAAAAATGTAAGTATTACCTGTAATAACAAAAATAATTCACTTACCTTGTTTATTTTCTTCAAGAATCGACTTTTATACAAAAAATGTTGTTTATAATATCTAAGATTTAACAAACACTTTGCACTAGACTTTCACACGTTCACGTAAGCGAATATTGAAATGAATGCGGTCGGAAACAAAAGAAGCCCAATCCACAATACAAGTGACGAGCGCTATATCGAGGGAATCCCCTGACTAGCGTTGGTTATGCGCGAACGGGGTATTAAATTTTGGGGGAATTCCTGATCGATTGACACTGTGCACATTGTTTTTTTTTAATATCAATTATTATGTTCGTGGTACGATATTACGATGTTACCTAGATAATTTTATTAGTGGCGGTTATGCTCTCTGCCGCAGATTTACGATTTTTTATAAATAGAAAGAACTATAACTGATGGTCATAGTCGGGCTCGGGTGTCACCCTTAAACGGGTGACACCCGGGGCGGGCCGCCCCCGCCGCCCTCCTTAGCTACGCCACTGCTCGAAACTAAAATTGAACTATTTCTAATTTAATCACCAGGTACTAAATAATTAACTGAAGAGTCTTATCTTGATTCCATTCAACACCCACGCAGGCCACTCCTACATCCCTGTTCCAACATGTATTCTCAACAGAACATGGAAAATCAATCAGACTTGAATGCAACCTCGCGTTTACGTCACTAGAAATAGATACTAACTGTACCTCTACTATGAGTTTAAAGCAATAGTATATAGCTTCTGTCAGCGGCTTTGCCCACGTTTCTGTAGGATAAAATACGCCTGTTTTATACCAGTCCATAATCTCTTTTTCCAAATTTCAACCGTTTTGACGTAACTAAGTAACAAACATATATACAAATTCACCCACAATCTTTCATATTTATGACATTGATAACTTTTTTTGATACTCGATATTTATAAATTATTTGTACGAAAGTATACTGCAGCGCCTCTAGCGGTCACTTAAGGAATTATAATATGTAAGTTTACGTCGTCACTATCGAGTATCGGCAAATACTTTTGTTTTAAGTTAAAACTCATAGGTAGTGTATATCTTGAATAGCCGTTACGAGCCCTGCCTTGAGAGGTTTATTTCTGATATAATTATTTATTAAATGAAGACTGATGATGGAGAGCTTCGTAGGAGGAATTGCTTGGGTGTATCTGTAGTGCAACTCTCGGGGAATTAAGTTCTTTAGGTTTTTTTGCCGTAAAACTCCTTACGTTTTTAATGGTAGAATAACCAACTGCTACAGAACATCCTACGGTCAATTTAACTAAGACCCAAGCTGCCTGCAACTTGAATTCACTGCAGTTCAAATCAGTTAGATGATGACATTTTCTTTGAGTTAATCCACAATAAGATACTTCCTACATAATTTTACCTTATTTGTATTGTAACTTTGCCGCGTCGCGGGACGCGAAATGCTGCTCATGAATATGAGCCTCTAGCGTGGCTTGAAACTAGTCGAGTTCCTCGACAAATTACTACGTGAGTAAACCGAAAACATAATAATTTATAATTTTACCTACTATCACAATCCTACAATAAAATATCTACGTCAGAACAACAAAAGAACTAGAAATACCTCGACGAATTACATAAACCTAGTGCATAAACTTAAATCATCACTAACATACCAGCCATAAGAGCAACCACAGCTAAACATAGGACATTCTTAAAGAGAATCTTAAAGCAATCAGAGAATTGCTATCGAACTAAACAGAACGTTCCCATTATAACATCACCCAGACAACACAGATTCAACGGAGAGGTATCAGCTAAAATTAACTGCAAACCACTGAAGGGTGCGCTTCAGGTGTCTCCATTCGGTCGAACCGATAAACTGATTTCCATACTAGGCACCTATTTATAATGGAATACAGGTTAATCTTTGTCTAGTTCAATAAACAGTGTACTAAAAAGGTTAGGTGACTTTTGATGCTATGTTCCTTGAAGACAATTGTGCAGAGTTGTGTTGCAAATCAATTTTTTACTATTCATGTCGATTTCATAGTAAAACTACAGGGTTTGAAAAGGTGACTAGTGTATAACAAATTATCGATACGATTTATCGAGGTGCACTGCACGAAGCCTTAGCATCTGTTCTATCTTTCGAGCAATAATGGAGGAATAATGTTACTATTCTAATATCAGATACCACAAAACATTTTGCTTCAAAATCATTGAAAGTTTTTTCCAAATAACTAATAACAGATTACACCACTTTTGATACACAAAAAAACAAAAAGACGTCAAAAATAAAGAAAACATATGAAAGCTACGTTCTAATTTGACAAGGAACTATCGATACTGGGTATCCATTCCATCGTTTATTAAAGACTTCATACGCTCGATCTAATCCGGAGACGTATCTAGACCAATATATTCTCGGCCAACCGTATTTATATACGAGGCTGGACAAATTTGTCGATAGACGGACGTGGATGGTTCGGACAGACGCTCAATGCAAATTCGTAAAGGGATGCTTTTAAGCAAACAACTAATATTGATACGTCATCAAAATATTAGATACACGTTCATTGGAAATGGGAAATCAACTGAAATTGAGGTACTAGAGGTATATGAAATGATTGGTATCAATTTATTATTTGACTGCCATTTGCCTCGTGGGCTGAGTGGCCACGAATGCGAAATTGTAATGTGAGATTTCAATTATGGTAAGTAAAGGATGTATTTTTGAATGTTTTGTAGTTTCATTTGATTTTGGTTTTTAGCCTATAGGCTCGTCTATTTAAAATGGATGTTCCGTAAAGTACCTAAAAGTTCTATATACCTCTATATTCTAGTTATTAAAGTGATGTTTAAGGTCAATCAAGCTTCTTACTTACATGGGATATTATTTCGATGTTTACTTTCTGTGCTCCTAAGTTAGAAACAAGCTTAGAGCCCACTCGATCAAAATCAGTACCCACAGCCGTGTCTGCAACTTTTTAATGTCACCAGTCGCCATTATTAGATAGTCCTATTAAAAACTATGGTTTGATATTACTATAAGTTCTACAATAGTGTAAGTAGTAATGCCCAAATGTCATTTACAAAACAAGAAGTACAACTTCTATATTTAGTTTACTATCACGCTTATTTACCTCTTTGCCGTAGGTGTAATATACCTACGTAAGAGGAAAAGTAGTAAGTAGGTGTATATATAAACGTTAATGTCATATACTATACTAGCATTTCCGCACGGATACACCTTGCTTTGTTCTCTGGATGTCATAGCGGAATTGAGGTAACCTGTGATCTTTTAAAAAGGAATTGTTACAGTGGACCTTGGTATGACTTAAAACAACCAGACCACCAGATACCGATACGAGAGTAACAGTATCCTCCAATTTTTAGTAACTTACCTGCAATCTTCAAGCCGCTAAGCTTAGAAATCTTGACAGCAATCATAAGCATCATTGCATTCAACAAAATTTCATAAAACATTCGTCAACCAGGCGAGATGGTGGCTAAACACCGTCCTATTAGATATAAAAAAAACGATCTGAGAAATCAAAGACATTAATTCTTCAATTTTATTCTGGTCTTCTCTTTTTTTAATGGGACAAGCCAGCCACTACCTCTCAAAACACAGTAAGCCAGGATCTACAGTAAATACAACCATGAAAACACCGGAACACTGAAGTCCGGCTCGTCTCAGGGACATGAATAACTGTCTTGGTTCCCGCAACGAAGTGAATCAGAAGATATTATAAGAGGAGAAGAAAAAAAAACCATACGAACTTTCTTATCAAACAGACCAAGTAAAATAGTACTTACTAAAAAATATTAATAACTTTTATACAACAATACAAGTGCCACATATAATTTTATGCCTAACATGAATAAAAACACGAAATACAATTTTCTTCCATATTTTTCCCTCAAATAAACAAGTGACTGCTATTAGGCCGACGACACACGTAATTATGTATCTAGGGCACATGTTATCAATCTATCACATCATCAAAATACATCACACACGCTTCATGAAGACCTTTATAACTAAAAACGTACTATTAAAACATTTGCCGATAAAAAAGTGAAATAAGTCACTGTGAAGTAAGAACAGAAGGTTAAGGCTAATAAAAAAACAAAAAACTTCGTTTAAAAAAAACCGGTTTGAGAACTAAAAACAAAAACAAAAGCTAAAACTAAAAAGCAAAAGATAATTATTATTAGTCATACGTACTGATAGGTTACCCACCCACTGATAAGAAAGAAGTCGGTGCCACAAGTTTTAAATAAAATTATTTATTGAAATCTGAAACATACTAACTTCACGTCTGACTGTCTGTCTGTCTTCCATAGGGGGAGGGGGGTAGGCAAAGACTATAGAACACGAATTGCTACGATTCCTACATAACTCTTTTGCTTCATCAACAGTCATCAATCTTTTTATGCATGCTTGTCCATTAAGGGGTACTTTTAATTTATCCCTTCTTTAATATATCAAATAACCGGAAACCTTCAGAATAATATTGATGTATTCGTACACTCCTGGACATTATATTAGGGCTCTAGAATTACCCGCCACTGAGATTCAGCTCTTGGTTCGATATATACCTAAAGCATACAGACCAACAGACATTACCGCACTTTCAATGCAATGAGACTTCTCAATTTCTTACCTGGTATCCTATGCCCCATGTCGCATGAAACGACTCCCGGTCGGCGCTCCTTTGATTTATTCCATACATTTGTCAGCGTTGATGTAGATATATATCATAATGTATGCATGTGGCTACTACGTTTATTTTTTGCCAAAGAAAAATGTGATGGACTGTTTTATAGCACTTCAGTAATAGAGGTCAAGTTAGAATGATTGGTCTAAAAGATTTATTGGGCGAAGTTATTTTTGTTTGCGGTCCAATTATTTGATGGTTGAGATAGTACTATTTTTTTGAAGTTTATGTATGTGAAGATATTTTTCTTAAGAGGATTTGCTTTGTTTTGTAATAGAGAGGAGGGTTGGAATAATGTATGCTTATGTATGCTCATCATTATGATTTACAATTGCAAGGCTTGTTATTACATATAAAATAAACAATCCATTTTGGTATCTACAGGCTATATTGTTATAATGATAGCATAAATTCGGCAACTGTTAACCGCTTGAATATGACACAATAAAAAATACATTGTGTCTTGCGTGGATATATGTTTAGACACACGACTTAAGCTTAACATATACTTTATCATCTGATAAAGTCAATGAAAACATATAATTACAATATGATAAAACACATGTAAGTTGTATTACTTTTTTATATTCGATTTTCTCCCAACAAATAATCCTTGCTTAACAATGCCTCACTTGGGAACTGAAACTCCTTTCTCTACTTATAATATCCAATTTCCATCTTAAGCCACTACTCCAACAAGTTTTTTCGTTTTTTTTTTCAACACGTTACCCCTCACTAGGATTTTCTTCTGTATCGTGGGTGCATTTACAAACATACATGATACCCAGACAACAACAATCTATGGGTCACACAAAGAGTTATTCTGTGCGGGAATCGAACCCGCGACACGTTGCGCGGCAGCCAGTTGCCCAACAACAGCGCCAACCGTGCAGTCCAACAAGGAAACAAATACAAAAATATAGCAATAAAAATACTTTCGACTATAAAAAGAAATTACCTAACAACATAAGTGTAACTTATTGACCTTAGTAAAACAATTTCCAGTACAACCATCTAATTAAGTAGATGTTAAAAAGTTTGGCGAAGCTCAAGGGCTTCCGAGTTCCATAGCCCTGAGTCACGAGTTTTGGGAAAGCCAGGCTTGTGTCGTGAGAATGGAACATTAAACTGAAAACAGGCTGTTTCTAACATTTTACACGCTAACTATATTCAATATGGAATAACAAGCCGATTACTCATCAAATCTTTATGGAAGAGCTTGTTCGAAAAGTTTTTTAGCGCCTACCTTAGTTATTTTTATTGGACTAGAATTTCAAGTTTTTATATTACTTTAAAGATATTTTTGAACTGTGTAGGAGTATTTTTTAGTACATGTTTAAGTTGATAACGAAACCTAGAATATTTTAAACAAACTACTTAAAGTTTTTAACGAATTCTTATGGGACTTAAATGTTTTAAAAGTTGGATTTCGTGTCAGATATTTTAAAGTACGTTTAATAACAATCTTTCTTAAAATTCTTTAACTTAATGCTTAATTCTGAGTTTTTTCCATTATAGGTCTGCTTTTAAAACAATGTATAATGAAATATTAAATAAATTCGTTGATGGATCCAAAATTGAAAATAAATTACTCATCATTTTCAATTAAAATTTTTTAATTTTCAATTTACATTTTTATTTAATTTTAATCTTTTTTTATTAAAAATATAATAATTTATAATATTAAAAATTAAGAAAATAAATAAAAAAAAAAATGAAACTATAAGTTAGGTACACTTGCCTATTTATATTAAAATTTCCTACATAACATCAACTTTTCACAAATTAAAAACCTATAATACTTCTAGCAAACTAACTCTTTAATCCCACATTCATATGCGAACCCCCGAATTCTTTTCCACAATGAAGTCACATACAAATGCTGATTCACTAATGCTTCCCATTTTCTCCTTTTAATTGGCCAAAGAACCATTATAAGGAACGGAATAGGAAATGAAACATTAGGAGGGCCAAGTATTGTGGCGAGTGGAACTGTAGAACTGTGGAACTGAGGGCCTAATATATACGACTTTGGTTCTCTTTAAACGGTTTTATTTAGCACTAGCTTCTGTCCACCTGCAATCCCGTTTTCTCCCGTTCCCGTAGGATTTTTAGGATTTTTTTCTATCTTAAAAACCTTCTCCTAATAATAACAAATACAACAAAAAATTTGTGAAATCGATCCAGCCATTCACGCGTGATGCCGTGACCAAGGAAAAAAGGTTTTTTTTCTGCTCGTTTGCGTCAAACTTAGTACTTGAAATTTCACCACTGTCTTGACGACAGGTCGATCTAAGTTTTTGTACACACTCTTAATCTTGATTACCATACAATATTATAATCTATTTTTTCCACAACTACCTCTATTTTGGATATCAAACGAAAGGACTTAATTGTTAGAATAGACTTCATTAGAACCGTTCAACATAAAAACAATTGCTTGCCCAATATCTGTGCGGACAAAAATTTTGTACAAATTGATATTTTCGATATAGATAATGATGTGCTAATGTGAATTTTGGCGACACTGAGCGATATAGCTCTGAGAGACCCTTTAAATAAATAAAAAAATAATCTATTTTTGTGTAACGCAATACGGTACACAGACCATAAAAATACGGTACGGTTGACAGGTAATCAAATTCAATACTTTTATTGAAATGTCAAAAACGATACTTTCCTATGAATTTTGTATGTTTATATGTCATCATATTTCTACATCAATAAGCATACTGATTTCCTTAAAATTAGCGAAAAAAAACCCAAAAGTAAATTAAAAAGGTAAATTATCATATCAATGGATGAGAGTATGATTATTTTTTAATTAGTTATTGCATTAAAAAGTTGAAACAATTTATTTTAAACTAGCCAATTATCACGTTTATGACGTTCGGCGCTATGTTTGGCCAGCTCCAATTAACTAACCAATCAGAGAGCTAGCACCCGTAATATGATCGCGTTAAACGTAAAATCAAGTAGTATTAGGCCCTCTCAACTGAAGGTGGTCCCTAATTGACACGGATGATTTGTATGTTCCTTTGAACACTGATGTGGGGATGATAAGAGGTTAATCTGTTAATATGATGGATTCTACCTGTGTGTGAAGCGTGTGTGGTGAATGGATAGAGGGGTGGAGTTTGTATTGGATTTTATTGGGGTGTTGTAACATAATGATTTCATGTATATTGGTTTAGGATGCGTTTCTGGAATTCTGTATAAGTTTGTATTTCACTAAAATTTAATCTTTTATAACATCATAACATAACATCACGCCTTTTATCCCCGAAGGCGTAGGCAAAGGTGTACGTTATGCCACTGTACCTCTATAATGTAACATCCACTTTTCACTATTTATGTTATGAGTCCCATGTTATAGGGGGTGAGCCTATTGCCATATACCGGGCACAATTCCAGACTCCGTGCTACTACTGAGATTTTATAAAAACTCAGTAGTATTTTGTCCGAATCGAACCCGAAACCCCATGCCCTTATATTTTACTGACTTAGATTAAGTCAGTAAAATATGTATATGAAGGTAATTTATTCGTAAACTAAGTGTATCCCGATTATAATTATAACTTTTATACAAACAGATAACTTAAAGTTATTTACCTACCACATCTATGAAATACACGTAGCTACCAAAACTAGTATTAAAACCTAAAACATAAAGTCTGAATCTAATCCTAGATCCAACAAATATGTATTTGACCTATTTAAAGATAGACATTACTCAATAGACAAAGGTCTATTGACCTTTGATTGAAGGTCTATTGATTGGTGTGGGTGTTTCGTATATATGTATATACGAAACACCCACTCGTCAATACAAAGTAACAGTAAAACAACACAGACTATACGTATCTGTGAGTAGAGATAAACATTAGGTACACATTGCGTGACTAGCCTAGAATATTTATACTTGACCAATGTATCTAATATAATTCTTTTATGAACTACGTTTAAGAAAATTGACTTGTATCCATTCTTCGGTATTTTTTTTTAAACAATGCCCCACTTTAGGATTTTCTCCTGTGTCGTGGGTGCGTTTACAAACATACAAGTACACATACACAATGACACCCAGACCCGAAACAACAATTTGTGGTTCACACAAAGTGTTGTTCTGTGCGGGAATCAAACCCGCCACACATTGCACGGCAGCCGGTTGCCCAGCCACCGCTCCAACCGTGCAGTCAATTAAAATACTAAAATCATCACTCACTTAGGAGAACCTAAGTGTAACAAACTCTTTTCTGAAAACCACATCAAAATGGGTTCGGCCATTGATGAGATAATCACGCACAAACTTTTTTGAAGTCAATTAAAAAGGGGCAATCTCATCGACACCAGAAACAAACCCGAATCGAATCATGCTCACCAGATGCCCATCGACCAACAAAACAATATTACAAACACTACCAAAAAAATATAATAACAAAACAAAACCAAGATTACCCCTTGCATATTAGAAAAAAAAAAACAAACTAACACAGATAACCGCAACACCTAGTTTTTATTTCCCGCGCAAACAAAATGGCGCGGACGGCTCATATTCGACACTATTTCCCCCAGGATCGCGTTAGCTCCGTAAATATTGGCTCCCTGCCATCAGGAGAAACGTTCTCCTGTATTCTTGTATATTTTACGCACTTTTACCTCAGTTATTCCTTAAGGTATACACTTGTATCATCGACTTGCATTATTGCAGTTGAATTAAATATTGAGTAGAGTGAAATGGTAGCGAATTTAGGGAGGACCATTTAGTGTTTTGAGGATTAGGTATTGGCTATGTTAGGCTGTTATTTATTCAGAGGTAGAGATAGGCTGGGTGTTATATTGTAGCTGCGCCGGACGATGTTGTGTTGGTACATGAATCGTTAAGGGCTGTTTCTGCAGCGCTATAATGCATATTGTTTATTATTTTGCAAAGACTATGCAAATTACCATGAAGATTTGAAACATATGTATTTGTTAAAATTTGCAACATTTCTATGATGTTTGGTCGGTACTAGTTACTAGTAGCTAGTACCACTTTTCTCAGTATTTTCACGCGAATATCCGGCAATATTTAGTTAATGTTTGGAATTTGCCTATAGCTTGTTATTATATATTGTAATAAAATTACTAGAAGTAACTATAGAATAGGCAGAAGTGCCTAAGTACTTCGGGGAATGCAGCTAAATATGATAGCATGTTTTTGGAAAATGGCTCCAAAATTTAGTTTTAGAACATTTCCAATAATAGCTTTCCAAGTCCTCTTGTTTATCACAAAAATATAGAGACAGGTAAATTTTAACCTAAAATCAATGAAATGGTTAGACACCTATAGGTATTTTAAACAATCATCATCAACAGCCTATAAGTGACTACTGCTGCCCAAAGGCCTCTTCTCGAACGGAGAAGGTTAGAGCATTAATCACCACGCTTGCTCAATGCGGGTTGCCGATTTCAAACTTATAATTAGAAATTACCATTAATCTTCACTTTTTGCCAGGGGTGCATAAACCTTCTAATCACTATAAAACTATTCTAAACAATAATTAAACGACTTTATTCTATCAATAATAAAAACAAATATGTACCTAAATAATATTACAGACACTGACCATATTCTGTATTTCAAGTACCGCATAGAGGTTTGCAAACAGCTTAGTTGCTTGTATGCAGCTTAGGTTCGCATGTATATAGCTAACTTGGCTTCCAGACTGGTAAGTATACCTTGATAGCACCTCAGTGCGATGCTAACCATCATAAAAAGCAAACAGAAGACGAAAGATATATAATAACAAAGCGAACATACTAGTGTATTTGAAATTCACAATTCGCTTTCACACTATAGAATAGAATGTCATTTATTTCCAAGTATAAGGAGGTATACATTTTTTTGTTTTTAATAAACGTTGCCCCACTCTAGGCTTTTCTTCTATGTCGTGGGTGCGTTTACAAAAATACAAGTTCACATACACATGACACCCAGACCCGGAACAACAATCTGTGAATCACACAAAGAGTTCACACGCCCTTTGCACGGCAGTAAGTTGCTCAACTACCTCGCCAAACGTGCATTCAGTAGAGTAGTCAAATCCATTGAGGTTTTACATTAAATATTGTTTCACATATACTACCATCGCTAATGTAGAAATTAACACGTTAACAACCGCGTTTAGCAGTTTTCTGTCGGCAGTCAAAGGGTTTAACTAAATGTTTGATCAACCAAACAAGGCCATTTAAAAAATAAGTTAGGTAAGGTACATTAACAAAACGTCACATCAAAACTTTATTTTCAAGGAATATTGAGATATGTCAATGTGTGTCCTTAACAATGTGTCAACTCATTATAGTTCTAATACTTGTCATAAAACCAATGAGGGCAATACTAGAGGTAGGTTTATTTGTAAACCTTTAACAACAAATCAGCTCTCTCTGTACAATAAATCATTACACAAAATGAAACATTTAAGCAGAAAGCCTCAGCAAATGTAACAAACATTCTAATAAAGGATATAAAAACATCTAAACGACCCTTTTTAAATTAATCTTTATCTCCTAAACAAGCACTTAGTTACAGCCGACGTGCAACTTTTTGTTGCCGTTGTGGACGATTTAGTTGCTTTGCGGTAGCTTCATAAAGATCTAGATTTCAATACGCTGGTAGGAGCTACACCAAGCTTGGTAGGGCAATGAAAGGATACGACACAACGCCGCCAACGGTGGTACTTATAACTTAGCGAGTTTTATAATTTTGACATTTCAAGTCAAAGAACATGAAACTCCATTGTAGTGAGAATGGATGTGAAAATTCGATCCTCTCGACAGCATATCCATCCCCATCATATAGATAGTTGGCAGGCCACAACTGTGTGCGTCTCTCGTAGCTTTCTGCCTCGCACAGCAAAACTGTGGAATGATCTGTAGTCGATCAGTGGTATTTCCGCACCCATACGACCTCCAAACTTTCAAGTAAAAAGCGTATTCCTTTTTAAAAGGTTCTGTGACTCCTCTGGTGTTGCGGGTGTCCATAGGCGGCGGTGGTCGCTTACCAGCAGGTGATCCGGAAGTTAATGTTCTGTTAGCATCTACATACACAAATCTTTGGCATCAGGTAAAAAAAAACTTCTATTGTTTTGTCACAACTAAAAACATCCCCATAAGACATTTGCAGCAACAAATTGTTATTTCAAGTTGCTCGTCTACTTGAGACCTTAAAGTCATAATATTTAAGAGACATTTAAAATAGGTAGCGTACTCTTAATGAATCCGTACGCACGGTACTCAAAACATTGGACGTAAAATACTTAATTGCGCATAAAAAATCCTGGGTTTAAAGAATAAACCACGGGTTTGCAGAAACGATACTTCTTTTTAGGTAAAAAATAGCACTAATAAAGTAACGCAACATTGCGAAAGAAAGAATAAATTGGTTAGTATTCATATTAATCTTTGTCACAAAATGTTTGATAGCTGCAGTCAAAATCATTTATTTCAATTAGACCAGGAAGGCCCTTTTGAACGTCAACAAAAAATTTAAAAGTGAAGCTATTTGCTGTTTCCAAGGTGTAAATTTCTATGTAGAAGAACGAGCAAGAAACTCCATAGGTTACTCTTTTTCAAGTAGGTTCACAATACAATTCTCTAGTTACATACTTTTATTGTTCCAATGGTATGAGATCAATAATGTACCATCAAAATCCAGTCACAGTCAAAAAATTTCATCATCATCGATTCATCAATAAATTTTATCTAAATCTTACAAAGATTTAAATCCTCGCCATTTTAAATTTCCAAAAATATACAAAAATATTAAATTAAATTTAAGAACATCAAAGTGTTTCTAAGAGCGAAGAACTTGACGTTCTATGTTTTTTTAATCCTTTATAAGGGTGCTTGACAAAATGAAAATGCCTACGTAACAAAATAACAAAATTAGATGTGGAATGTCCTCATCTAAATATGGGCTGGAGGATTTTACCATATTAATTTTGTTTTTTTGGGTGGAAATTATCGAATGACGTCTTCCGCCCCACCCAGGCGTGAGAGGAGTAGGACAGGAGTGTCAGGCTCTTACTGACTATAAACCACCCCGTTCCTACTCCTGCACTTCAAGCCGGAGCCCCGGTAACCCGTTAAGTCGTCCGCGGCTCCGTACCGGCTACCATAGACATTAAAAGCCTATTGTTCATAATCAAGAGAAATTAGAAAATCGTTGTAAACATAAACCTCTGCGATTTTTCTCCCCATAGGTTCTCAGATCTAAAGCGGACATTTGTGAAAGTGGTCCGGTGGACTTATAATTTATAATTATATGTTTAAAATAGCCAACGCGCATTTAACAAGCGTGGTGATTAATGCTCAAACCGTCTCCGTATAAGAAGAAGCCTTTGGTCTTGGTCAGCAGTAGCCACTTATAGGCTGTTGATGATAATTATAATGATGGTCTCTGGGTCTTATCTTTTTTAATTGTAAACTACTACGTAATTCTAAGTGTGGGAGAGCCATGCTTCGGCACGAATGGGGCGGCTCGACCGGAGTGATACCATGGCCTTACAGAAAACTGACGTGAAACCACGCTTTCGTTGTGTGAGTGAGGTTACCGGAGGCCCAATTACGCCTTCCTTAGTCTCCCTAGTCTCCCGAATCCCCGTATCCTCCACGATCCTCAAATTCCCAATTCCCTAAAGGCCAGTAACGCACTTGTAACGCCTTGGAGTTCCGGGTGGCCGTGGGCGGCGCCGATTGCTTACCATCAGGTGATCCGTCTGCTCGTTTACCGGCTTACCTCTATAAAGAAAAAATGCACAATTTTGTTTTTGGGACCATTATTATTTTCATAATATTTTTTCTCATAATGAGACAACGTATTATAATAGCCTATTTATAGCTGCGCTAATTACTATTTGCATTCCATACAAATCCGATATACGTGTTACTTAAAAATAGACCCTAACATTTACAAACGCACTCGCAAAACGAGAAAAATTCCTTACATAAGGCAAATGGTATTTGAACGTAAATACGTTAATACTAGTAACCGAAGTCACGGAAACCAACAATTTTAATTAGAGAACCAAAACGAAATACACAGAAACATACATACGTACCTAATTATTATACAGGTTGTTTCATAAACTTAATAGTGTTATTCCTAATACCAGCCCAAGGCCCTGTCTTGCACATACTGAATTGGTCCCATTTCACCGCAGACTTAGGACATGAACATGTATGTACCCTTCAGTACTAACACATCTATAATCGGTATAATTATGTCACTTGTTTTTAACATGTGAAATAAAATATTTTTTTCTTTCCTGTTTTCATCCACTGTAAAGTACTCCAGAAATTCTTCGTAGCTATCACGTAATACTAGAATAGGGTAGACGACTAATTTTTATTTTAATGTCCGACTGGTAGATTGTTTAAAAATATTAGAAACGTATTTTTTATTTTCTTACCGAAACGAATAGTTTCGAAGATATATTAATTTGAAGTAATAATATCGCATGACGTCACTTTTGAGTACGATTTATACTCTAAAATGACGTACCTAACTCCCAATCCTAAACTTTGATTCGATTTATCTAAGTTGTTTTTTAATACGACGAAATAAAAAAATACGTGTCTAGAGATTTGTCAACTGAGCCAAAAGTTGGGTTTGCTGGATCGTTCAGCAATCGATTGGCCCTCGAAGAAAACTATTAAAATAACCAGGACATGTAGCTCCAACCAAACAAGTAGCTTATTGTTTTCGAACAGATTGCCATAGTGCCGAATAACAAAAAAATATCTAACTGACGGACTAATTACATTTTTAATTTTGATACCCTGTCATCATCTCTATTCGCTAGATGGACAAATGTCCCGATAAAAGATCTATTGGATGCAGGTCGTTTCCAATCGACCGATGTAGAAGTCACGAAAGAGCTATGTTTACCAGAGGAGTATTTATGGCTTATTAGAGGTAGATATTACGATGGTGATGACAATAATGAAAAACACCTTGCCATTTCATTTCCTATGATTGTAAGATTATGATATGTATAATATACACCTTGTATATAAAGAACCTTCTGCAAATAAATAACACATTATCGCCGACAATTACATGTTTGTTGCGTGCGAATACAAATTGCGCTGTGTTATTCAAATAAGGACCTTACGTCTTATAGCCTATAAAATACACCGTCATACATTTACATACATATAGGTGTTAATTTTACGGTACTTATATGGCTTGTAGTTGGACGTGAAACCTTCAGTTTGATGACTGGCCAATTTCATTTATATAAAACATTTGTTTTTAACCTTTTTTGAAAGTCAACCAACGGTACAGGTAAAAAGAAAGAATGTGTTTGACTGCTTCGTTCGTTGAGTAGTGTATAGTGTTATAATAGAGTGACAGGTCTCGAGTTTAATTCCTGGTTTGGGCCAAATGTTATTATAACATAACATAACATCACGCCTTTTATCCTCGAAGGGGTAGGCAGAGGTGCACATTACAACTCTTAATGCCACTATGTTATGTAACACCCACTTTTCATTATTTATGTTATGAGTCCCATGTAATAGGAGGTGAGCCTAATGGCATATACCGGGAACAATTCCAGACTCCGTGCTACTACTGAGAATTTATAATCCCTTGCCCGGCCGTCGCACTTGCAACCACTCGGGCAACGAGGCCGAGAGATATTATTATATTATTAAAAAAAAACGATGCCCCACACAAAGATTTTCTCCGGGGAAGTGGCTGCGTTTACAAACATACAAGTTCACATACACATGAGACCCAGACCCGGAACGACAATCACGGAACACAAACGGATGACACCACAAAGAGTTGTTCTATGCGGGAATGGAAGCCGCGACCGTCGCACCGCAGCCGGTTGCCCAGCTACTGCGCCAACCGTGCAGTCAAAATAAAATTAATCTACCTGAAAGAAAGAAAGAAAGAAAAAGCAATATGCGCAAAAATAAATATTTTTCCATTATAATAATAATAATAAAATAAATAAATTCCAGTCAAAACTTTGTAATACGCAAAACGTCAAAATCTACATTCCAGTTCCACGACCTTCGCTTTATGATTGACAGCTTTTCCAATTTCCACAACCAACAAGTCCGTCCATTGTTCCATTTTCACTTCAAAATGTATTAATTTCTGTGGCATCCGTTTTTATATGATGAACAAAGGGATTTTATTTTTAAACTTTTATGGCATAAATTGACAATTACCCACGTTTATGGTTTATATTTTTTAAACTTTTATGGCATAAATTGACAATTACCCACGTTTATGGTTTATATTTTTCCTTTTTTATCTGCGAAGTGTCGATAATACGGTAGTTGACAACTAGTCAAATTCAATACTTTTATCGAAACGTCAAAAACGATACTGTTCGAAAAACCATCTCATGACGTCATTATATTTTCACGTTAAATAGCACAAAAATGCGAGAATAAATCGAAAATTAAGTATATCGGCAAATCAATGAATGAAAGTGTAACTATTTTTCAATATTTAATTGGACTGAAAAATGAAAATAATTTTTGATCCAGGAAACTACCCAATTGTAATTATTATGATTTATAACTTACCTTTTGATACACTCTGAAGGGAGTGCACAGACTAAGGAAAAACCAACTTTGTTACGTTTGTTACTCTTTCATGTCAAAACGGCTGGATAATTGTCATCTGGAATACCAGATTGACTACTTCTGATACACGAGGATGCGGGCGAAGCCGCGTGCAGAAGCAAGTTTGTCATAATCATGTTATTGATACAAGAGTGGGAGAAATCATTCTATGATTTTCCCCAAAAAAAAGAGTAATCAGATTTCATCTTCGACTGTACTCTCTGTGAAAATTATTGAAGGTCAAGAGAACCTTAAATATTGACACTTAATTGAAGATATTCCTAACAACAACATGTCTCTCTCGTTGCTCCACATTCCAGTACATAGTACATAGATCTAAGTACTGCATTATGAATAGTATTTGTCTAAATATCAGTGTTATTACGTATTTAAAGATTAATGCAGAGTATTAAACATTAACAATAAAAAATAAAATTCAATATTTTATTACATTATATCATGTGTACAATAGGTGTTACATAATGAAACCCGGTTAGGGCGCAGCAACATATAAAGCAAAATATAATCTAATTAAATTACTTATAATATTATCACAAAAAGTTATTATTTTTATTCTAAACAATTTAAATTATTCCTCAAATTTATTATAACATGTAGTTATATTTATGTTAATTGTATGTAGTATATAATCAATGTTAGAATTTACGCTAATGGGTGTAGGTTCAAAATCCTACTAAGCCTTTCAGTTCTGAGTAGTAGAAAATCAGTTCCGTCTACCTATCTATTTAGAATTTCAAATGCAGTACATTTACTTTAACTAAGAATATAGAAATGGTACACTTCTCTTAAATTGCTAAGAAATTTTAATGAACCTATTTCTTTAGTACCTAATAATAATTTTATGATCAACTATGAACAATATTTGGACATTTCCTTTAATTACTTACTTTTTGGGTCGAATAGGGGAACACGAACACCCTTACTTAGAATGTTTATTTGAAAATGCCGCATGCGAACACGAAATTTGTAATAGGCATGGCGACTATTTTTTAATTTTTTGTCCGTCTTTTAGATATTTTAAAAATCTTCGATACGTATTTTTTCTTTTTTCTCGTATCCAAAAAAACATGTAGATATTTTGAGTTAAAATGACGCGTGACGTCATAATTAGGTACGATTTCTCCGTAAGTGTGACGTCAACACCCCCCACTCCCTAACTTTAATGCGGAATAACTACGTATTCTTCTGTTAATTTGATAAAACAAAAAATACGTGTCTGATATTTTCGTGCGATCTTAATGACGGACTAATTACTTTTTTGATTTTTTTACCCTGTCGACACGCCTATTGTAGGGCACCTGACAGAGGTAGAAAGGAGTATGAAACGCCGAATGCAACTCATTTTGGAATATGTATCTAAAATTCATAACAGGTCTATGTCAAGAAATCCACTTTTTTTTAATGAGATACGCCGCAATCAGCGTCACCCTTTTGGGGATTAGGAATTTGAGCAACGTTGGGGATTCGGGGATTGGGGAGATTGGGGAAGGAGGAGTTGGGCCTCCCGTAACAACACTCACACGACGAAACACAACGCGACCGTTGTTTCACATCAGTTTTCTGTGCCGTGGTATCACTCCGGTCGAGCCGGCCAATTCATGCTGAAGTATGGCTCTCCCACACGTAGTAGACGTCTTGTGCAGTTATGGCGTCCACTGCTAAAGTAGACGACTTGTGTAACAAATATTTGTGAAGAAGAGGATGACAATAATGACTTGCCTTCATGATTAGGGCCACAGAGGTATTTAACGCTTTATGTAATGTTGTGTTATTGTTCAGTTTATTTTGACATGTTAACCTAACGGAACATAACAGGATAAATAGCGTTACATACAAATACAAATACATACATAGACTGCCTCGTTGGCCGAGTGGTCGCAAGTGCGACTGCCGGGCAAGGGGTGTCGGGTTCGATTCCCGGGTCGGGTAAAGTATTACTGGGTTTTAAAAATCTCAGTAGTAGCACGGAGTCTGGAAATGTGCCCGGTATATGGCAATAGGCTCACCCCCTACTACATGGGACTCGTAACATAAATAGTGAAAAGTGGGTGTTACATTGTACAGTGGCTTTAAGTGCCGTAATGTACACCTCTGCCTACCCCTTCGGGGATAAAAAGGCGTGATGTTATGTTATGTTGTATCCTATTGACGAAACCGATTTAAAAAGCATAATAAGGACTCTTAACGATTCAAAAGCTACGGGCTATGATGATATTCGTACTGATATTGTAAAATTATCTGCTAACGTGATTTCAAAACCGCTCTCATACGTTATTAATCTCTCATTGGAGGAGGGGGAGTTTCCCGATGTACTGAAAAGGTCAATAGTCAAGCCATTGTATAAAAAGGGGGAAAAAACTAAAATGGATAATTACAGACCAGTTACACTGATACCTATATTCGCAAAGGTTTTTGAAAAGGTTTTCCTGAAAAAACTAATTAACTTTGTAGATAAACATAAAATTGTAAGGGATGAACAAAATGGTTTTCGTCGAAACAGAAGCACATCTTTGGCAGCATTTCGGTTAGTGAGATCAATAATGGACTCAGTTGACAACAAAATACCGGTTTCAGTGCTTTTAATGGATATGAGCAAGGCATTTGATCATGTAAGTCATGAACTCTTACTAGCTAAGGTTGATAGATACGGTATTAGAGGGAAAGCGTACGACTGGCTAAAATCATATTTATCTGATCGGACACAGGCGGTGGAGATCTCAAGTTATAATGAGATATCCAAAACACGTGAACTGTATCGTTCTTCTTTTTTGACAAATGAATACGGTGTGCCTCAAGGTAGTATTTTGGGCCCTACACTGTTTTTGCTATACATTAACGACTTTCCAAATGTCATAAACCACGAATGTGTGTTATTTGCGGATGATACTACTATTGTCGTAAAATGTAAGAATAAAAGTACTTATGAGAGAGAAATAAACACCGTGCTCCAGACAACTATACAGTGGCTAGAAGGGAACAACCTCAAAGTTAATATAGATAAAACTAAATACATTCAGTTTCATACCTACAGGAATAAACCCGCCGAATTAAATGTGATGTATAAAGGGATAGCTCTGTCAGAAGCTGAGTCAGTAAAATTTCTTGGGATTACACTAGACAAGTTCTGCTCTTGGAAGAATCAAGTGCAAGATGTTTGTGGTAAAATTAATAGTTTTGTTTATCCCTTGAGACGTATCAGCCGTGAAATATCAAGAGAGGCCGCAATGACTGCGTATCACGGATACATATCCTCCATATTGCGATATGGGGTTATTCTTTGGGGTCGATGTGTTGAGATAGAACAAGCATTTATAATGCAAAAAAGTGTATTAGAGCGATATTCGGGTTGAAGCAAATAGATTCCTGTCGCCAGTTCTTTAGAAAATACAAAATTTTAACCTTGCCTTGCCTCTACATCTTCGAGTCGTGTATATTTGTTTTTAAGCATAAGCAACTCTTTGAGAATCCCGCAAGTTATTACGCTCCACGGTCTCACAATGCCAACAAATTATATCGACCTAAAACAAATCTCACACTCACATCAAATAACAGTTACATTATGTGCATTAAATTATATAACAAAGTTCCAAATTCCATTAAGGCACTACCTTTTCATAAATTTAAACGAGGTTTAAGAAACCTGCTAATTGACAAATGTTTTTACAGTGTGTTTGAGTATTTAGATTATAAATTGTAATATTTAATGGTTTGTGAATTGTAATGTAATATTTTTATAATATGTGTGACATTCCTGTAAAATTGACATTTATAGAATATTGTGTGTGACATTTATGACATTTTGGGCTAATTTTGTGACATTTTCTCTTTTATAAAATTCATTATTTTAATTTTGAAACTATTATCTTAATTGAAAAGAAATTTGTAATTTTCTTTGAGAGTATAACACAATTTTGACAAGTCTGTAAAGTATCTACATTATTTTTGCACGCCGATGTTAAAGGCAAAATAAGAGGACGTAAGTTATTACAAAATTACAACTATCTGTACCTTATTTACGCAAATAAATAATTTTTGAATTTGAATTTTGAATTTTTTGAATATGTTACATATACAAATACATGTAATTATTAGGTAAGTATCAGGCGACTTGGTATCATGTTATACTATTAGTGAATTTCCTAGTGAATGAAATATGCCTTTTAAACAATAACTAGACGACTTTGGTATCATGTTATTCTTAGTGTTTCATAGTAAATGAATCTTTGTTTAAAGTTTTACAAATTAAAGTCATTTAGCCGTACTTAATAAACTCTTTGTGTAGTAGAAGATTGATGTTTGCAACACGTAAATTCAAAGCAAGTGCCTCACAGAGATGTTAATATGTACAGTCGTGTACTTCTGTACCTACATGGTATATCTAGACGCTACCTTTTTAATTAAAATACGTTCGGAAATTATAAACTTACAGTATTATACAGGGAGCGAAGAAAGGGAGACATGTATTTTTTTAAGGGGGGAAATCATCGAATGCCTGCTCCCGCCCTATGTGTCAGACTCTTACTGACTAAAAACCACCCCGTTCCTTCTCCTGCACGTCGAGCCGGAGCCCCGGTTACCCGTTAGGTTCTCAGCGACAAGGGAGAGTATACATAATGCTTTATATAGTTCTTTAATTTTCTTCCATACTGATTCATTAATGCTAATTTACTATTTGACTGCACGGTTGGTGCGGTGGCTGGGCAACCGGCTGCCGTGCAACGTGTCGCGGGTTCGATTCCCGCACGGGACAACACTTTGTGTGATCCACAAAGTGTTGTTTCGGGTCTGGGTGTCATTGTGTATGTGAACTTGTATGTTTGTAAACGCACCCACGACACAGGAGAAAATCCTAGTGTGGGGCAACGTTTTTTAAAAAAAAAAAAAAAATTTAACGCCAAAATTATGTAACATGTCTTAGAATTCAATAATTTAAATACAAAGTACTGTAACATCAGATCTTAGTCATCGCACACCTAATAAACATGGCTACGGCACGGCTCAAACACGATTCCGGTACGGCGTTTTGTGCTTTGGAAAGAAACAACACAAAAAGGTTGAAACAATACAATACAAGGACGATGCGTGAACAGCTTTTTTATAGTGACATGAAATATAACATAACATAACATCACGCCTTTTGTTCCCGAAGGGGTAGGCAGAAATGCACATTATAACCACTGTATCTACAGTGTAACACCCACTTTTCACTATTTATGTTATGAGTCCCATGTAATAGGGGGTGAGCCTATTGCCATATACCGGGTACAATTCCAGACTCCGTGCTACTGAGATTTTTTAAAAACCTAGTAGTATTTTGGCCGTCCCGGGAATCTAACCCCTTGCCCGGCAGTCGCAATTGCGACCACTCGGCCAACGAGGCAGACATGAATTATGTCATACGATATACGATTTAAAGTTCACAATTTTAAATGACAAGTTAATTGCTGGGATGATGCTGTGCGGGAGCCGGGTTGAGAGTGCAATGTCCTTTACACGGCCTACTAACGTATTCATTCGACGAGTACACTCAACTAATTTCAAGCCGCGCCTGGGGTTTATATTCAACATTATACGACAGATGACGTAATGGGCGTAGCGTGTCACGGAATACTACTTAACCTTATTTAATTTCAAATTTAATATAAACTGTTATCGAAACAAACTAATTTATAAAGTCTATCAAAAGGACCCCTAAGACAAACAATGTCACCATTTGCTCTCAAACTCGCTGATTAACACAACGCCCCCACAGCGAGCTCATAATTTAACCAAAAGCAGAAACTTTACAAGGCTTTATTTTACGATTGGCATTGCCCATAATACAGGCTAAAGCTAGCACAAGGCACCTAAAATTAGAAACTTCGCTTAAATATTAACAGAGTAACAGTCTCCTTGGGGATAATTGATAATTATTGCATTGGTAAATAATGGTGGGGAGTTACCGGTTTACCCCATTCGCCCCCAAGAGTTGACGAGGTTTGTTATGACGTGGTCGGGGTAAAGGTTTGTACCACCTTGATGACGTCATTACGCCAGGTGTGAGCGTAGATGGTAATTGCTTCCTGCAAATAAGTTCAAGTCATTTGTTTTGAAGTTATTGTTACTTTATGAAGGAAGTGTATTTGTTTGTTATTAATATTAAGTGTAACGACATATTAGTACCTAAGTTTTGTCGCGGAGAACCTAACGGGTAACCGGGGCTCCGACTCGACGTGCAGGAGAAGGAACGGGGTGGTTTTTAGTCAGTAAGAGTCTGACACTCCCTCCCGCCTCACCCAGGCGGGAGCAGTCATTCGATGATTTTCCCCCCTTAAAAAAAAAGTACCTAAGTTTTAAGTTACTTTATTGTGTAAACTGATTTCGAAAAATAGATTTTTTGTAGTGGTGTGGGCAAACAATTCTAAAAAGATATGTGGAAGTATAAAGACCAATGATTCTTTTCCTTATTTGACACATAACCGCAACCCCAAAACGCAATGCGACTACTATATCTCTACAGTTAATCAAAAGTTCAATTCATTATGCTTGCGACCATTACACCTTTCCTCATACCCAGCTATATTATTCCAGTAATATAAAAAATAACATTAATTTCACACTGACTTTTATTTGTTAAAAACAACACACAAATTACGTCATAAAACAAAAACCATCGTAAAAATATCATACTGTATATTTTAAAGCCATATACACACTATCGTCAGGAAAAAAACCTTAATAAAATCGTAAATTAAAAACTAAAGGAAATTAAAAAAGGAATATCAAACTAATTATCGTGCGTATGTAGAACGGTTTCTACGATTTGTCGCAGCGACTGTACTTTGCGGATTTATGGGTGCGCGCCTTCAACCCGCAGGAACATTTTCATTTTATGTTTTTGCCGAGTAAAATAATGCTGGTTATACGTGTTGCCTGTTAATGTGCAATTGACACGAGAACTATAGTGAGTCTTTACCTTTTTTGTTGGTTTACTAACCTCCTTTGTCTTTAATGAATTGTATGATAGCGGAATTATATTAGCACAATCGTTGACGCTAAGCAAGATGTCTGTAGTAAAATTTTAGGTCAGACAGGATTACATGAAGACAAAGATCTTGATTTTAAAATTTTCAATAGATACCTAATTTTTATAATAACTATCGTGAGACATACTAAATGAACTAAAATCACGGGTGACTCACGTGAATATACTAAGAAATGCTCATATAGTGAGCTGCGCAACGTCGCCGCGACCACGCACGCTGCTCATGAGGAAGAACCCCTCTGTGGTTCGAAACTAGTAGAGCTTTCCTCAGTGTATTCACGTGAGTAACCCGCGATTATAAGATATCTAATTACGAATACGGAACACTTTTTCTATTACAGCCAAAAAGACACCAGCCCTTGTCCTAGTCATGCATGTTTTATTTTATAATAACTATCGTGAGACATTCTAAATTAACTAAAAATCACCGGTTAGTCATGTGAAAATACAGAGAAGAAAAGCTCTACTAGATTTTTGACATTTTAATCTTTTTTTTATTTTCTCTGTCAGTCAACCTCTAATATATGGTTATGAGAACCTAACGGGTTACCGGGGCTCCGGCTCGACGTACAGGAAAAGGAACGGGGTGGTTTTTAGTCAGTAAGAGTCTGACACTCCCTCCCGCCTCACCAAGGCGGGAGAAGTCATTCGATGATTTTCTGCCTTAAAAAAATGGTTATTTAACCTACTGCATTAAAGACTAACAATGCATTAGGTATAATAGGTATATTCTTAAAGTGGAGATGTCTAAAACTATACCCTGTAGGTATATAGCAAAACGGCATCCACTAAAATATAAATAACTAGTGGCACCAAAATGAAAAATTTAAAAACTTCCAGTGTTTGACATAATGAAAAATGAACCTTTTATCATTATTAGTAAATTATAAAATTGATAATCCAGTTAGCGGAAATTAAACTCGTTAATCAATATTCACAATCTTGTTAAAAACAATTTTCCAAAGTTATTTTTAGCACAACCAACACAATATACTGTGACGTCTTTTGATTCCCGAAGGAGTAGACAGAGGTGCTCGTATTATACAATGTTACATCAACTTTTCACCAGGTATTTTGTCAATATTATGTAATATGGGAAAGTTTTGCCATATACTAGTTTAATTACAAACACCGGTTCACTCATGTGAAATAATGACAACTCTACTCGTTTCGAGTCACAGAGCAACTCTTATCTTTTTTTTATGTCGAGGGGGAAACCTTCAAAAGGCACCTAGCTTTTTGGGGAGAAAGACTAGAGAGTGTGGGATTCATACTTTACTAAAACCACTCCGGTGGCCACCCTCAGCACCTGTAAGGGGCACCAGGTCCTCTGAAGAAATCTGCTCCGGAGCTCCCAAGAGGACTCTTACCTACTGTCGTTAATAGTTATTATTGCAGATTCCATGTTGTTATTATAAAATTTTCCAAATATAGAAAAAAAAACACAATTACATCAAACCAACCCGAGAGTCGAGACTTACACCAATATTACACGAGACTCCTAACACAACCAGTACCTAATAAGTGAACTCGTTAAAGGCTAAAATATAATGCAAAGCATCTAAAACGAAACTAAGCAAAATGTATTAGTTTTTCAGCGCAAAATTGAAATCTATTATAATATAAACAACGTCGGTATTGTACGTGTAGAATTAAATAAAATGCAGCCTACATTTTACGTGGGCCGTAAATATAAGTGTCGTATGGAAAATCTGTGCTCCGAAACGCAAATGGGTCTCGTTGAAATATGTTTTAAAAATATTTCACGCGTTTATAGTTTTCGAAAGTCATTTTGGTATGAGAAGTGATAGTAATTTGTTACCTACTTTATTTTTTCTGCAGGTGTCATACTCATAAGAGCAAAACTAAGGGATAACACATTTGACAGAGAACGGACTGCAGTGGTCTTTGTAAGCCTGAACCCTTTTAATTGCGATCTTTACCATGCACACCAAGCTTGGAGAATTGGAGGTCATAGCTAATTCTCAAATCTAGAGAAGAAAGAAAGAAGAATGAAAAAGCATTTATTTGACAGTTGGCACGCACATAAATACAAAAAAAAAATACAAAATTAAAAAAGAAAAGAAGAAACAAATACACATATTTATATAGATATAGAAAAAAACAAAGAAACGACGAAGAGAATAATAACACAATAAGAAGATTCATAAGATAAGTCCAATTATTATGCTAGAGTACTTGTTACACATACTAAAATAACTTGCTAAAAATGTTGAACCTTACACCTATTTAATACAGAATTTTATGTTTTCTGGGATTTTTTATTTAAAACTACGTTTTACTCAAAATGATATATTTGTTACTAATAAACTAAAAAATAAAAAAACACAGTGGACTGTAATAATATGACAGCTGTCCCTCACAGCTATATTTATGGTCTCACAATAAAAAGTTTTATATATTTTATGAACAAAACTATTTGGACATTCATTGAGCATATTCAAAAATTGAACGCCTGTCGATTAGCACCCATTCCCGAAATGAGCATGCAAAATTTCATCGAAATGTGATGTAAAATTTATAATCTGTTGTGCGACTGCTTCAAGACAGAATGATTTTCCACCATTTTGGTCATTGGATTTTCGACTTTATAAGTAAATGATTGAGTCTAAAATATAATAAAGAATGAGTCATTGTTGTTGGTATATTATCTCAATATTGCCATGATCAATATTAAAATTGATGTGTTCATCGTAAACTTCTTTTCAATGGTCATTTTGGTATAAAAATATACAACACTAGCGGCCCGTCCCGGCTTAGCACGAGGGGACTTAAGATTTTTTACATAGTTTTACGTTTTATTTATATTTATTCTCAGTTTATTATTTTTGAAATAGTAGGTAAGTACTTACCTAATAGGTATCTTTTGGATGAATTAATAGTCTTAAGGTAACCGATTGAACAATTCAAAATTTATCTAGAGCAAACTTTTATAATGATTGAACCATTCATTAAAACGATTGTTATGGGTAAACTATAAAAGGTAGACATATGCTCTCGCGGACTTTTTTAAAAATAATGTTAAGATGAACAATTCATCTATAGAGCATTTTTGTATAACTTTAACTATATGCTCAGCGCACGCCACGGAAGGCCTCAAAAACGATACTTTTCCCCCGTTTTTAAAACATTTTTGGTTACTGCTCCACAACTACAGGACCTAGCGTGATATTATATAGCCTATGTTACTTCTGAATAATGCAGCTTTCTAATGGTGAAAAAATTATTGCAATCGGTCCAGTAGTTTTTGAGTTTATTCATTACAAACATACAAAAATACAAATCTTTCCTCTTTATAATATTAGTATAGATATATATTGTTATGTTAACATAACGCTTTTTATCCCCGAAGGGATAGGCAGAGGTTCATATTACGGCACTTAATGCTACTGTACAATGTAACACCCACTTTTCACTATTTATGTTATGAGTCCCATGATTAAGGGGGTGAGCCTATTCCCATATACCGGACACAATTCCAGACTCCGTGCTACTACTGAGAATTTTGAACAAAACCCAGTAATCCTTTGCCTGACCCGGGAATCGAACCCGAGACCCCTTGCCAGGCAGTCGCGCTTGCGACCACTCGGCCAACGAGGCAGTCATGTTTGTTCATTTATGATGAAAAGTGGACTCCTTTGAGCAACATTCCGACGCGACGCGCATGCTACTAAATGACTAGTGCTACAATGAAGCATGCTTTCACTAAAGCACTAATAACATACAAATTGACCAAATATTTGTCCCTAAAAACAAAATGGCATCTGATCCTATCATGGCGGTTAAAGCTAAAGGTAAAGACATTTATTTGCGTAAAAATATGGCAAACAAAGATGTTATAGTTACAATATAATAGATCATCATGTTTTACTTTTCTTTTTTTTTTTTTTTTCTATTTATTTATTTTGGGGTTTTTATCCACATGGATATGCCAACCCCATCGTACCCTTTTAGTTTTAATTACACTACCTTAATTAATAATATAACTAAATTAATTTATCGAGAGAGAATCATCAATTAGGTATTTTTGCTAATCTACTTAATTTAACTGCTAACTTGGATTTAGGACTTGCCAAAACTGTCTGTACTAACCCAACATCTAAAACATTTAGTTTAAACTATGTTTTACTTAATAAATAAAACATGCAAATTTTAACTTTAAACTTATTATAACTAACTTACACTCGTATTATCGTTTAAGTTATATATTATTATTTGTGTTCAAAAAATTCCTTAATGCTATAAAAATTATTTTCATTCAACCATACATATAATTTAATATACAGGCCGTTATGAAACTAGGTAGTAATGTGACTTACATTGTCTTCCTCATTCCTTGCTCGTATCCGGTATTTATTGGCTTTTGCAGTCAATGGATGTTACAGGTTTGGTTCCCTCTAATTCGAGGATAAATAATTAAGCCGGACTCTGTAGACCGATTAGTAATTCATTATATTCCACGTAATATTACCAACGAAGCAGTCGTTGGCTGCACAACGTTTTATTTAATACATAGGTAAATACAGTAATCTTGTACATCACTAAAATTATGATTCAGAAACATTTGGCATGTTGATGGCCATAACTGAGCCACAAAAAAAAACATCCCTAAAAACTCATAACTGATTTTTAATCCACAAATAAATAACAAGATTAAAATAGCATCTTAAACTTCTCAGCCAATTTAAAACATGGTACATCTTTATAACAAGGCTAAGTTTTTGCTTCAGACTTACCCTTGGGGTTGAAGCGTGATAAAGTTTAACGTGCAAAGATCTCATTACCGTGCTTTGTTCATTACCGTTCGTGTGTACATGATGGGGCGAGTTAGCAAGTTAACATGACAAGGAAATCACTGTGTACACGTCTTGCGTCAAATGTTCTTCGCGACACGATTTTTTTTTGGAGTGTGTAGCGTGGTGATTTGTGTTTTTGGGCGTGATCTTGGTTCAGTTTTTCTGTGAATGTTTAATTAAATTGTAACAAAATAAAAGAAGCTGGATTGTAATCGGATACTATCATTATGGAAATTTGACAAACCTTACACTTTCATGTCCATTATTTTTTTTATAATTACTATCGTGAAACATACTAAATTAACTACAAACCGTTACTCACGTGAATATACTGAGAAAAGTTCTAAAATAGTAAAAAAAACACCATGAAAAAGAGCCCAAGCTGTGGCTTGAAACTAGTAGAGCTTTTCTCTGTAGCGACACATGTCACAAGTCAACGGATGACGTCATAAAATCCTACATCGCACATGCGAAGTTTACATTCGATTTAACACGGATAGAAAATCCCAACGAGTAATGTTGGGCAGAAAGCCCGCCAGGCACGATCACCTCGCCTGGTCGGAGGATCCTCCTTTTCCGATCTTAGGGAAGGAACTATACTCTCTGTTCCCTAAAGTGGTGTGACCCCGACGTGATTGGAAGCAACCTTCACTTCACGGAGCAGATCAGCACCGTCATCCGTATCGCCATCCCTCTAATTCATCATTTCTCCGCTGAGCGGTAATCAAGTCGCAGCCAACCAGCATCCTCAGCCTCATCAGGGACCACCATCGCCTGCAACGAAGTTGTGCAGCCTGGTTCTTCCCTACGGCCTCACCAGCGTCTAGGCACAGCACTTCTGCACACGGTTCTGAAGGACATCTCCTCCCGTCAACACAGACGCCAGCCACTACGCACCTACCCTCGCAGCATCTCTTCCCCGACTCACCGTGGGATACTGCGAACTCATCTCTCCGACTCACTGGAGTATCGCCCTGCACCGCTCACTCGACTCACTGGGCACTCAGCGGCACAGTTCCGACTCACTGTGGAACTAGGGACTTTCTACACTGGCTCTGGCACCGCTCATCTCAAGCATCGACAGCCGTCTCAGCGGGATCGACCTCCAGTCTTGGGAGGGAGTGATGTGGCGACACATGTCACAAGTCAACGGATGACGTCATAAAATCCTACATCGCACATGCGAAGTTTACATTCGATTTAACACGGATAGAAAATCCCAACGAGTAATGTTGGGCGGTACGCGCTCGTGTCCGAATCAAACCGGAAACGCCTCCGTGCGCAGCAGTCGCTGACGCTGCGCACCATCGTCAAGGCCCCGCGCTTCGTACGGAACGCGACAATCGCCCGAGACCTCAGCGTAGAGAGCATCGACGCCTTCGTGCAGCGCCTGAGCACCAATATGTTCGAGCGCTCTGACCGGTCGCGACACGACCACCTCCGGGAGCTGGCGCCCTATAACCGGCGCCCCCCCGACGGCCTGGTCCCCCCGACCGACGCATCAAGCGCTGCGTGAGTCCCCCGCACGCCAAGGCGAGTCGGTGGAGACAAAGCCCCCCCCCCCCCACCGGACACGACCGCGCGCCGCTACCAGGCCGCCACTCGCCGGGCTCTCCCCCCCGGCTCGAGCGCGGCCCCAGGCGGCGCCCCCACTGGACATGAACATCCCCCGCCAACAGCTTGCTGCTCGCTGGGCCTGCCCGGCTAGAGCGCGGCTCACGGCGGGGTAAAACCATCGGACTTGACACCACATCGGGCCCCGCAAGGAGCCCGACTAACCCAACCCCTCGCCTGCAGTCGCAGGCAGCGCCAGACACCGCCGAGACAGGCCTCGGCCTGGAACACGCGACCTCACGCCCCCAGTCGGGGACGGAGAGATGACCACGAAGTGTAATGTTGGGCAGAAAGCCGCCCACCAGGCACGATCACCTCGCCTGGTCGGAGGATCCTCCTTTTCCGATCTTAGGGAACTATACTCTCTGTTCCCTAAACTCAATATATTCACGTGAGTAACCCGCGATTTTTAGTTAGTCCATTAAATTCTTTAATAAGTTCGAACTCATGTTAATGTTTTTTTTTAAAGTTCAGCAATACATTATAATAAAATCCTAAGTACCTAAACCTATCATAGCTATATTACAGTTTATTGCACATGGCCGTTAAATATAACGTTGAGTTGAAACGACTATTAAAATATCGATATATCCGCATAAAGCTTGCAGACTGCACGCCACCTTAATGTCAAATACCAAATCTCATTTCCTGCATTTTTCCTCGGACTACTTAAGTTTACTTCCTTAACTTCTCAAGTCGTTTCAAAATCCCGAGGAATCGCAAAATCGATAGGATTGCCGTCTTAATTTTCCTTACCTTTACCGCAAAGAAACGTTTATCTTGAGAATTCAATTTTATTAGATCACGTAAGTAATCGCTTAGAATAGATTATACCGGATTTAAAGTTACTTTTTCCCAACACCTGCCCCGATAGGCAGTTGCCACTTTAGAATGGAAATGGACGGAGAAATAGGACGGTACCCAGATAAGACATTTTGGTTCTAAGTAGGACTGGACTATAAATATGTTTTTTATACAGGTACTTTTAGAGTTTCGTCTTGTTAGTCTTATAATTGCAGACGTGACTATTAAATAGTAGTCGTGAGATCCGACCTGGTACATTTCTAGAATATTAATTTAATTAGCTGTTACCTATGACTTCGTTCGTGTCAAATTATTCATATTTCTTGTTAATTTATAGGTTTTTGACGCGACAACGTGTTGATTGGCGAGGCGTATTTGAGAGCTAGTATGAAACGGAACGTTTATTATCTACTCAAGATGGCGACTGCGGTTTTTCTGTCGGTGTCATTAAAGTGAATAAATAAAAGGATATAATCACCGTAATCCGAATTTTGTGGATATATGTTGTCGACTCGAATTCAATATTTTTTTATGTTTTGTTATTCAGGTAATGTCTCGATCGAGTCTACCGTACCCCCTGACGAAATTATTAATATAGATTAACTATGACGTAGTTAGCAATAAGTTGATATAACGTTGTTACTTCTGAATAACTGAAATAAAAGAAGAGATAACATGGAGTTTAAAAAAAATAAATAAATAAATAATTTTCCCAACTCTATTCTTAACTTACATAGGTCAGGTTGGAAATATCTTTGTCAAATTAATAGATAGCATGTAGGAGTTCTATTCTTTACTATATGACGTCATTTTTATCATAAAAAGTCACTATGATAAAACGGGGACCAGACAATTTGTCATAATGTGTCAAAATGAGGGTTGCGGGTTTTCCGCTTGAGTAAGCGTTACTTGGTTCTTCACATGTCTGCCATTACTATCTTGTTAAGACAATAAGATTAGAATAGAATATGTCTACTAACGACATTGTTGACCGCAACTTATTGTCCTTTAATTGTGTCTATAATGACGGTTCTCCAAGGTATATACTAAAGATGTAACTACTAATATCAAACCATTTTGTACAATGGAATTCATGAAATCACATTATGAAAAGATGGTTCAAAATACAAACACCCTGGTTACTCCCTTGGGTCAAACAAGCAGTGTAATGTATTATCAAAATCTCAAACGTGCTAAAGATGAAAATATCTTCCAAACTACCACCGCAAAAGGGTCGTCGTCCAATCAATATTCTCAAAAAGGACCTGTCCCAAAGTGGGCGATTACCGAAAAATACTAAACATTTCGTGGTAGTTCCTTTGTGCGTCCAACGAAAACATATAAAAGGCGTCCAAGACTTAATCTGAACGAATTTATTCTCGGCTCTTCGGGGATAAATCACTATAGTTCTGGTCAAAGAAGTCTATGAGACGTAAAAGTGTGAAAGGCGAAGGGTGCCTCATTCTTCGTCAGAAAGGGCCCACCCGGCCTCAAACCGGAAAATTAACGTAGCATTTACTTTTGTTCGTTTATCGGCACCTAGAGTTTCATTTATACGCTTCTCTTTATTATTTTATCTTGAAAAATAGAGATAAACAGCCTCCCTGAATGGAACTTTGCACCGCTCTTAATATTTGAAAGAGGATTTTTCGAGATTTACAATTGCGCCTTCAAAAAAGATTATTTCGAAAATATTGCGTTGTAATTCTCCTTTTTTGGCTTCAAGTTTGGCTTTTGAAAGCGTTTTTCTTGGTTTTTAATATACAATGGGATATGAAACGCGGTTAAATTGAGTCTTTTGATAAAACTTAACAATGTGCTTACTTGCAACTGATAATAAAACAGTTAATACCACCACCATAATATCACACCATTTTCCCCTTATAGATAAAGCAGAAACGTTTCAAACCAATTTTTAACAATTCTTGGGAACATTTTAGCAAACTGATGACTTTAAAATAGAATAAAGCTTTGACCGGTCCCAACAAGAATGATAATTCAATTTTGTTGAAATTTTAAAGCGAAAATATTCCATAAATAAACATTCCCTTTAAAAATAAATGGATTCTCTCCAAGATAAAATTGGTTGCTGTCTTCTTAGAACAGCTAAAACCCAAAACGTAAAACTAATATCATAGAAGTCAAATACAGAAATAAGATAGCGATTTATAAAAATATATTTTCTGCCTACAGCAGCTGTGTCTGACATTGCCAAGTAAGCTCCTTACATACTCAACATACATCGTAGTACATTAATATTAAATAATCATACGTATCACGATTTCATTCCAAAAATCCTCGATATAGCGAACGTTTCATTAAAGCAATCTCGGATCCCTGATAGAAGTTCATAATCTCACGCGCTTAATACATAAAACAGAAAAGAGATGGCGCTGTTCTAATTTTTTTTAATACTGCAAAGTTCGTTCGCAAAGGGGATCCTGTTCGAAAATCTCCTTATTCGAGTAAGGAGCTTACAGCTTAGGGTAAGTCTTTGACAATCGAATACGACGGTTCGGTCCCAGCCGTTGGAGCGTCGCAGTAAATTTAAATTTCCGCCGAAAATACCCGAGCAGACGTGGACGAATTAAAATGAGACTATGTAAATTTGACACCTTCGAGTCTTGCTGAGACAGTTGTTCTTGTCTAATTGTATTCAGATACTTACACTCTGCCTTATGGTGATATGTGAATGTTTGACTAAGCACATTGATTTTACAATGTTAAAAATTGTGACGGAAATGATATCTAGCGTTCTTTTAAACCCAATTCTCAAAAGTTCTGATATTTAAAAAAACAATTGACTTCTACTGTAACATGTAAGTAAATTTTCATTTTTAGACGCATGAAAGAAAAATATGGCTATGTAAACTGTAGCAATTTTAAATGAAAAAGAAAGTTAATACAGGTTAAACGTGTTTAGTCCGGGCATAGGTCTAATTTGCATATTTAAACAATCATTTTGCCACCCAACTTTCACTAGCTTAAAACGTTTACCTACATTTGCCTAGAACCTACATTTGCCTAGACTTGTCAGAATCGCCCTTAATTTTCAACAGAATATTCATAACAGACCTTCAATGGACATTGTTTTGGAATACAAAATATTAAGACTTGGCACGCACTAGGACTAAACATCGACTAAAAATTTTCTAGATAGACAGTATGAAATGATCTCAAGGAAGACGCCGACACAGTGGACACATAGGCTATAGGGAGGTACCGTAACAGACCTTGCACTCTGAAGGCTCCGGGGCTGGTCTACTAAGAGGACCCGGTACCCGCTTCAGGTGTTGTTGGTGGACGCCGGAGAGGTTTTAGTAAGGTAAAATTCCCACATTTTAGTCAATAAGAGTCTGACACTCCCACTCGCCTAGTCATTGGATGATTTTTACCTCAAAAATTAGCCAGACCCAGAACAACACACCGCACCGATTTCCCAGCGAGTGCTGATGAAAACTGAATGTTTACCTGTGCCTATTTGCCACTTCAGAATATAAAAAGTGTATTTTGTGTTACGTTATGTTTTTGACATTTAAAATCGATTCCCCAATGCGTTACTAAAGTTCAAATTATTATCGGTTCACTCGTCAATTATTATTGTTCACAATATTTATAGAAATGTAAATTCCACAAAACCAAATTCTCAGTTTAGTTTATAGCCTCGAACAATAAACAGTATTCATGTATATTAATTGGTGTCGCAGAAATCTGTCTATTGTAGTTAATTGTACCTAGAACTAAAACTAGAATCACCTTGTTAAAACCTGGGATTCGTCTATTCGCGTCCATCTAAAATAGTCCACCTGTTTGCGACCACCCAACAGTTTGTGTCTATTTTATGGACCGCCGTGAACGTAAGATACTGAAAACTTGTGAGATCAAACAGATGTGTGCTAAAACTAATTATATTGTGGTAGATTTTATTTTTTTTATTTTTTGGGATTAGCCGGTAAACGAGCAGACGGATCACCTGATGGTAAGCAATCGGCGTCGCCCATGGACACCTGGAACACCAGAGGCATTACAAGTGCGTTACCGGCCTTTTGGGTTTAGGAATTTGAGGATTGTTGGGATTCAAGGATTATGGTGAAAGAGCGGGGGGGGGGATTAAAAAGAAAATATTTTTATAGTGTGTTCCGTAGAATGGACGCGAACGGGTGAACTTACTCTATTAGGGTTACAAATTTTATGTTGACGAAAGGTATGATTTGTGTATTACATCCTATATAAATACAAAAAAGTAGGTGCAACATTTACACACGCATCTATTTTCGAAGAATAAGATCTGATGCTCCTTAAAACACCCAAAGCATTCGCAATGGACACAAAATTTTCTCTTCACGTTCTTAACATATACCTACAAATAACTACTAATAAATACCAACAGAATATCCACAAGCACGTTTGATTGTCCTGACTAGTTTCCGGAATCTATTTTATACTTCAAAAGCAACAAGTAAGCTTTGTACAATAACAATGGCTGCATGTTCTGAATCTCAAATCTCCACAAAGGTAAACAAGGCACGCACTTCCCGCCATACCACGAAATAGTGCTCTAATAGTCTTGTAGAACTCCTGTTATGACTCATTAAGCGAATAGAATGGGAATTTATTGACAGTGCGGCTTCGAGAAATTGTTAGAATTTCTTCTTAGACAAACTTATTATGTTATAGGCACACGTATCTATGTTGTTGTTGTACAACGCGTCGCGTTCCTCGCGCACCTTTAAAAGCCATCAGACCACCACGGATGGGGCCCAATAGGGCTGATGCCGATACGGAGCCATAGAGGACTTAACGGGTTGCCGGGGCTCCAGCTCGAAGGGCAGGAGTAGGGACAGGGTGGTTTTTAGTCAGTAAGAGTCTGACACTCCCTCCCGCCTCACCCAGGCGGAAGAAGTCATTCGGTGATTTTCTCCCCTTAAAAAAACCCTTCAAACAAAAAAAGAATTTTTGAAATCGGTCCAGGATGCTTACTCTTGAAACCAATCTCAATGTCAATGCAATTTCAATCCAATAAAATCTCAATGATTATACAATGTCAAAACTATACGACCCCTATCGTACCTGTTAAATTAGCATTCAGAGTACGGAATATAAAGCCAAAGTCAATACCTTTTAGTTCATGAAATATCCACGCAATACGGATGTAATGGGCGCTAGTGTTTCACCTCAAGAGTACGAAATTTCACAATGACAATGTCGATCGATCGGAATTGGATTCAAGAGTAAGCCCCCAGGTGTCTTCGGGTAATCGAGTAACAAACATAAAAAACATACTTACAGTCAAATTGAGCACCTCCTCCTTTTTTTAAGTCGGTTGAAAAAGAGGTTACAACAAAGACACCTCAATGCACACCACGCAAGGACGTTGAATAAGAGGCGGACGTAATGTCATTTGGAAATGTGAAGCACCAATATGTCAGTGGTGCCTTTACTTGCTACACCGTAAAGTATGAATAGTAAATATTGACGGGCCGTGTCACGCGACAGATGTCCTTCGTGTAAATGTGTGTGTATTCTGCGTGTAAGTCTATAGTACCCAGGTGCCACAGCCGTTGTTTCAAGAGACTGTCCACCTTTTTTCCAACATGCTTGACACCACATATATAAAATTCAGATGTGCACGTGTGTACGTATTCACTATTACACCTTTATGTAACCGACTCAAGGCTAAAGATACAATAAATTACGTCAATATACGTCATAGTCACACACTTTCAATTTATGCTAACACCCACGCGAAATGCGTGGATCCTGTCACCGAACGATATAAAGAACATATCCTCTCATTCTTCCGTCCCCTGCCATTCACAATACAAACACAAATGGACGAAAATAAATCTATATCAAGCAAAAATGTACCATGTGATTATAGTGCTTCGTTTTATTTTTCAACTTGTTCCTACCAATATTCTCGGAATAAAAATTAGCCCATATGTTATTCCAAAATATGCACTTTTTTCGTAAATAGTAGGAAATATACATACGTATACATTCATACATCCTCACAAAGTTTAGCATTTATAATATAATATTAGGTATAGTAGAATAATAATATTTTATTAAAATAGCGTGGGTGATTCCAATCGTATGATATCAAAGTCAAAGTCAAAGTCAAAGTCAAAATCATTTATTTCAATTAGGCCAGAATGGCACTTTTGAACGTCAAAATAAAATTAATATTAAAAGTGAAGCTATTTGCTCATTCCAAGGTGTAGATTCCTATGGAGAAGAACGAGCAAGAAACTCCAGAGGTTACTCTTTTTCAATCAGGTTCACAATACAATTTACTAGTTACATAGTTTTGCTGTTTGGATTGTGCGAGAACAATGTAACACCAAAATCCAGTCAAAGTGATCAAGAAAGAAAATAACCTTAAGAACAATAATACAGTCTGGAGTTGACCAGTCCCAGTTGACGGCGCCCGTTCACGAACATGACACGTACACCAGCACCGCCCAACTCAACCATATTGTAGGGAATCGAGCGATCCACTGCACGCGCCACCGCCAATGAGACCTTTGAGTGAGCATGACAACTCCAAGCTGACACAAATGACTTCTATTAATCTAATTTAATATTAAGTTAATTACAGGGCTCTCACATTTACATTGGTTATATAATTTAAAAAAAATATACAATTTAGCAATATAGCTGTATTATTTACGATTTCATTAAAACAACAGTGTTTTTAGTTATCCTGTGGAGCCGGACTAGCCTGCATCCAAGCATTTTTATCCTCTATATATTCATTAAGTTTGTAATATGCTTGTCTACATAAAGTTTTCTTTATACATAATTTAAATTTGGATTCATTTAGTTGTTGTACATCGCCTGGTATCTTATTATAACATTTAACACAGAATCCCATGAACGATTTACTTAATTTCGCTAATCTCGAAATTGGCTGACTTAATCTATTCCCATGTCTAGTTTGATAGTGGTGTCTGTCAGACACTTTACCAAATAACTGTAGGTTTTTCCTAACATACATGATGTTTTCATAGATAAATTGACATGGAACGGTCATAATGTTGATCTCCTTAAATCTTTCTCTGAGAGATTCGCGACGACCTAGATTGTAGATAGCTCTGACGGCGCGCTTTTGTAAGATAAAAATAGATTCAATGTCAGCAGCGTGTCCCCACAGCAAAATGCCATACGACATAATGCTATGAAAGTAACTGAAATACACCAGTCTTGCCGTGTCAATGTCAGTTAACTGTCGTATCTTCCAGACAGCATAAGCTGCAGAGCTCAATCGTCCCGCTAATGATATAATGTGAGGACCCCATTGCAATTTGTCGTCTACAGTAATTCCCAGGAAAGTTGTCTCTTTTACAAACTCTAATTTCTCACCATTCAATAATATGTCACATTCGTTGCTTTTAACATTTGGCAAAACAAATCTAATACATTTTGTCTTTTTATTGTTTAGTACTAAGTTATTTAATGTAAACCAATTTTGAACTTGCATTAGGGCATTATTTACGTCGTCATAACTATTTGTGCGTCTATTAATTTTAAAAACTAATGAAGTGTCATCAGCAAATAATACCATCTGCGGTTCATTTTTAAATAAATGGGGCAAGTCATTTATGTACGCTAAAAATAAGAATGGACCTAGTATCGAGCCCTGCGGTACACCCATAGATATGCTAGCACCCTGTGAATTTACTTTATTTACTTGTACTTTAAGTTGTCTATCCTGAAGGTATGATTTCAACAGATTTAGCGACGTCCCCCGAATGCCATAGTGTTTCAGCTTCAGCAATAGCGTCTCATGTTCAACACAGTCGAATGCCTTCGGTAGATCACAAAATATGCCGATGGCATCCCGTGCTTCTTCCCAAGAGGCGAACACCCGCTTAATTAGAGCTACTCCCGCGTCAGTAGTGCAGCGACCTTTGGTGAATCCGTATTGTTGATCATGAAAGATAGAATTCATGTTAAAGTGACGCAACATCTGAGAAAGCATCAGCCTTTCAAACACTTTGCTGAGCGCTGGTAAAATAGAGACCGGCCTATAGTTATTGGGTTCTGCACTATCACCGGATTTAAACAATGGAACTACTTTACTATGTTTCATTAAATCCGGGAAAACTCCGTGATCTACACTTTTATTAAAAATGAAAGCTAAATGAGGCGCTATAGTCTCTATAAAAGACCTACACACCCTAACAGACATTCCCCAGAGATCTTCAGTAGACTTAACTTTGATCTCTTTGAACGCTTTAATTACTGCTTGGGGGTATTGAAATCGAAACTCAGAAAGGCACTCCTTGATATTACTTTTAAGAAGTTCGACGGAAAGAGTCGGAGATGATTTCAATGCTTCCGTAGTTTTTATCGGAATATTTTTAAAGAAACTTTCAAATTCCTGGGCAACTTTCAAATTTGAATTGATGTGTCCATTCGCAGTATTTAGATTAAATTCAGCATTACGGGATTTATTTCTACCTGTCTCGTTATTAATTATATTCCAGGTAGTTTTTATTTTATTTTCTGCAGTCTTAATTTTATTAGTAATGTAAAGTGCTTTAGCCTGCTTGCAAACTAATTTAAACGTTTTCGAATATTTGGAGACATAAATGTGAAAAGCCTCACTATGATTAAATGGTTTCATACCGTAAAGCTCAAATAACCTTTCCCTACTTATGCGTATACCTGGTGTAGCCCAGTCACAGAATATCGCCTTTACTTTCGTGTGTTCATAAATCAGATGAGTAGGTTTCAGGTTCAAATGTTAAATATTCTGTAATGTGATGCCGTGAAAATGTGTAGGTAAAAGATTTGTGACCTTTGGGATATTGAGTTTTATATGGGTAAACAATAATCATGGATTTCATGTATATTTTTGTCATTCAACAATTCAAACAATTCAAATCAACAACGCTAAAAAACTTCTCTCATGTCAAACATACCAAAGGTAACACAGTACAAATACTGCGTCCACACTCTTGTTAGATGTCACTGCTAAAAAAAGAGTTCAATTTCTGACAACGTAAAAAACGTCCCTGAACATATTAATGTAAACTTTAATCCTACCAAAAACATTCTGTAAAAAACTAGCCGCAAGTCTCGCTCATTCATCTCTAAAAAGTAATGAAATATAGACAAACTTATGCCAAGTGCAAGGTTCCTTACTACGATTTCTTTATTATTACAGTTAATGTTCTGCTTTCTGGTCTTATCAAGAGCTTCTCAAATAGGGACCTGAAAATGCGGTGGAATGGTTCCAGTAAAGTATGGTACGGAAGTGTTCGTGGTGATTCGTGGTGATATAACTTAAGTAGCTATCAATAAGTACTCAATCAATCACTAATGCCTACTTAATTTAATAATATAATTGAAAGCGTAGATCATTCTTCATACCAATTCCCTTATTTATTACAAAAGCAAACTAAATTACTATTCATAAACCAAACGATAAAACAGTACCTAATATAATATATAACAAGTCTAAAAGTATCTATTCACGTCCTAATATCTATTACAGACTAATCTGTGATACTTAATTTAATTTTTTTTTTTTCTTATATTTTCTGCAACTTAGCAATCTGTGATCATTCACAATGAGCCATTCAGTTGTGGTCCACGTCACCAGTCTTTGGTCTTACAGTAGGAAAGTTTTGTTTTCCTCTCATAAGCTGTCGTGTCTTAATTTAATGACAGAAAATCACCCATGAATGAGAAGTAGGCATCTTAAATCTCCGGGCCACCGCGACATTTACTAAGTAGAAGATATGAAACCGTTTTAACCCGTTGATATCCATCCCCTAAATTTGGTCATACAAAAGTATTCTCTAAACATTAGAAATAAAGTCTATAATGTAATGTAATATTAGTGGAAAGCGGTCACCGGTGACCGCTTGGGGGGATTTATGGGTTAAAACTACTAACCCAATAAAATTTTAGAATATTTCAAATACAAAACGCTTAAGTATGCATTAACCTACTTCCGAGTGACAATAAACATATTTTCACACACGTATAGTACCTATCATTCCAATGATAGGCACCTTTTAGCTTTGAACGTGAAAGAGACTAGAGGATGGAAAGTTATTACGACATCAAAGCCCTAAGAGACCTATGGCTCTGCAGCTAATCTCCTATAGGAATTTTCTATCACAGACTTAATTTACTGGAAGTGGTCAAAACAATCGTTCCAACTAATGTTACAAATGTGAATGAAAATGACTGCCTCGTTGGCCGAGTGGTCGTAAGTGCGACTGCCGCACTGGGCAAGGGGTCTCGGGTTCGATTCCCTTTCCTTTCCTTCCGATAGCACGGAGTCTGGAATTGTGCCCGGTATATGGCAATAGGCTCACCCCCTATTGCATGGGACTCGTAACATAAATAGTGAAAAGTAGCTGTTACATTGTACAGTGGTACAATATGCACCTCTGCCTACCCCTTTGGGGATAAAAGGCGTGATGTTATGTTATGTATGTAAGTGAATAAAAATTTGTTTGTTGTGCTTCATGACATGGTCGAAATACGTGACGACGCTACTATTTGATATATCTCGCTATAAGTAACGCAAGATGAATCTCAATATAAGGAAAGTTAATTTAAATTAAAACTACGACACTTACAATATTTTCAAAGTCAAAGTCAATGTTATTTTTTGCACACATTGGCAATAAGTACATAATACAGGATGAAGCGTACATAATAATACTGCGCTATGTTTCACCTGTCGGCATTGTGGAGACTGTAACCCTGACCGAGTTTACCAAATTCAATGTTCATTTTAGGTATTGGTACCCACCCACTCTTGAAAGAAATCGTACCTAATTGGTATAAATTTATTCTCTATTTCGTACGAATTCGACGGATTTGGAATCGTATAAATATTATAAAAAACTTTTTCAACCAGGCAACAACTAATCACTCACTTTTTAAATCAGCCACTTCTAGCAAAATCTAACTCCGCGTCCATTCTACATACGTTTCACAAAGATTTTTCAATCGTCGTCGGATTTCCTTGGACTCTGAAGCATGAGGAATCTATTTTACCTTTTGCCTAGCTTCAGATGGAAATTGAGATTTCTATGAAATGAAAGGGTTGAGTGAATATCTTGGTCTGTATTAGAGATGGTTTTACTTTGTGTTATTTTTTTTGCTAGAAAACTGATATTCGATTCCGGTGCGTCAAATAGCCGTGGGATTCTTTTATTTCATGCTTGGTTATTTTATTTTTTTATTCAATGTATTTCTGTTTATTAGGACGTGTTGACATGTTTTTTGAACTGGAATGTGTATTTTTTTTAAGGGGAGAAAATCATCGAATGACTGTTCCCGCCTGGGTGAGGCGGGAGGGAGTGTCAGACTCTTACTGACTAAATACCACCCCGTTCCTTCTCCTGCACGTCGAGTCGGAGCCCCGGTTACCCGTTAGGTTCTCCGCGACAACTGGAATGTGTATAGGTATTTGTTATTGAATTAGTTTTGTATGGAATTATTTTTTTCAGTTATTTATTTTTAGCTATTTTTATGGAAGCGAACGATGATAAGCAGTCAACGCCACCTATGCATATAAGTAACGTCAGAGGAGTTCAGCAGAGACAAACAGAGGAATTTTACCTCCGGCAATTTCTTATTTGACAAAACATAACGCAAGCGTTGTTTCACGCACGGTATCCTGTGAGATAGTGGTATCACTCAGGTCAAGTCAGTGTTAAAGAAGCTTGTTTGGCTAGGCTGGCTCTCACGTGTTTCATACACCATTCTACTAAATTCCTACAAAATTAGACAAAACCGGATCTTACTTTACTTACCCAAAGTCGTGAGTAAAGTGCTAGTCTTCCTTATCTGTTCTATCAGGCAGTTCACAATAAAGATGTTAATGTTCTTTTAACGAAAGAAGCTTTAGGTCAGCCGAAACGCGAGGGCTTAAAACATTTTATGTAAATCTGTGTTCATTAAACCTAACGAACGTAACAGTTGGAGGATTACGCTTGGCTCACACACTTCTATCCCTTTGCCTCATTTTTTTTTATAAATAAATTCTACAAATAAACGTGTTGTGTAAAATGGATCGCGTTTGAATTTCGAATTCGTTTGGTTTTTGCTTACAGAATTTATGTTTGAATGCGTGTCGAAAACAAAAGAACGGCAATTATTTTTTTTTTGTTTTTTTTTTTCGTTGTAAGACCATGACTGATGTTTTTAGTAAAATCGTATTGGGTAGAACTCGTAGGTTACGTACCATGCAGATTTACGTAGAGGTGTTCTTTAATCTCTTTTTCCGTATATAAGGTAGTAGGATAGTAGATGTATAATACGCAATTTTCATGTCAAACACACACTTTGACTATGACCATCAATTGACAGTAACAAGACATTCTCATTTTATCCCGCCTTGTAACTACTTCTTTAAATCAGTGACTTTATTCACTTCTCCACTCGATCCTCAGTTCAGCCAATTAAAAAATTGAAGATGACTAACTCCATAAACAGGTTAGTTGCCTCTTGAACACGGTAACAACTTATTTCCGTTCACTTGACTCACAAATTGCAAACAGCTGATAATGTCAAGTGTCAACTTCTTTCTTTTATTTTTATTTAGTTCAACGAGTATTAGTTAGCCAGTTAACCTTTAGATACAGTAGTATCAGATTCCTTTTGGTTCATTATTGGCTAATTAATTAATTAATAAGACTATACTGAATGGAGCCCACTCAACATCAGTAGACGTCGCGGCAGGCCCAAAAGGAGATGGTGGAACGAATTAGACATCTATGACAAGGATTGGCCGCAAAAAGCTTTACATAGAGAGGAGTGGAAGGAGGGTAGGGAGGCCTTTGCCCTGCAGTGGGACGATCATGACTGAAAATAAATAAAATAATGAGACTATACAAAGTGACTTGTAACCGTCAATGCATGCATGTATTCGTCAGATCACTTTTAACAAAATTGAGTAAATAATAATATTTTTGAAATTGCTCGTTTTCCTTTACACTCTACTGATCATCAAGTTATTAATTTATTTTTGTTTGTAGTTGGATCGGGATTTTTTCACCAAAACCGAAAACGTTGAATATCTCAGAAACTGTCCACTTTTGGAATATGGACTTGTAGGAGTTGTAGTTGTATTATCACCTTACCAGAAATACATAGTTACAAGTCAGTCTGTATAACTGGCTTGGTTAAATAGCTACCTATAATTAAGCATTTAACTAGTTTGTCATGATCTCGCTTTGTGTGAGGATTCCACACAATCAAAGGTCAGTTTACACTGGTTTAGCATAGCTTGATGTCTCGCCGTGACAAAAGCTAAACAAGAGGTCAGGTTCGTTACCCTAAGTTGTATAAAGTATGTTGTTACGATATAGTATTCGGTTTCAGTATGTATCGGTTATAACCTGCAAAGGTCTATTGACTCTATAGTAATTGGTGATCCATTTATCTCCGCGTTAGAGTTAAAAGAGAAATCTGAGCTTAACATTACAAAAATGTGGCCTGCTGTTATCAAATAGAAAACTTATAAACAAATTCAGTTTATTTAAACTACTATAGACGATATAGACAGGTATAGAATAAAAGAAAATCGCGGGTTACTCACATGAAAATACTGAGAAAAGCAAGCCTACTCAACAAGTATGTCTCGCGATAGTTATTATAAAAATATAATATACCTCTATAGAGGTAGTATAGCACAAAATCTTCCATCACAAAACCAAATTACCGAAAAAAATAAAAGTAACTCCAAAGTCAAACTCTTTCCAACCACTAAACCGCAATTTAGGTTGTCAACGAAAAAATAACCCCAAAATAATTCTATTGGGCAACACCGCTTAAACAAAAGATTGCAACTAGGTAAAATTAAAATGTTCAAAGCAATTTCGTACTAATGGAGCACAGTGATTAATGTTACTGTCGACATTATTTTAATGAGGATAAATTGCATATTTAAGTGTCCCTACTAATAGCTTCCTCGATTCTTTCCCGCCTTTTTTAAGCTCGGATTAACTATCCGACCATTGAGGTCCTCGTTTGAATTTTTCGGTCCAGCAGCGATAAGTCTTCTAAAAATAGATATCGTGTTTTTAATTTAACTCGTCGAGTACCGTCATTATAGACACAATTATAGAACAATAGGTTGCGGTCACCGGTGACCGCTTGGTGTATGACAGTTTAAGTGGAAGGAAATGGTTGTTAGTTAATAAAGAAAACGTAGTATTAGCACAGTCTAAAAATCATGATTTTTATACTGTGGTAGTAGTTCAAGTAGTTCATATACGGGTTACCGGGGCGCCGGCTCGACGTGCAGGAGACGGAACGGGGTGGATTTTGGTCAGTAGGTAAGATTCTGACACTCCCTCCCGCCTCACCCAGGCGGGAGCAGTCTTTCGATGATCTTCTCCACTTAAAAAAAAATACCTAATCAGTTTTGTCGATCAAGTCGTCAATCTAATTATGTTCCACAGTGACATACATTATTTTAAATCATATGTGTTCAATCGCAATAACCTTAGTTCACTAGTGTCTCTTACTCAAGAATTTCCTTTTCTATCTGCTCAGGGATTAGTAAAAATATTGTCATGTTTGCAAGACTAATTCATAACGTATCAAAATCAACCTTCAATTGGATAAGGCCTTCTGAAGCTAATTTTCAGTAAATTCAAAAACCTCATCTACCAAAACATATCCCATTTCATAAAAAAAAAACAATACCTACCTACACATAAAGGTAATTCTGTAACAAACTGCTTCGAAGGCCTGAAACTTTGAGCGTAAAAAGTGACAAATTACAAGTTATTTAAAAAAGAAAATTCCCGAAGAATGTCGGAACTTAATCACGAGGTCGATTAAAACTTTGTGATGTTGTTCAAACACCATGGGGACACTTTAAAAGTTTTTATTACTTATTGATTTACAAAGAGTTGCGTCTCAATCCCGAACGAAGTATTGAAGTATAGTTTTGTTAATTAAAATCTTGGTCGAGTTGTTTTTAAGTCAATATTTATTTACGCCAGTTTTGCTCGTTGTTAAAGAAGGACGAAGATGTCTATTAAGGTTAGGTAGAAGAATAAGTACCTACTTATAATGAATTAATATGTCTCAAAGTTTCATTGACTAATAACTCAATTAATTTCAATTTCGAAATACGTCGCCTGATTCAGAAACAGAATCTAAAAAATGCCATAGAAAAGTAAACAATCGCATAATAATTATGACGTAGCAGCGCGACATTTGCCGCGTCGCGGGTCACGAAATGCTGGTCATGAAAATGAGCCTTTTTTTTTAAGGGGGGAAAATCATCGAATGACTGCTCCCGCCTGGGTGAGGCGGGAGGGAATGTCAGACTCTTACTGACTAAAAACCACCCCGTTCCTTCTCTTGCACGTCGAGCCGGAGCCCCGGTTACCCGTTAGGTTCTCCGCGACAAAATGAGCCTCTAGCATGGCTTGAAACTAGTCGAGTTTCTCATCAAACAGTTATGAGTATGCCGAAAATATAATAATTAATTTAGTATACTTTGCTTTTGCTTGTTCGATTGTAGACCATCTTGCGTAGTGATGATTATTACTAAAACGAATCGAAAAGGCGATATGATTAACAATGGGCACTCATAGGCCAATGATAATGACTCTCGTTGTTGAATACCATTATTTTCTCTTTTTTTTTTCAAACCATATCTTTATACATAATTATATCTTCTTTTTTATGGCAAAAGCCGGTAACCGAGCAGACGGATCACCTGATGGTAAGCAATCGGCGTCGCCCATGGACACCTGGAACACCAGAGGCGTTACAAGTGCGTCACCGGCTTTTTGGGGATAAGGAGTTTGAAGATCGTTGGGGATTCAGGGATTGGGAAGATTGGGCAAGGGGAAGGTAATTGGGCCTCCGGTAACCTCACTCACATGACGAAACACAACGCAAGCGTTGCTTCACGTCGGTTTTCTGTGAGGCCGTGGTATCACTCCGGTCGAGCCGGCCCATTCGTGCCGAAGCATGGCTCTCCCACACTTGAAGCATGGCTCTCCCACACTTGACTATGTATGTCTACTTTACTCTTTATCAGCCTAACATACGAGAAACCACGGGAATATTAAAAACGACTAAATTTGTTTTGTTGTACCTAATTTTACAGTGGTTTACTCATTCGGTTAATTTTGTGATTTAACTCATGATTAGCGATGTAGGTTATAATAGCAATTCCGTCAGTGTGGTTTCAATCTATTTGTATATGTAAATAATGTTATGATGCATCCGCCTAGCTCATTGTTATGTAAATTGTATATCAACCAGTATATAGTTACGAACATTAAACTCAATTTTACGTTGTTCATCTTTGTAAGTCGAAGCTTTTATAGATGGAACCGATATCTTTAAGCCTTCTAAATCCAAATGAAACAAGATTAACACCAAATCTAATTCAGTATCAGACAAAAATCTAAATTTACTTTACGCAATTTCACTTTAATTTGTGTACAGTAAATCCTTAGACACTAATCCTTTAAATCCGTGTTCAGCAATACCAGCCGTCCGCAGACACGGAGAATTTAAAATATTTTTTCATAATTTTAATACCGGACGGAGCAAACGAAAATCCGTCCGGAAATATTGAGTACGAACCGAAATATGCGTCTGAGTTTGCAATTTGAATATTTTATAGTAACGACCGAATGCAGTGTGTAAGCTCATAATCCAATTGAACTAAGTGGATTTTTGGTATTTATTTTCATAAAAGTAAAGGTAAAAAGACTGGAAACGTTAAGTATTACAATGAAGAGGAAAATGCTTTTTTGCATAATTAACTCTTTGTGTCGTAGTGGACGTCGGCCGACCGATGCTTGCAGAGAATTTGCCTTTAACATTTTCCGTTGAACAGTTAATGAGTGGAGTATTTTATTCTGTCAATTTCTTTTAAAGATGACACGGTGAATCTGAAGTATTGTTCAGAACTGATGTTCAATAAGTAAATACATAAAAGAGTAGGATAGGTATTATTCTCTTATCAATATAATACAAAGTCTGTGAAAATAAAAATATCTGACTACATAATTATCATATCACTAACAACCGTGGTGTCAATGGACTACCTTTTTTTTTCAAGAGGGTATAATCATCGAATGACTTCTCCCGCCAAGTGAGGCTGGAGGGATTATGTATCAGAGTCTTACTGACTAAAAACTACCCTGTTTCTTCTCCTGCCTTTCGAGCCGGAACCCCGGCAACCCGTTAAGTCCTCCGCGGCTCTATATCGGCATCTGCCCTATTAGGCCCCATGCGTAGTGGTCTGATGGCACTTTGAGGCGCGTACGGTCGAGCCTAGTTCTGGGCGGGCGGCGAGCTACCCATGCTCACCGTCCGCAGGCATCAATAACCTACCTATCTGTGTATTTAGTTAACGGAGATATTTGACACAAAGCTCCATACAAAATGTGTCGAAATTCCATCTCTAGCAACCAAATCTACCGACAGGTTTGTACTGATCCCACTCAATTTTATAGCAAAATATGAACTCTTGTTCTAAAAGCATAACAAAATAATACATGTAAGTACATATGTTTTCTAGTCCCCTAGCTATTGAAACGTGATCCTTTCGCATACAAAAGGACCAAACATTAACATGAACTTATAAAATTAAAATCAATGAGTTGGAAATCGTTTTGTAGTGGCGTGAACGGCATCTATTAGAACTAAAATCATGTACGAGTGGCGGTTGATTACAGCACGTTCATTCAATTAGTGGGCGTCCATTATTAGAGCTATTATTTTAAAAGAATCGCCTGTTACTGTTAGAAACAATCGGGGGTTAAATCTCTCTTTTCTTTCTTTCAGGACACGTCATTCACGTGAGGTTTTTAATGTTTTGCATATGTATTATCACGACATGGTTACGTAGCAGTATGATAGTTGCAGATTTTTATGACCTGTAGACAAAATCTGTCAGATGGGGTGCAAGTCTACTTTTTTTATATCATAAACCGGTAAACGAGCATACGATGATGGTGAGCGATCGGCGTCCCCCATAGACACCCGGAACATCAGAGTCGTTATAAGTGCATTATCGGCCTTTTGGAGATTAGGAAACAAGTGAAACAAGAGATTCAGGGGTTGGGGCGATTGGGGAAGGGGAAGGGTAGTAATTGGGCCTCCGATAACCTCACTCACAAAACACCACGCAAGCGTTGCTTCACGTCGGTTTTCTGTGAGGCCGTGGTATCACTCCGATCGGGCCGGCCCCTTCGTGCCGAAGCATGGCTCGCCCACACTTAAGTTTATCTGGAATTGTTGTGAAAAATACCTACAAAGAACATTAAAATCTATGAAGGTTTTCTATTTTGAAAGTCATAGTTTTCATAATATTTTTTGTGAATGGACTATACGTTCTGTTATAGATACTACTCAAAATAAAATAAGAGCCATACTGTTTATAGGTTTTTAACAAAAAGTTTTAATGTGTTTCTGGTTTATAACGACAAACATCTTTGTACTAGGTATTAAGGCATTGTTTACACTTACTGAATCCCAAAAGTTATAAATGCTTTATTTTAGTAACCATCACCTCTCAATTACTCTAAGACAAATATATGAAATTCACGAATCCCTTATTTTGTTTTGAGTAGTAAACTATTTATGTTGTCTTATTGGTTGTAATTATGAACCAAGTAATGTCTTATCATAAACAAAATACCACACAATTTTCCCATGTACCTACGCAAAACTAAAGAACCATACCACCGACAAATCTTACATACTTCTTCAGCTTTCCATTTTACCAAACAATATTCACAAATATTCCACAGAATTTTACATTTTGTGTACGTACACAAAGGCCGCTCCCTAATTCGTCGAATGAACAATGTACGGTCACAGTTTGCGCACGCACTGCTCATCTCAGTACACTCGAAACGATCGTGTCATGCGCACACACACATCGTTACATTGTTCATGCGTAGTGGTTGTATAACAATAGTAGCTTTTAGTTTATTTTTTTTTATTGTGTTTGAGTGATTTTTGTTCTGTGGTAAACTGGAAAATGGATACGAAAGTGATTGTTCTATATTTTTGTGCGGTGTTCGGTAAGATATTTGTTTTTTTTTCTTGTTTAGAATATTTTTTTTAAATTTCATTCACTTGTTTCACTTATTAAATAGAAATAATAATTGTTAATGGGTTCAGATTGTATATAGGGTGACTTGTAACTCGACATATTCCTCTCGGGAGGTTATAATGCAACTAATTTCCTACAAAAATAGCCCTAAGGTCCCTAGTCCGGAAAGTGACTAGTTTCTGAGATATTCAACATTTTCGGTTTTGGTGAATTCCGTCTAGTCCTTTGCAAAAAAATAAAGCCGCTGAAGAAATAACACACTCTTTCAGTTCAAGAGTCACCGTCACAGAGATAAAGAAGCGTGTGCGGTCATGTATTTATCATAGGGATAAGGTCAATTCTAACAAAATTTTAAAAATAATGATGATTTGAAATTGACCATTTTTTTTACAATCCACTTATCAACAAGTAATTAATTTGTTTTTGAGAATATTGTAACTAACCTAATGTTTTTGGGTAGTTAATAATAGAAGAAAGTTTTTCTAATAGTTTGTACGCTTAGTGTAATATATTTTTTTTTACTAAATCCAGTTTTCTTTCCTGCCAAATTAGTGACTCAAAGCATAAATGTGCACCTCTGCCTACCCCTTCGGGGGTAAAAAAGCGTGATGTTATGATGATGATGATGATGATGATCTAAAACTTGATGATTAAAAACCATTATGTAATGTTTGTTTTAATTCAATGAGAATAATCATTGTGATTGTAATTTTGAGATGATGAAGACACGTCGTTCTTTTGAGAAAATAAAGATTATCGAAAATATCTTTGCATTTTTATTTATTTATTTATCTATTTATTTAAAGCTTCATGCACAAAATGTACACAAGGTGGACTTAATGCCGCAGGCATTCTCTCCCAGTCTGACCTTTGGGTCATGCAGAGAAGAGTTAATGGTGTGAGCAAGAAGCAAGCAATTATTTAATAGAGCAAATAAAATAGATACACTTACATATATCAGAGATAAACATAAATACTTAAACATAATTATAATTTATACATATTTTTATGCATTTATGCATTTTATACTTTCTGTTCATAATAATAGAAGATTATGAAAAAAATGCCGTGAAATTTTAATGAAAGTTTGTTTATTGATGTCGTAGTTTATTGTCCATTGTAAAAATAAATCACGCTACAGTAATTTGAGAATTTTTACAACAAATTGATATCTTTCATGATCCGAAAATCTAAGTGGGAGCAAAGGAAAAAGAAAGGAAAGTAAAGCCTGGAAAACGTATACCTCTAGGTAATTTAGAAAATATCTTTAAGATTATTGTCCATCTTTCCCCTGTTTTGACTTCTTGAGCAACCTACAAACTTGATCAAATAATTGGACATTGACACTGATAACTGACGTAAGTACTTCAATTCACCAGTAGACAGTAGTTATACAATATTACAAAACAATCATGGTCAATCAGGGCGAGTCTCGATGGTTGAGCGTCTTATTTTTTAAAGGGGGAAAATCATCGATTGACTGCTCCCGCCTGGGTAAGGCGGGAGGGAGTGTGCAGACTCTTACTGACTAAAAACCACCCCGTTCCTTCTCCTGCACGTCGAACCGGAGCCCCGGTTACCCGTTAGGTTCTCCGCGACTCCGAATCGACATCGGCCCTGTTGGGCCCCATCTGTGTGACCCATCTGTGGTCTGATTGCTCTTTGAGGCACGCGCGGAACGCGACGCGCCGTACGCTCGAGGCTGTTTCTGGTCAGACGGGGAGCCAACCATGCTCGCCGTTCGCAGGCCCGCGAGGGTTGAGCGTCTACAAGTATGAATATCGAGCAATCCGGGAAAACCCTCCTATATTTTAAGTATCTCTGCTATGCACTTGCTTTCCCCCTCTGCTGTTGCAGGTGTCCATAACTGGTGATGATTGTAAACATAACATAATATCACGCCTTTTATCCCCGAAGGGGTTGACAGAGATGCACATTACGGCACTTAATGCCACCATACAATGTAAATGTCGCAAGTGAGACTGCCGGGCAAAGATTCCCGGGTCGAGCAAACAATTAATGGGTTTTAAAAAAAATATCAGTAGTAGCGCGGGGTCTGGAAATGTGCCCGGTATATGGCAATAGGCTCACCCCCGATTACACGGGACTCATAACATAAATAGTGAAAAGTGGGTGTTACATTGTACAGTGGTGATGATTGTTTAATTACCATCACTCCTTTGACTATTATTCTACTAAAAGGGGGCCACATACTCACAGATCTTAATTCCATATCCAAAGAAAGTATTATGGGCCCGTTCGGTTTCGGAGATTACTCTTCGAAGTTTAAAAATGCTCCTTCTGTTCATCCGTCTTTCATTATGGAACTCTTCAAGTAATTGGCGAATAGATATAATCTATTTCCCACAGGAAAAAGACCCATATAAGTATGTTATGGTCCATCAACATTCTATATAATATGCCCATAAAGCACTCAACCACGTGTGTACAGTTTAAACTTCCAAAGATTAAGTGTCGTGTCCGATTCGCCGTAAAAACGAAAAGGGTTACCTTCAGCACTTCTCATAAATAACGAGTAAACAAACTGTCACTACTTTCCTATAAATCTCTTCAAAACATGTTTCCAGTTAGGACGCTATTGATCTAGGCTAAGGTGAAGAGGTTTTGGCGAACTATCGCAATTTTTGGTTTTATTTAGTCTTGACATGATCGCTATCTAGGAAACCAAGCATTTCCGGAAAATTTCAGTTCATCATAAGATAATAGTCAAACAAATATTGTTTTCATGATCAAACTTTTCCGACCTTGGTGCTTACTCTTGAAACCTATCTCAATGTCAATGCAATTTTAATCCAATAAAATCTCAATAATTATTCATTGTCAAAACTATACAACCCCTTCAGAGTACGGAGTATAAAGCCAAACTCAATACCATTTAGTTCATTAAATATCCACGAATGCAATGGGCGCTAGTGTTGCAACTCAAGAGTACGAAATTTTACAATACCAATGTCGATCGATTGGAATTGAATTCAAGAGTACGACCCCTTATATTGTTATCTACTCGTAGGTAACCTGTTCCAAGTCTTGGCTCTTGTTCGGATTAGTAGACAATAATTTGCAATTACAAAAAATACAAGATAGATTTTAACTTATCTCTAAGTTGTTTAGAAGTCTTAGATCATGTTTTTAATAAACATTTTCAGTTAAAACTGTGTGAAGAGGTGAAAAGCTAAAATCAGGAAACAATATTGTATGGTCGCTTTTTAGTAATTCCTAGTTTTCATAAATTGAACTTTGATAAATTGATAAAAGCGAATTGACATTTGGGAATTGTTTGTGTAATTTAATATAAGTAGGTTATGTATCTACAGGTGTAATTGGACTTGAAGTTCACTCACTATTTATAATTAAGATTGTTGTGTACGATTTCAATCTGTCGTCTGTATCTGTACTTATGTAAAATAAATAAATAAATTATGGCATAAAATCCCGCATCACTAATGGACAGTTGCATATTTTTTCCCATCGCATCGCTCGGCTTCACCACACATGTTTAATAAACGCCAATTAAAATCAATTATTTAATATCATACGAGGCAATGAAAGGACATAATGCCCGTTTTATGGCGTCCTTAATAAATACTGATGGATAAATACCGAGTACTTAACCAAAATAGAATGATGAATAAAATTTCTTTTCGCGTCAAAGTATTTTTTAAGTCGAAATGTCGAGGCCCTTTTTGTAAGAAGAAAGTCCTTCGCTCATTAGAAGCTTCCTTTTTCTAAGTGACTAGTTCTTTTATCCAAAATGAGACAAGATTTCGGCCCTGCAAAGTACAATTTGATGTCTAACTCCCGTCGCAATTAGTGACATCTTTGCTATAGCTATCTATAGGTAGCTATCTACCTATTTACTCGTACGGAGCTTCCTATCTGAACAATGTCATTATGAAGGACTATATCACACCAAATTAGGCTGGTTCTGTACAATACAAATATCGTAATTACTATAATATATTTGTGTCTGTGTTTATATTTTACAAGTACCTACCTAAGGGAAGGTCAAATTTAATCCGTTGCCGCAGTGACTAAGCGAGCAACTGACTGACGAATTTAATCCCCATTTGAAACATCTTTATTATTAGCATCCAATTCCAGATCAGACTGTAGTATAAGTTAAATAGTGTTGACAAAAGAGGCTTTAACAGAAAACCCGCATTATCTATTAATAAAAATGTTCCCCTAAAAGACTAGAAACTAAATATTTCTTCTCCACGCATATCATGTTCCTTGTTCCAAATATGCTACATTACGCATTAGAGACGACCGACCAATTGAGCGAATTAAGAAGACCAACCGGTTAGATAGTGTCCGTTTGTTTGCGTCGCTCGCTTGCTTCAATTAGATAGTAAGTATTTTTAAATGATTCGGCTACACCCTTACTGATTATGAGACGTTTAATATGTTGTTAACATTGTCGTTTGGTTGTTAAAATTATTTTACTGGGCGTTTCTTTTTCAATTACTTAATTTATTTTAAATATTTCAGGAATATTACTCCTATCTTTGTGTTATGTCGCGGAGAACCTAACGGGTTACCGGGGCTCCGGCTCGAAGTGCAGGAGTAGGAACGGGGTGGTTTTTAGTCAGTAAGAGTCTGACACTCCCTCCCGCCTCACCCAGGCGGGAGCAGTCATTCGATGAATTTTCCTCCTTAAAAAAAATCTCTGTGTTATAGGAGAGTCTATTACCGTATATTAATTAGTTTATTAGTCCATGATATAAAACAAAAGGAATCCATGCAAACATTAGTTGTAAGAAATGAAATATAAAGACATCACAATAATTAAAAAAAGTGAACAAATTCATTTAGATACAAAATCATCTGTGTCATACATATTCATATAGCTATCAACAATTCAACATACAGACAACTAACGTGTTCAAAAACAAACGACTGACATACACCAACATACGATACTAATGAGAAAGTCTCTCCCCTCGACTTATAATAATTTGTTTAATTTAAAAAACACGAAAACATAACAAGGAATCCTTTGAATAGGGTGTTAAATTGTACCTTTTGACGGCACAAAAGAAAAAATATCATTATACGGGCTAGATCGATTATGTTTATTGTATTTGACAGCTTAAATCAATATAATACAAAGACTAGTATCGCTTGCACACAACGCTCTTTAACTGTTAACTGTATGCTCAAATGATAAAAGTTATTATTTTAAAACAATATATTTATCTGTCTTTAGATACAAGTTGTTTTTAATTTTTATTATAATTTTGTTACACTGGTATATAAACAAGCTCAAGATAAGAACAAGGACACTCTTATCATCATTGAATATTTTAAACTGCGATTTACAATTGCTGAGCCTGTACCTACCACAAGTTCGGTCCCGTATGGAGTACTGTTCTTATCTTTAAGACTGTTCGACTAAATAACAGTTGAAAGCGCTTCAAAGTCTTCAAAGTCTTGCAGCTTCAAAGCCTCGAATACAGTTGAGTGTGCGAGGAATGTGCATAACTTGATTCCCTCCAGTCCTTTCCATCATCATATCACAAAACAATCGGCAGAGCGCCACCGTTTCATGGTGCGTGTCCCACCCACTCACACGAAGTGTTTCGCTGCAAGCTTCCTTGTGCGTACTGCTAAGGAGTGGAACTCTTTTCCAGAGTCTGTGTTACTTGAAGGGTATAACCTTGTTGTCTTCAAGGCCCGTGTGAATAGGAAGCTTATGGGCAGACGTGCTCCATCGTAGGCCGCATCATTGCTTACCACTAGACAAGATAGTGGACAAACGTCGGCCCATTAAATATAAAAATGTACAACTTGTCTACTAAAAGAAGATGTTATGGGAAGCCCATTGAAGACTGCAAGTAAACAAGAGAAGAGTCGAGAGTCGTAACTATCAATATAGGTACTATATATGATTATGTTACGTCTAAGTAGTATATGTAATATAATTATGTAAGTTTATTGTTATGTGTATGTGTATTTTAAATATGTAAGTCTATACTATCCGTTTTTCTATGTATTTCTGTTGAGTCTTAAATACGCTTGCTTCTTGCATCGACCATTGTTTTTGTCTCTGCATCACCCAAAGGTCTGGCTGGAGGAGAATGCCCTAGGCATTAAGCCCACCTTGTACATTAGTGTGTGCATGAAGTCTTTTAAAATAAAAAAAAATAAACAAATGGATAGTGGAAGTCCAACAGTGAATTTTGTCATGGGATGTTGAATCACATTGACAACATCCATTAAAAACATAATAGGTATCTTAACAAAGCCAATAATCTGATTGAATTTTAAAACACATTAATAATGAAGTACTTGTACCAAGATACATTATCAAGATTAGGTAGGAACGAAAAGTTTACTGAAAACAATAATGTTCTACCAAACCACCTTTGGAAAACATTACAGAATAAAATAGAAAATTCGTAAGAGTTGAAAAACTTCAAAGCTACAAGAGCTACAGTCAGTAAATATTAGGTATATATAAAGTAACAAAATTGCGCGCTAAAATACATATTCAAACGTAGATGCACTGGGTTTTGAGCTATACGATGTTTATACCTACCATTGAAGTACATAATGAAAGCATTTTAAAGTAACATGCAATATTAAAAATGTGCCCTTAACATTCCTAGCAAAATTAAAGTTTCGTAGAAATGTTAACAAAGTAATTTTCTGACATATTTATTTGGTTTGCAAACTGAATTTTAGTCACAGTGCGACTGTTATTATCACGTGTTCAATCGCGCATTTAAATGGCGGCGTGCGTGACTTTAAACTTTAAAATTGCTAGCCATGCATTCATGCTGATTAATTGTTTAATTTACTTCGGAATATGGAATAATTTACTCGTTCACAACTACACTGAAAAGGTTGGAAAAGGTGAGACGTTTTTGTAAGAAAATAAATGTAATGTTGCTACCTACGTTCATACCGTTTCATTTTCAATTTAACTTTTTGCCAAACTTCTGAGAAGGTAACGCTTTCCACGTAAGTAGCCGCTTAGGGGTAAGCGTTCGATATTCTTGTGACGTGGGTTGGTAAATATTAAACATAACTATAATGCTATGTGGTTAGAAGTTTCTATTTAGAAGAAAAACACATTTTAGACTTGGCTAAGCACCTTTTAAATAGATAAATTCTCTATTTTAACTGACAGATAGTGTAGTTGTAGTAGGTACCTCACTAATATCCCAAATACAAGCTGCCTGACAAGCGTGGAGGTCATAAATACCCTCTTTATAAAGGATACGCACAGTCCAGCAGGGGATTTTCCCGGGATGATCTTAATGGATGGAGTTTTTTTTACTTTATTTAACTAACCGTTTTTCTAAATATATAAATATCATTGTGTGTGTACCGAGTTGAAATAAACGATTTGACTTTCAACCTTTTGGATTTTCAGTTGCCGTTGGAGCCATAGAAATGAACTTAACGAACGAGTGGAAGCAGGACATCGGCTGGGAGATCTACTGCTCGTGGAAGATTCCAAATGGCGATTCCTTACAGTCAGTCCGGTTGTACCAGAACAACCAGCAGTTCCTGATATTTAGACCTGAGGTAATTTCAATTAAATTTGATGGAACTACACAATGTACATATATAGTACATGGAACTATGTAGCTATAATAGACACAAAGCCACACATTTTAATCTACCTAAGTATTACAATGGTAAAATTCACTTTCACCAGTTATAAGTTCTATGTAATACGGATCCACAAATTCAGACCTGATGCCACTATAATAATACTTTACATAATCTGTGAAACAAACTGGACACCTCTTACCCGGTGCCGCACCTGCAACTACTCGACCAACGAAGCAGTCCAGTATTACAACAAACAACACTTATACCTCAGGGATTAATGGAACCAAATTCGTTTAAAAACGCGGTTAACAAAACGTTTCAGTATAGGTACATCAGGTACCGTATTACAGGGGAATTATCTCATCCTTCCGGCCCTAAACGGATCAAAATGATTAAATTTTTGTTTACAAAAGGCAAAGGTCAACCACCAAACATCCTGTAGCAGTCCTCTTTGTTAGATGGTTTACAATTGCAGGGAATTAAAACTGTTTTGTAGTAATCTTCTTAAATATGTAGGTAGACATAGTGAGTATCGTGGATAATATTAAGTGTTTACTAAATTATGCAGGTATACATAGTGCTCAGTCATATCTTCTAGGGGACAAAATATGTCCTGCGACACGTGCCGCCAGCGACGTTGGGTGAAGAAGTGCGACGTTGCCGGGCTTTGGTAGACTGGCAACATCAACGTCGCGGTGGACATAAGTCGCGCGTTGTCGCATATAATTTATATCAAGTGAAGTCAACCGGCATCGTTTGACATGGCGCCGACATATATGTCGTGCTACAATTGTGCCCTTTTTTTTTTTTTTTTAAGTGGGGAAAATTATCGAATGACTGCTCCAGCCTGGGTGAGGCGGGAGGGAGTGTCACTCTTACTGACTAAAAACCACCCCGTTCCTTCTCCTGCACGTCGAGCCGGAGCCCCGGTTACCCGTTAGGTTCTCCGCGACTCCGAATCGGCATCGGCCCTATTGGGCCCCATCTGTGGTGGTCTGATGGCTCTTTGAGGCGCGCGCGGAATGCGACGCGCCGTACGCTCGGGTCTGTTTCTGGTCGGACGGGGAGCCACCGCATGGGTGGCTCCCCGTCCGACCGGTCGCCGTCCGCAGGCCCGCGCTTACGGTGGCCGGAGATCGTCCCGCGATCCCCGACGCCCGGTGTGTCCTTCGCGATGCCTGGGTTGCGAGGAGGCAGCGCTTCGCTGCCTCACGCGTCCCGCCTCCTCCTTAGCTAGCATGACTGCTTCGCAAAAGGAGGAGACGGCATCCCAGTCCCCCTCGCTCCGCATCATGGCCCGCACTAGGCCCGGACGCGAGAGGTCGCCATCGCCGATCACTTCCCTGAGGACACGGCGGTGCTCAGCCCACGAAGGGCATTCTCCCACCGTGTGTTCCACCGTGTCCTCAGGGCGGTCCTCGCAGTGATGACACCCGGGCGTTTCCTCCCGCCCCATCAGACACAGGTACCTCCCGAAACTTCCATGTCCGGTGAGGACCTGCGTCAGGCGGTAGGTGAGGACGCCATAGCGTCTCTCAAGCCACTCCTCAAAGAGGGGACTTACCGCTGCGATGGCAGCGAGCCCAGCCCTCGGTTGCGACAGTCGTTGCTGCCATTCCGCCATGAGATCGCGCCGGAGCTCATCCCGCCACGCACTTATCTGGCGCGGCAGCGGAGTTTCGTCCCGGCGACGTGCCTCCGCGCGCATGCTGTGCACGCGCGCGAGCACCTTCGCCTCCAGATCCCACGGCGGTAATCCGGCAAGGAGGTTCGCCGACTCCCCAGAGATCGTGCGGTATCCGCGGATCATTCGGATCGCCATGACCCTCTGTGCCATGAGCAGCGTCCGAGCGGGACGCCGCAACAGGTTTGGCGCCCAAACAGGGGCGCCGTAGAGGGCCATGGACCGCACGACCCCGGCGTATAACCTCCGGCAGGAGGCGTTTGGCCCCCCGAGGTTGGGGAGGATGCGTTTAAACGTAGCCCCCGTCCTCTCCAACTTTGGAGCCAAACGTCGGAAGTGCTCAATGAAGTTCCACCGACTGTCGAGGACGAGTCCTAGGTACTTCATCGTCGTCTCGACGCCGATGGTAACTCCTCCCGCCGTTATTTGGGACCCACCCGGAGGTGGCGCGTTCCCGCGGCCATGAAAACACATGGCCTCGGACTTGTGGAGCGCCACCTCGAGTCCCAACTGCCGGATTCTCTCAACGACTGTCGCAACCGCTGTCGCCATTAAGTCGGCCGCCGCCTGGTGTGACCTCCCGTGCGCTAGCACCAGCGTATCGTCGGCGTAGCATATTGTGATAACGCCGTTCGGGAGGTCGGTGCGCAGCACCCAGTCATAGCTGATGTTCCACAGGAGCGGCCCCAGAACCGAACCCTGCGGAACACCGCGTGACATCTCTCGCCGGTTCCACTCGCCCCGGTGACCGGGGTAGCTGACGGACCTGTCCGTCAGGTAAGCCTCGATTACACGACGGAGGTAGGTAGGCACCCGATGATATCGGAGTGCCTCCAAGATGCAGCTCCAGGGCAGGGAGTTGAAGGCGTTGGCGATGTCCAGAGACACCGCCACTACGACCTTACCCCTGGACACTGCAGTCCCCGTCGTGAGGTCTCTAACGCGCATGATGGCGTCCACCGTGGAGCGCCCTCTGCGGAAGCCGAACTGGCCGTCCGACAAGTCCGGCCCAATGTCCGTCAGGTGCGCGACGAGGCGGTTCGAAATGATTCTTTCGAAGACTTTCCCCACCTCGTCGAGCAACACTATGGGCCGGTACGCGGACGGAGAGTCCGCAGGGCGCCCCGTCTTCCGCACGAGGACCAGTTTTCCCGCTTTCCAGAGAAGCGGGAACTGGCCTCTCTCCAGACATGCGCTGTAGAGACCAATCAATCGAGGCCCGAGAGCCTCTGAGGCCAGGACCCATGTCTTGCCATGCAGGCCGTCGGGTCCTGGGGCGGTGTTCTTGGCGCCCATCCGGCGCACCGCCGCTCTCAATTCTGCCTCGGTCACCTCTGGGACGATGTCGTCGTCGTCGTCGCTGTAGCCCGCGTCGGGCACCGCAGGGGGCGGAGTCATATACGGAGGGGTGAACCCCCTCCACAGTCGAGGGAACAGGGTGCCAATCACCTCCTCCAAGACTTCTTGCCGGAGACTCTGGGTGAGCGGGGGAGCCCAGGCGCGGAGCTTGTCGCGTACCATCCGGTACGGGCGTCCCCACGGATCTCTGTCCAGAGTCCCCAGCATCTCTCGGCGGGCCTCCTCCTTGGCCCGCAATATCTCCACCTTGAGGAGGGCCGCCCGGTATCCCTCTTTTTGTGCCCTAGTATCCTTGGCTTCGTAAGGGGAACAATTCGCATATACTTTTTGATTACCGATAATGAATTACACAGATTGTAAAACATAAAAATAAAACATTGCCCTACATTATGATTTTCTCCTGTGTCGTGGGTGCAAACATACAAGTTCACATACACATGACACCCAGACCCGCAACAACGATCTGTGGATCACACAAAGAGTTGCTCACTGCGGGAATCGAAACCGCGACATGTTGCGCGGCAGTCAGTTGCCCAACCGTCACGCCGCGCCGACCGTGCAGTCAAATTAATTAAAAAAAAAATAGTAACGTATGATGTCGGTCTTGCTCATTCTTCTCCATTCGAATCTATATTTTGGTACGACCACCTAGCTTCACTGACGGACAGACTGGCAGGCTATTATTTACTTTATATTTGTTGACGTTCCAAAAGTACCAAATTATGGTTTAATTTAAATAAATGCTTTGACTTTGTCTCACAACGATGACAGAGTAGAACACATTTAGGTACATCTCATCCCTACTTTTCCCTCCCATGAGTGTCAATATTTGTAGCTTTTCAATCTATTATTTTTAGGATATCACCTTCGTTGATGTGGTAACTTTTCAGAAATGTATCTAGATTGTAACCAATTATATTTCCTTTACTTACAGACGGACGGAGACAGCCGCGTTTTAGTATACAGACGTCTTGAAGATGTTTTAACAACAAACTGTGCAATTTCCAAAGAAGAAAGGCAGATGGGAACTTGTGTACTGACTTCTGAACTGTACCAGCCTCAGAAACATGGCTTCGCAATAACGTGTGAGGTGTCGGGAGAAAGGCCCTACTTTAGGATGGAAAATAAAACTATTTTCGTTGATAAATATGGTAAGTGACTACCTCGTTGGTCGAATGGTCGCAAGTGCGACTCCCGAGTAAAGGGTCTCGATTTCGATTCCCGGGTCGGGCAAAGTACATCTCATTAGTAGCACGGAGTCTGAAATTGTCCCCACTATATGACAATAGGCTCACCCCCTAATTATTTCATTGAACTCATAACATAAATAGTGAAAAGTGGGTGTTACATTATATAGAACCCGCACCCCGACCACCTCGTCTCCACACATGAGATATAACTAAAATAATATTAATACGAAGCAATCATAATTGTTTTTATTCGACAGTTCCGCCTACAGACACCGCGCTAAGGGTTGTGTCAGAAAATAAGGATACGGGTCGGGTGACCCTGAACTGCACCTCTAGTGGTGTACCGGGCCCTAATTTGACGTGGACTATACTTGGTCAACAAAAGGTACGAACCTACTCTTCAAATTGTATTGATGAAAATGATCAAAATCTTGTCTTGACTTTTGAACTGAAATCAGTCTTGAGTTCACACAAAACGCATGATTTTTTGAGATGTTGTCAATACAACAACAACATCAACAGCCTATAAGTAGCCCTTGCTGACCATAGGCTTCCTCAATGTGGGTTGGCAATTTCAAATTATAAGCTTAGGTTTCCTCACGATGTTTCGTCGTGTGAGTTAGGTTACCGGAGACCCAATTACCCTCCCCTTCCCCAATCTCCCCAATCCCTGAATCCCCAACGATCCTCAAACTCCTAATCCCAAAAAAGCCGGTAACGCACTTGTAACGCCTCTGGTGTTCCAGGTGTCCATGGGCGACGCCGATTGCTTACCATCAGGTGATCCGTATGCTCGTTTACCGGCTTATGCCATAAAAAAAGTACATGTAACTCGGAAATTGTCACATTGGTGCATGCTTGCTGTGGGTAGGTTTCGAGCCCGCACCCTTCTGCATGAGAAGCGGACGTCTTAAACCTCCGGGTAACCACGATATTTATGAATAGCTGACTTAATAATTAGGTACCTAAATACAAAATTACTTACATCAAAACTTGTTTAATCATTTACTTAATAGTATGAACTAGTTACGATGTAGAATTAGAATTGCAGCTTATTCATATGCACTCCTGTCAAAAAGTTTAGCCTCAAGTTCTACTAGTAAATTACAGCAGTTCATTAGGTGTAATGAAGCTAAATTCTTAATTATCTACTTAGGTATTTTAGTGCCTTCAGTTTGATGAAAAATATCTTAATTGTCAAAAACCGCGAGGACACCGGTGACCGCAACCTATTGTTTGCGGTTGATGATTTAATTGTGTCTATAATGACGGTACTCAAAGGGTTAATTCATCTCTTCCAATGGGGCTAACGTTTTTTTAGCGCAGCGGATGGCGCAAACGCAGAAATAGGATTTTTTATTCAATCACAGCAACTGTCAAATATTTATCGTCCAATCATGTGACACTAGCTAATTTCTTATAGGATGAAGAACGAGAAGTTCAAACTAACGCCATAATTATGGTGAGCAAACAATCCATAAATCAGCGAAAATAACTCTTTCAGATCCCTCACGATTTTACCGGTGTCGCTTGGAACGCAACATCTAAACTATGGGATGTATGGTCAGTCCTATCTTACACGTCAAATGCAGAAACTACTGCAGTTTGCACGCCAGAGGTCAGCACTGCTGGCAGGCTAGTGAAGGGACAATCTGTTGAATATAGTTCTGCAGGGAGTTTTAGAGGTAAGATTTTCTGATTATCTGTTTTGTGTAGTTGATCGATTGTAAACAAGATTGCAAAGCATCGAGATTCTAAAGTCGAGTAAAGTATGGTACATTTAACTTTTCTATTTAGAAATTCTCAATAACAAGTTGTACGGCCAATCCCCTTATATGTCTATCACAAAATTATCTCTGGCTATCCCAAGACAACATCTTACAAATTGTAAGTTATTATGTTTTTTGTATTCATTTTCAGGACTAGTAAAACTAATTATGAGCGCAGCACTATACTTGGCACTTCTAAGATGACCAATACAGGAGTAAACGGCGAATACTTAATGAAACCAAAAACGTTGATTTGTTCAATTTTATTTCGGCTGAGTATCGTTGTAAACGATTGATTATTATAATTTCAATGCTGCAGTTACAATAAGTAAGATAAGTAAAGCTATCAAAAGAAATTGAATATTTTGATTTTATGAAACAAAATGGCGGATTCACGTATGCAGCTGACCAATTGACAATAATTACTTGTCAAACTGACAGCGGCATACACTACAGATAAAAAAACCCTCTTCTTAGACAAAAAAAAATTAAGACTGAGCTGATTTCTAATGAGTTCTAATGTTTTAACAGATAACTGAGATGCCATATTATCGAAATGATTGTTTTGTTTCCGTATAACGGAATTCATGGATATTTTATAAGCTAAGGCAACGTCCTAATATTATAGTTTTTAGCCCGTGGAAGTAAGAGACCTACTTATTGTAACTTCAGCTACATTTTATACATATTTTGGCTCTTTTTAGAGATTCTTACATGTTTTACATTTTATTATGTAGGTTACCATTATATTAATTTTCTATTACAGATAATAATTGAAATTCATAGTATATTATAATATGCACTTAAAAAACCTACTTATTAAATGAGAGGAAGACCTTTGCCATTTATATAATGTAATATAATTATTATTATTACCTATAACATGACAAGGTAATGGAAATGGTAAAAGTCCCCCACAATGAATGTTACGTGCATTTCACAATATTTTTATCAATAAAATCGTGACTATACAATTGTAAATAAATTTTGGACGTAATATTTCATCAAATAGAAGGAAAGTTTTTAAGAAAATAATAATTTTAGCACCTCAGAGGCACTGGAAGGATAGATATAATAAATATACGTAAAAATTATTGTGACTAGGTCAAAGACAATTACTTGCTTGCAAAAGAAACAGCACCCTTTTAATTTTATACAATACTTTATGAAATTACTCTCTAACTGACTTTTTTCTGTTAATATTGGCATATAAATATTCAGTGTAAATTTTGCAAGCAAGTTTGCGTAAAGAAAATATATTTTTAAGCAAAAATCTGTAGGTAGGAACGTAATTTGTAGTTGATATTTTTGAATGACAGTGTAGTTTATATATTATAGTACAGATTTATAAGTGTTTTTATTATATAATTACTTGTTTTATTATAATTGTGACGAAGCCAGTTGTTAGCCGCCCACCTATTTTTATTATAATTTAGAAACATTCCTGTTTGAGATTATCTGTTTATTCTAAGGGACCAATAAATGTAATGTTTTAGTTTTTAAGTTCTTAGATTTTCAACTTTACATGCATAAATGTATTTACAGAGGCCAGGAAAATGAAACATATATTTAGCGAATATTTAAATTATTGCGCAATTTTTTCTTATTCTATTTAACAAATTTTAAATGAACGGTTTTGAGATTTTTAGACAATAAACAACGAGAAACCTTTTTAGTATTTTACTCCACCTCAAAACAGACATATTATTATACTGAATCGTTACTCAATTATATATATAGGTATCTGTCACTAGAAATTATTTGTGAATTGACAGAGATGGCATGATATTTAAGCACGACATAAAATTGAGTAACGAGTTCAGTATTCTAGCAGTAGTTTGTCTAAATATTTAAATATTATATATTTATTTTCAAAATTCGTTTACATTGATTTCAGCTCTTAATTTGACTGACATAATATACGCTTCGATTTGAGTAAAAAAAGGCCATCTGGATTGTAGGTAAGTATTTTTCGAATATTTTCCTAAATTGTGAAAGGTATACGACTAACATGTAGGCTCTTGATTGTAATATGAATTAATAACAACATGTTACAATGAATGACTGATAAATCACGACCATATTTCCTAACGATGAATATTATCACAGTGCCATCATTCTTTGTCATAGAAATCTCACTATACTCTTAAGTTCAAAGGCATATGTTTAACATTTTATTGTTGACATTGTAATATATTATCTTGGTTATTAAACCATCGGAGATTTTATATGTAGAGGCAACTTGAATTATGGTAAAACATTTTTGGATTGATAAATAAGATTATTATGTTTTTTTCTGCTAGAAAATGGTTAAGTTCAAAGAAGAAAGCTTTCGATTGTGACACAGATGCAACTAAAAAGGGGTATAATAAGAGAAAGTTAATTCGTAAATAAATGTATAAATAAGTTAACTGAACTGTTTTGCATGACTTCCCAAATTAAATTAAGGTTTTTCCAGCATTTTCTCATGCTAACTGTGTCTTTTTAGTTTTTTAGAACATACGAGTATAGTGATATACCCACGCCATACAAACACGTCGGTATCTCTCAGTCGCCCCGCCTAGCGAGGGTATACAATAGTACCTAACTATACGAAGTTACAATGGAGGCCAAGATAAGACACTACATACAATTTTATATTAATACTTTTTGCTGCAATCAAATGATATGAAGAAATACGTTGGAGTTTATTTTGTTAGTGCACATTGTTATGAAATATTTTATTGCATTTGAACGAAACGATCAGATGGATCATCTGATCAGAATCTATATATTCTAGAGGTAGGTATATGGACATTAGAAATACTAGAGGAATGACAAGTTTATTTTGAAGTCATATTTTACAGCTACGATCTTATTAGCCGAAGCGGCCGTCATAGTGTTATTGTGTAATTTTAAATAGATTCTCCATTGATTTGGATAAGACACTGAATAAACCGTATTTTACTAATAGTCCGATAACTAAGTAGGAAATATGGGGGTTCATGGAAAGTTTTCTGGGAGTTTTGAAAATCGGCAATTTTGTAGATTTTGATGTGCTCTGTTCGATTTCCATTTTGCGCCTATACAAGGTTCGCCGCTCGCGCCGCCATCTTGGAAAAATGGCGACCAAAAACAGTTTCTTTACAATATCTATTTTCCTGTGCATTCAACGACAAAACCGTTAACTACAAAATTAACTCGTCGAGTACCGTCATTATAGACACAATTATAGAACAATAGGTTGCGGTCACCGGTGACCGCTTGGTGTTTGACAGTTTAAACTACTCACAATTTTCTACAATTTATGTTTAGACAGAATTTTTGTAACATAAGTAGTTTTGGCGCCAGAACACCGCATAATACATTCTTGTATTATGCGACTTAAAATATTTACGATAAATTAATTCAAAACAGTGTGCACTAACAAACGTATACATAGACAGAGAGAGATAGACATAAGACAAAGACTACATAAGAGAATGTACAGATTATACAATCAAAGTAACTTAGAAATAAAAATACATACAATATAGACACATTTTTTTACATAAAATAACAAAATTAATCACTAATAAATGCAGTGTAAATCTGGCACAGAATTATAATAATAATATTAAATGCATTAAAATTCTTAACTTTTATTTATTTTTATTTAATTATTATAATAAATATAATTAAACTACTCTCACTTGGCCTGGAATGTTTTGTGCGAAAGAAGTCGATATTTATTATTATTAATTATTTTTAAAGCATTTTTGTGTCGTCGTGGCGCTAGTGTCGTTTAAGATCTTACCAATAGACTAATTTGTTAATAACAAGTACTTTGACAATGATTATTTTCTTTTCATCTTTTAGGTACGACCTTATACCGCACTATTACCAACTAGCGATCACAAAACCACTCTGCATTGACTAATAATACCATTTACATATTATCATTTTTGTAATGGGTGTTATTATTTTGTTATGTTGATATATTCGCCACAAAATTGCTTTGGGTCCCGGGATAGTCAAGAATTATTTGCAACCGAAATCAAGCACTAATTCGAAAACATGTTTTGTATTAACACGATCGTTATGAAATTACGCAATGATGCAACCTTTGTTGGATTTCTCGAATGATTCTATGTTTGCAACCAACATATCAACATACAAACCTATTACAGACAATTTTAATGATATTTTATCTACATCTACATCGGTATAACACAAAAAAGTCTGTTCTCGTCACTTTACTTACCTATTCCTTCCTACAATTTATTACGAATACATTTTCTGTCCTTTAAAAAGGACTATTTTGTGTCCTTTATAAAGGACTATCTTTTGTCCTTTAAAAAGGACTACCATACACTTCCTGGCCAGTAAATTAGTATTTTATCGATTAATACATACTTTAAAGTCATAACTAGCACATTTCAACACATCTATGAGTGATATTGACTAGAAGTAACTACTTATATCTAAAAATTTTATTATTTGGCTAATTATTATAAAGATTAATTCAATTTATATTCAAGACACTACTATTCCGATGACACAAGTACAATCAGAACAAACGTCTTTTATTTGAGAAAAAATCCTTAATTTTATTTATTGTATACTTTTAATTGTTCAAAATGGATAAAAGAACAATTATGATTTTTATTGTTGCGTTATTAAGGTTGGTTTCAGCTTGGACCTATGTTCTTAGGGTATCTACTCACAAGCGAATGATTCGTCTAATATACAGGGTGTCATTGAGATAGTGACAACATGTTAATACTGTGTATAGCTAACTTTAGGACTTTAGTGGTATATTAGCAAAAATTCTAAATATACTGATTTTAAACGTTATTCGGATAATACAATTTAATATTGTTCTACAGTAAAAATGTCAAATATTTTATACATCTACGTATACTGGATGGAAAAGTAATGAACAACATAAATGTTGATATTTAAATGCATAATTTTGTGCGAACACCTCTGGGTATTTTGAATTGTACGTATCCTGAAATCTGAACATGTTTTATGTGTCTTAAAGTATTTTTGAGACCAATATATTAATGAGTTATCAATTTAAAAAATCTAATACAAAATACATGTATTGAGTAGATTTAATTTTTTTTTTAATTGCCCCACATTAGGATTTTCGCCTGTGTCGTGGGTGCGTTTACAAACATACAACTCCAAATACACAATGACACCCAGACCCGGAACAACAATTTGTGGATCACACAAAGTGTTGCTCCGTGCGGGAATCGAACCCGCGACACGTTGCACGGCAGCCGGTTGCCCAACCACCGCACCAACCTGCACGGTCACATATCAAATACATAATGACTAGAAATATATTTATATTTGACTGCCGCAAGTGGTAAGGCAATATTGAAAAACATACCTTTCTCTAACTAGATACGGTAGATCTAAATTTAAAATAAAAATAGCTACTTGAAAATTAAGACTGCCTCATAGGCCGAGTGGTCGCAAGTGCGACTGCCGGGCAAGGGGTCTCGGGTTTGATTCCCGAGTCGAGCAAGTATTACTGAGTTTTAAAAAAAAATCTCAGTAGTAGCACGGAGTTTGGAAATGTGTCCAGTATATGGTATATCACCCTACATGGGACTCATAACATAAAATAGTGAAAAGTGGGTGTTACAGTGGCATTAAGTGCCGTATGTGCAGGTGCACCTCTGCCTACCCCTTCAGGGATAAAAGGTGTGAAGTAATGTTATGCCATGAAAATTAATATTGACACCTTCTGTGTGGAGCTAGGTAATTTCAAAATTCTGTCTTTGGTGGTGCAAAATCTGCAGATAGAGAAGTCTTCAGAAATGAACAAATATAATTTTTGTTCTTAGCTTTTCCCAAAAAAGGCCAATTAACCCGTGGTATGCCGAACGCAGATCTACGTGAAACATTTTAAGTTTCCTATTGTGTTTAATATACCGACATTCAAGCGATTAATACACGTCATACGATACTTCAAGACACATAAAGAATGTCCTAGAATAATGTCAGTTCTTAGTCACTAGTAGTTTCTTTACAATATGTGTGATGGTACCTGGACCTAAGGTGCAGTTTGTAACCAAGCCCGGAGACCACGAGCCCGCTCTGCGACACCGCCGTCTGAATTATCTTGGAGCACTGGCTCTGGCTGTAAAATGAAAAATAAAAGAATTTGTAAGACATATTCTACCTACACTTATAAAATGGGGTAGATTTCTCATTTTTATTTTAATGTCCGTCTGGTAGATTATTGCGCGGTTTCACTCGCTCTGCTCGGCGCCTATTAATCGTAGCGTGATATTTTACAGCCCAAAGCCTTCCTCGATAAATGGGCTATCCAACACAGAAAGAATTTTTTAAATCGGACCAGTAGATTCGGAGATTAGCGCGTTCAAACAAACTCTTCAGTTTTATAATATTAGTATAGATTAGACATGTATTTTTAATTTTTTTACAGCAACGAAACTTTCGACGATATATTGATTTGAAATGTCGCGTGACGTCACTTCTATGTACAGTTTATAAGAAATGACGTTTTAGCCCTCGCTCCTAAATTTTGATTCGTTATATCTAAGTATCATTTTATTATACCTACATCAAAATAAAAAAATACGAATCTAATATTTTTTTCATTACCTAACTGATGAGCTAGACTTTAATTTTCATATCCTGTCATCATCCTTTTTTTTTTTTTTTTTTTTTAAGGGGGGAAAATCATCGAATGACTGCTCCCGCCTGGGTGAGGCGGAAGGGAGTGTCAGACTCTTACTGACTAATAACCACCCCGTTCCTTCTCCTGCACGTCGAGCCGGAGCCCCGGTTACCCGTTAGGTTCTCCGCGACTCCGATTCGGCATCGGCCCTATTGGGCCCCATCTGTGGTGGTCTGATGGCTCTTTGAGGCGCGCGCGGAACGCGACGCGCCGTACGCTCGGGTCTGTTTCTGGTCGGACGGGGAGCCACCCATACTCGCCGTCCGCAGGCCCGCGCTTACGGTGGCCGGAGATCGTCCCGCGATCCCCGACGCCCGGTGTGTCCTTCGCGATGGCTGGGTTGCGAGGAGGCAGCGCTTCGCTGCCTCACGCGTCCCGCCTCCTCCTTAGCTAGCATGACTGCTTCGCAAAAGGAGAAGACGGCATCCCAGTCCCCCTCGCTCCGCATCATGGCCTGCACTAGGCCCGGACGCGAGAGGTCGCCATCGCCGATCACTTCCCTGAGGGCACGGCGGTGCTCAGCCCACGCAGGGCATTCTCCCACCGTGTGTTCCACCGTGTCCTCAGGGCGGTCCTCGCAGTGATGACACCCGGGCGTTTCCTCCCGCCCCATCAGACACAGGTACCTCCCGAAACTTCCATGTCCGGTGAGGACCTGCGTCAGGCGGTAGGTGAAAACGCCGTAGCGTCTCTCAAGCCACTCCTCAAAGAAGGGACTTACCGCTGCAATGGCAGCGAGCCCAGTCATCATCCCTATTAACTAAAAATTACGACTAACTCATGTTAATATACTGCGAAAAGCTCTACTAGTTTCGAGTCACAGAGGTACTCTTCCCGATGACAACTATCCTCGTTGGCCGAGTGGTCGCAAGTGTGACTGCCGGGCAAGAGGTCTCGGGTTCGATTCCCGGGTCGGGCAAAGCATTACTGGGTTTATGAAAATTCTCAGTAGGTGCACGGAGTCTGGAATTGTGCCCGGTATATGACAATAGGCTCACCCCCTATTTTATGGGACTCATAACATAAATAGTGAAAAGTGGGTGTTACATTGTACAGTGGCATTATTGTGCACCTCTGCCTGGGATAAAAGGCGCGATGTTATGTATGCACATACGTATGTATAGTTGTCATCACACTTTCTCCAGTAGGTTTCGTAAGAGCTACTAACGCCCGAATACTGAAAGGCTACTCAATCGTCAGTTGTACTTAAATATCATGCCATCTCTGTCATTTTACAAAGAATTTGTAGTTACAGATATATATTTGAGTATTTCGGCGTAATGGACTACACATTTAACAGGGGACAGGCAGCAACGCTCTCTGATAAAATATAATCTTTTATACTGCGATCTCCGATTATGGAGCCCCCTTATGCAGAGGACGCCCATAGTCTAACAGTGAACTGTCATGTATTATGTCAATGTAGATAATGTGAACAAATGTTCTACTTACAGCTGATAACGTCATGCGAGTCTGCGACGTGGTGGCTGCATTGCATGAACTTGTTTCTGGGGAAGCTGTGAAATTATATAAAACCAGATTAAAGTGCAGTCACAATTATATGCAACATCCTATCTTAATTTTTTTATAGGTTGGTAAACGTACCGGCTTTGTAAACGAGCATACGGGTCACCTGATGGAAAGCAATCGGCGTCGCTAATAGACACTCGGAACACCAGAGGCGTTACAAGTGCGTTACCGGGTTTTTGGGGATTAGGAATTTGATGATTGATGAGGATTCTCCGGTAACCTCAATCACAGAATCAAACACAACACACAGGTGTTGTTTCACGTCGAGTTTCTGTGAGGTCGTGGTATCATTCCGGTCGACCCGGCCCATTTGTGTCGAAACATAGCTCTCTGACGCAAAAAATATGAAAATGATAACGTACCGGTATGAGGCCGGCGTGCGTCGAGTGCCCGCCATATGTCGCGCACGTCAGCGTGCAGCGCGCGCAGCGAGCGCAGCACGGCGCCGGCCGCGGGGCCCGCCGGGACCGCGCCGCCCGCACCGCCCGCGCCGCCCGCGCCGCCCGCGCCGCCCGCGCACGCAGAGCTCGCCGACGACGCCGAGCTCGCCGTGCCTTCCTGCTGCACCGCGCCATGGACATATTACATGGACGTAATGGATTTGTGTATAAAGAAAGATTCTGAATCCGTAATGTCGAAGTGCAGTGACAGCGTTTTTGCGCTTTGTAGTGATGCAGTGTAGTTTGTAGTGGCTGTATGATTATAGTATGTTTGTTTGATTTGCAGCTGTTTGTAGATGTTTGTCTCAATGATGAGTTGTTAATATAGGACGTACTAGAGAACATTTATACACATAAGTAGTTCTCATACTACCCCTAATGATGAAGCCGAGTGTGATTAGTATTCAGTCTGAATTCATACCAACAGTTTTTTTAACACATAAATTAATGCAATAGGTAAACATTTGTAGCACTAAGCGTTTATGTTTTTATAAAATTCTATCGCCTTCATTTATGTTGAAACACATGTTTTTATTTATTTATTTAAATAGGTATACCAACAGCTTCTGTATACATAGTATTAAGTGTTATGAAAGTAACAATAAGTATTAGGCTTATACAGTCGCCAATTATAGGTTAACAAACATGTTTAATGAATACTACAATAAATTTCTAATATCAGCTAAAAGATGGCAAAAATCATAATTTCAGCTAGACCACAGAACAAAAACAAACATCGATAGCAAAATCAAAACATTTAAACGAAACCCTGAAAACAAAAACCAACCGAAAGACATCGAGCAAATAATATACACAGTACGACAACCAAAAGTAACGTCTACCCAAAACGAAATAAAGACGAAAATTATTTGGCCACGAGTTAAAGAAGCAAATTATATTGGTTAAAGAAACATCTAAGTTGAACTGAAATGAACGTTATGCGGTAGACAATAAGGTCTATGTCGTCGTGAACCTGTATGAGTGGAGGGTGGGTGTCGGCCAGCCTGCGCAGAGCCCGCTCGATATGTCGCAGCCTGATCTCTTTCTCCCCGAGCAAGGCGCGCGCGCGGTGTAATGCCACCTCTAGCTCTGTGACCTCGCGTTCTTCCTGTTTCATACAGGCGGACGCATGATACCCTTTCGATACTTGCCTTCTATAAAAGGGCACGGTAAGGTGTCTCCTATCTGTTTATTACTATTTAAGTTACCTATGTAAATGAATATACCCTATAGTCCATCTGTTTAGGTAATTAACTAAAGGTAAACAAAAAAAACCACAGAGATACTTAACCTTCTATTACTTCAAATATTTCTCGCGTTTTAATTTAAACTAAATTCACTTTAAAATCATTCATTTGTCACACACACACATACAAGCACAAATGCCTAAATCGTACAAGAGCCTAGCCTATGGGTCTATTTCATTATCATGTTTAAATAGAAACTATTCTGAATCTGATGTACGATTTCTTTCTCGTACAGATATGTGTCTTTGGGCCAAGTTTCTTCAATATATTTGAACACATTAATTACAAACGATGAATAACCTAAACTTAAATAACTTAATAACAAAAACAAAACAAAGAAACAAGATAAATTCTACAAAATAGGAACGCGAGCGCAAACGACGAGAGAGCTGTCAATGGCGCCTGATTAACCGACTAAACGTAATACACGCTACTTTCGTTGTCGCGCTACATCTTAGTTGTACTCTTTAATTTGACAACATTATCTAATGCTTCATTCTTAAAGAAAGGTTTTGGATACCTGGGATTTTAGGCTCTTTATGATGTCTATTGTAATGAAATATTATATTGTAATGAAATGTTATTAAATTATTATGCTCAGGCAGATATATTATAATATTTACTAGGAAATAAGTTAAAAGGAACAGAAACATAACATTAAATAGAGAAAACTGTATTAAAAATGGAAACAATTTTATTTTCTTATGAAGTATTTTGAATCGCAATATATTTTGTACCGCTGTACAAAAAAGGTCGCATGTAAAGGGTCTAATTACAGACATAGGACGTTGGTCCCGATGCTATCAAAGATTTTGAATAAAACAAGAAGTGTGTAAGATATTAACCAACTATTATTTTTTATTTGAAAGGTCACATACTTATGGAAACCAATTATGGTTATAGGAATATGACATCGTTTATATGTCACGCCGCTGGCTTCGCTATGGTCAGGCATGATATCGGAGAGGTCTCAATTTTCCATGACTCTGCTGCATAGATCCGGCTGAATCTGAGCGATAGCCTGCGTTATGTTGGCTTTCAGGGCAACGGTGGAATCGTTTGCTTTATTGGCATTGAGAACTATGCGTACTTCAGAAGTAACCCGCACGAATGGTTAAAAAGTCATTTAGCGTGACGTCAAATCACAAGATCAGTTGTTTGCAACAATTGACACGTCACCTCTGCGAGAGATAACCCTACACTTCAAACCGTTCATGCAGAATGTCGATTGTGGTCGTTCGCTGTGTGGCAAGTGTTTTAGGGCAATCTATTGCTGATAACCTACATAAGTCGTTCACGTCCATATTGTTAAATTTAAGCCAAATAAAAATTGTTTATCATTAGATCTGATTAGCGCTCACCTAGAACTTGTGATAGGACCACCGCGTTTGCCGTAAAATGGGCGCAATGCTCGCAACGTTTGCAATAAAGCTTAATAATACAAATTTGAGAACTAAAGTTTTAATCAAATATTGCACATGCGTGCATCAACCTTGTGTGAAACTTGCACATGGTGATTTGTGCTATCAGCAGCTTGTAATAAGAAGTCAATGCAGATGTTGACAGAAGTGCCTAGTCCATAGTAACAAAGAGTTTTGGCCACTCACTAGCATTATTTGGAATCATCGACCCGTCCTATTTGAGTAAATACACACTTTATTATTGTACTGCTGTTACAAAAATGCGTAACCGCACGGATATGTCTAATTATAGTACCTATTACATTGATCCCAATCCTATCAAAGATTTACTGGAAAAGGCAATATACGGGAAACTAATATCATTTTTTAGAATAATTTAAATATACATATTTCTTCACGGAGAACCAATTACGGTTTTAGGTAATAAATCAGTTCCGACGTCACTTGCTTGTTTTGCTTTAGTCAAGTTGGTATCGGACAGCCCTCAATGATAGAATGTCGGTATTGTACAGTGTTTCTGGATATGAGCAACAGCATTTAGTAGATTTTTTGGTGGCCATCACTGCTACGCTATATTTTACAGGTATTGACATGTCTCAGAGTACTGAGAAATCCAACTAAACGTTCATGAATCGGTTAACAACCTGTTCATCGTGAGGGTCGCCAACAAAGAACTCTGGTACCATTACAATTGACCTAAGTACTTGACATATATAACATTTAGTTCATAAGTTGAACAACTACAATTTGTATAAATCTAGTCGTCGTCACAGGTATGGACCTTTATATTAAAGTCCTCAATGGGTTGTGTTCTAAAACGTAAGACCGTGTGACCTTTGTAAGGGCCTAAACATAACTGTACACTGTTCGCTGATGACACTACTCTCACAATTAAATCTTTAAATAATCATAACCTAGGAATCGACACTGACAATGAAATACTAAAAGCAATGAAATGGCTGGAATATAATAATTTGCGTGTTAACATAGAAAAAACAAAGTTACTACAATTTCAAACATACAATTCTTTGATAAAACCACCTGAAATATACTACAAAAATGTAATATTGAAACCAGTACCATCAACCGTATTCTTGGGAATAGTTATAGACAAAAATTTAAACTGGAAAGAGCATGTAAAAAAAGTCTGCACTAGGCTCGATAAATTCGTATTTGCTCTTCGTAGACTGAGAAGAATAGCTGGCAAAGAAACATCCCTCAATGCTTATCATGGATACGCGGCAACAGTCCTACGTTACGGCCTTGTAATATGGGGAAATTCAGTCGAAATGAACAAAGCACTTATTGCGCAAAAAAAATGTGTCAGGGCAGTGTACGGAGCTGAATACTTAGAGCATTGTAAGCCATTATTTAAATCACTTAAAATTCTCCCACTTCCTTGTATGTACATTCTCGAACTTTGCCTATTTATAAAAAGGTATTCACACATGTTTCCATTGTATGACCACCACATTTCAGAAAGAGTGAAAAGCAGAAGTACGAATAAATTACTTGCACCTAGCCAGAGACTACATTTGTATAGTGAGAATTCGTATTGCATGGCAATTAGAATTTTTAACAAGTTACCCCCGGGCATTAGAGTTTTGCCCAGTAATAAATTCAGGAAATGGTTGTTTACTTGGCTTTTGAATAATTGCTTCTACTCAGTTAGTGAATTTCTCAATTACAAATTTTGACCTATGTAAGCTTATTGACTTATAGTTGCTTGATTTTTAATATTGTATTTAATTTATTAGTTTAAGTATGGACATTGTATTCTAATCGTTAATGTGGAATAATTTTGACATATCGTTCATTTAATATAATTTAATTGTCAATTCATTCATAAAGTTGTAACAAATTGTGCTGACGTTGAAATTCCGTAATATTGTTTCTCTTTTAATATTTCTACACCGGCAACAGTAGTGCATGTGATTCATTCTAAAATTAAGACCTTGTATATACCATACACTCAGAAATAAATGACTTATTATTATTATTATTAATCATGGAAATGTCAACTATAAACAACTCGTTTTATGGTTTGTTTACAAATAGTTAACTACCTAAACAGACGGAGTATATATAAGTATATAAGTACGAAATCTATAAATTATATTATTTTTAATATGTTCATTAGTGCCTATGTGACATGAGAAAATAACACGAAACCAGTTAAAAAGGACCAAATATCAATCGATAGCTTAAGTATCCATATTAAGACTTTAGCAAAAGTTACTAACCTAAACGTAAAGCTATTTAAGACTTTCCGATTTTTACAGCAGATTTCCAATAAAATTTAAATTCACATTTAAATGTATGAGTAGCCTAGTAACGGTTCTTATATAATGTACAAAGTAACTGAAGATAACGGAGTCTCTACAAAAATCTAGTTCTTGCCTAAAACACGATAAAATCGTACATTTTCAAAACTAGTATTATACGTTTTTAAATGATAAGTTACCGAAGGCGCCCTATGCGGTGAGAGTGAAGCCCTAGTTTCCCTCAGCGCCGCCTTCCTACGTTTGAGCGCGGCGCGGGCGCGGCGCATTCCTTCCCGCTCCACCAGCGCACGGTGGCGGACGAACTCTAGCTCCGGAGTGTCCGCGGTACTTACTGGACCTGGGAACGAAATATTGTGATCATTAGTAGTGCAGTGTAATGGACGAGTGTACTGTAATAATCTTGTTTTGGACGATAGCAGGACAACAATAGTCACCCAAGTAATAAACTTGACTATTATTGTTTAGTAAGGTAAGGCTGCCTCGTTGGCCGAGTGGTTGCAAATGCGAGTGCTGGGAAAGAGGTCTCAGGTGCGATTCCCAGGTCAGGCAAAGTATTTGTTTTTTTTTTATAATTTCAGTAGTAGCGCGGAATCTGACATGTGCCCGGTATATGACAATAGGCTTCACCCCCTATTACATGGGACTCATAACATAAATAGTGAAAGTGGGTGTTACATTGTACAGAGGTTTAAGTGCCGTAATGTGCACCTCTACATACACCTTAGGGCTTAGGGGATAAAAGGCGTGATGTTGTAAGGTAAGGTGCACAGGTAAGAAAATAAAAACTAATTCGATTCAGCACCGAAAATACAAAAAGAATATATCTATGGTTACAGAGATATGGCGTATTTAATACAATTTAGTGTAATAAAAGATACTGTTTCTATACTGGACCAATCCTTATGATCTAACCAGTGCCTTTAGCCAAACGCCACCGTATGGAGATGACACTGACAAGTGTCAAAATATACGTCAATTACATATAATTTGGTTTTCCATTCTACATGTAGACAAGCGCTAAATGACATTTGGCTACCGCTGCTTGATACTAATAACATGGCCGACAGAACTTGTTGAGACAAGTTAGCAACACTTTCATTTCATGCGATAAGGTAGGTTCATCATCTTACCTAATTCAGCAAATGGGTACCGCAGACTATAAGCCGGTTGACAAGCTAAGTCTGGGAACTGATCTTCTAAATCGTCTAATTTTCTCAACTGCTGCCGAAGAGATTCTAGTGGACTGGACCAGCCTTCGCCGCGTCTGGAATACCAAGTCACACATCAAGCTATGGGAAACCAGTACAAACTGATTGTCGAAGTGTGGTGTACGGTAAACTGGTTATTAATAGTACGATGTTTAAACATATATACACATTAGCTACTTCTGCGCGGTTTCACACGCTCTGCGCAGCTCTTATTGGTCGTAACGTGATGTTTTATAGCCTATAGCCACCCTCGATAAATGCGCTATCCAACACAAAAATATTTATTCGAATCAGCCTTGTAGTTACGGAGATTAGCGCGTTCAAACAAACAGACAAAAAAAAACTCTTCCGTTTTATATAATAGTATAAGATAATTTCAAAATAGAAATTACACTCTGAAATTAGTACTCTAAGGTTGAAAATTGCATATGCGCCATGATGAAAGATAAATTGTGCAAATATGTGTTCTTACTGCCTCGTTGGCCGAATGGTCGCAAGTACGACTGCTGGGTCTCGGCTTCGGCAAAGTATTACTGAGTTTTTTAAGAATTCTCAGTAGTAGCACGGAGTCTGGAATTGTGCCCGGTATATGGCAATAGGCTCACCCCCTATTACATGGGACTCATAACATAAATAGTGAAAAGTGGGTGTTACATTGTACAGTGGCATTAAGTGCCGTAATGTTTGCATACCACCTTTGCATACCCTTGCGGGGATAAAAGGCGTAATGTTATGTTATGTTATAAGTCCTTACTTCGGTGAATAGTTGAGTCGCGACGTTGAAGCAGATTTTAATCTTGTAAAACATCTGCGTCGACCGTGTCCTGCGACAAATAAACATTTTTAGATTGATAACAATCAAAAGCAAAAATTCAATCTGAACTATCTTTAACAGGAAAATTACATGACAAAATGAAACTCATATAATAAATAATAATTATTATGATATGTGTTTATTTTTACCATTTATGTTTTCTTTTAGTTTTTCATCGGCTGTTGTTGCATCTGAAGAATCTTGGCAGTCAGTTGTAGCACCTAGAAACAATAAATTAGATTTGTTTGAGTCAATTGTAGTTATTAAATAACTTGAAATGTAAAAGAAAACTATTAGTTACGGTTGATTGAAAAATACCGATACGATAATGTGATTTCAAACCAAGACGAGTCTCGAAAATGAAAACGTTAAGCGTAGAAATATAAGGAACAAAACTATAGCTTAACACAAGACTTATAAGATTGACTTTACTTAACAAATCATACCATACAAAAATAACTAATAATTTGTCTACGAAATTTTTCATTCTTATTATAAAGTTGCCTTAAATGATCGGCAATTTAAATTAAAGCCAAACACTTTTATTATTATTTATTTTGTATAGAACAGATAACAAATTCAAATTTAAAATAAAAAATAAAGCAGCAAGTCGTACTTATATGACGTGGTCACCTGTATCTCTGTCAGTGTCGCGCCGTCGTCGCGGCGGCTCCCGGAAGGCCACCGCCGTACGACGGTGCGGACGCTTCACTGACGTCTGAGACGTCTCCGCTGATGGAACCGTCTGTTCAAAAAATAAATATATAATAGAAATCTACTAAATTACTAACCGGTGGAAATTACATAACATAACTTAACATCATGCCTTTTATCCCCGAAGGGGTAGGCAGAGGTGCACATTATACCACTGTACAATGTAACACTCACTTTTCACTATTTATGTTATGAGTCCCATGTAATAGGGGGTGAGCCTATTGCCATATACCGGGCACAATTCCAGACTCCGTGCTACTACTGAGAATATTTAAAAACCCAGTAATACTTTGCCCGCCCCGAGAATCGAACCCGAGACCCCTTGCCCGGCAGTCGCACTTACGACCACTCGGCCAAAGAGGCAGACCTGTGGAAATTAGCCATCAAACAATCTTTTATTATTATTTTTTTTTCTCGATCAAAGTTTATGACTAGAACGCAATAGAATTGAGGTTAAAAAGATAGAATGAATACAGACTATTACAGGAATTGTAATAACTATAACTAAAACTGTCTGTATTACAACATACACCTCATCCTTATAAAAATAAGTCCCTTTTCGCGCCTGTCTGTCTGTGTGAACATGATAAACTAAAAAACTACTCGACGGATTTTTATAGTTTTTACCAATAGATAGTGTAATGTTTAATTAAGCAAGGTTTTTTTCCAAGTGGGGAAAATCATCGAATGACTGCTCCCGCCTGGGTGAGGCGGGAGGGAGTGTCAGACTCTTACTGACTAAAAACCACCCCGTTCCTTCTCCTGCACGTCGAGCCGGAGCCCCGGTTACCCGTTAGGTTCTCCGCGAATTAGCAAGGTTTAGGTGTATAATCTGTTATGGTAATGAAAAAATATTATACTTACGTTATCCCTCCTAAGTTTCCAGTCTTCATTGTTATTGTCTATCGGTTTATGTGCGTTACTCTCTGAGTACGAAGTTTCATTGTCATTGTACTTCACGCTCGGGTTGTTGTTGATACGAGCTCGAGGTTCTGGCTCCAGTACTGCGCTCACTGAGGTCTCGTTCACTTCTTTACATCTGTAGAAGAATTTAAATTTTTTACATAACATCTATATATACTCAATTAAACGTTGTATCGAAATTTAAATATCTAGGTCATGTAATTAACAATAATCTAAAAGGTGATGACGACATGGAAAGGCAAAAGAGGTCCATTGCTGCAAAAGCCAACATGTTGGCGCGCCGATTTGCTCGGTGCAGTATCGCAGTAAGGATCACTCTGTTCGTGGCTTACTGTCAGGCGATCTACACCTGCTACCTATGGAAGAACTATACTCAGCGGACGTATCACGCGTTACGCGTGCAGTATAATAATGCATTCAGAGCTCTGCTCAACCTACCGTGGAGGTGTAGTGCGTCTGGCATGTTTGCCGAGAATAGGGTAGATGACTTTTATGCAGTGATGAGAAAACGGGCTGCCTCCTTCATGAACCGAATACGAAATACTAACAATATTATTGTCCAGGCTGTGTATGACTGCTGCAAGTTTGACATTTGTGACATGTAATGTAATTAATTAATTAATAATTTGTAATTCCTATTAATAATTTTTGTAATTTGTACTTTGTAATTTTTATTTTCTGTGTATAATTTTCTATGGGCATGTGCCTGAAATAAATGAATTTTATTTTTTATTTATTTTTATATATAAAAATAAAACCCGTTTCCTGCTGTCACGCCAAACTTGAGAATGGCTGGACCGATTTGGCAGATTTTTTTGTTGTGTTTCTTATTATCAGGCGAAGGTTCTTATGATAGAAATAAAATCCTGAAAATCTTATGGGAACGGGAGAAAACGGGATTGCGCGTACGAAGTCGCACGAAGAAGCTAGTTTTTAATAAATAAGCAGCATACTTGTTCCTCGTTAAGCAAATGCTACGAAATGGGTCTGAATAAAGATCTGACAGAGATAGATTTTAGTCTGGTCTAATACGTAAGCTAGTTTTAATTCTGGTGTCAGTGGCAGAAGCTAGTATTTAATATTGTACCTTTCCAAAGATTGGTTGGCTTTGTGCGAGTTAGATTTCTCAGTCTCTGAACCTGTAGTCATACTCATCTCACGCCTTTTGTTGCGACGCTCTATTGACATCTGGAACAAACAAAAATCAAACTTCAATATAATAAATATAAGGTCTTATTTACATTTTCCTAGATAATCCTCGTGGCCTCGTTATTAACTTAACTAGCCGTGGGACGCTCACCGTGTCGATTGTCGTACAAATTTGCTTTTCACATGAGACCCTAACGTAGCTTGAAACCAGTCGAGTTACTTCGTCAAACAGTTCGAGTAAGCCGTAAATCATAATTTGGTTAATACATAAAAAAAGAAAAGAAAAGATAAAATTTATTTGGTAATTAGCACACAAAACAAAGATTATAAAAAATAAAAATACAGATACTTACATAAACTAAATATTAATAACAAAATTAAAAGAGTAGAAAAATGAACAAAAACATCACAGTATAACAAAATAATGTACAATACGATAATAACAGATATGAAATATACAAAAAAAAAAACTAAAGTTCGCGTGCTCATGCCAAAAGGGCCTCCACCTCAGCATATAGTTGAGCATTCCTGACCAACGCTAGTTTTCAGATGGCACCCTGCAGTGACTCACGTACATACATACATAACCTCACGCTTGTCTCTCATGGGAGTAGTTAATTTAGATAAATGGTAATGAATTGAATGAAATAACAAGTAACCATACCTTGACATCATGTTTGAGCCGTACGTATTTCTCCTTGAGACACTTGTACTTGTCCTGCAGCGTCCGCTCGTGCAGGCGCGGGCCGGCGGCGCGCTCGCTGGCGAGGCGGGCGCGGACTTCTTCTACGTGACACGCGTGTTGGGTTCGGAGACGCTCGATCTGTAATATCAAATATGATTCTTCATCATCAATAGCCTATAAATACCCACTGCTGAGCAAAGCCTCTTCTCACACAAAGAAGGTTTGAGAATTAATCACCACGCTTGCTCAATGCGGGTTGGCGATTACAGCCTCATAATTAGAAATTATAAGCCTAGCAGCTGTGGCCAAATGCCATTTAGCGCTTGTCTACATGTACAATAGAAAACCAAATTATATGGAATGGACATAAATTTTGACACTTGTCAGTGTCATCCCCATACATTTTGATTTCTACTCTCTCTGTAGACAAGCGCTAAAGTAGCGTTTCGCTAAAGGCCCAGCTTTCCTCACGATGTTTCCTTCATCGTTTGTCAGTGGTGGCTAAATAATCTTAGAAAGTACATATAACTCGGAAAAAGTCACATTGGTACAAGTACCAATAGAAACCTACCAACGGCTTGCCGTCCCTCGTCATCGAACCTGCACCCTCGTGCATGAGAAGCGGGCGACTTAAACCCCCAGGCCACCACTACTACGACTATATACGATGAATATGATACATAAAATCGGTATCTATTTGATTGAAGTACTGGCAATAACAACCATATTATACTTCAATAGGACTGCCTAATGTCCGAGTCCCAATGACAATTAGTAATTTTTCTTCAATAGTACATTAAACATTTTCCATTTTATGCTTTCTATTGGGGACAGCTCGATATATTATGTTTAATATTATGTAAACAACATTTACTTCATAGGTTTTTGGAAAATGTAGATTAAAATTAAAAGTATAGAAGTAATTCAATAGTTCATGTATGTCCCTTTCACTTATGAGAAATACTATTTCAAGTTTGATGAAAAATATAGTCACATTCAACATCATAGTTCACACAATATGAGAGTTTTAAATTAAAGTCAAGTAGAAAGAAATAATAACTTTGAAAGTCTATAAACGAACATATACCTCAGCTCTATAATCGTGCCTCAGATCTGTAACTCTAGTAGTATGTTCTTCTCTAAGCGCTTCAATAGTAGCTCTGTTCTCATCTATCATACGCGCGCGCTCCTTGCTCAGGTTCGCTTGTAATTGCTCCCGCAACTCACATAAGGCGCGTTCGTTTTCTGTAATAAAAGTAATAAGTTACCATTATTATCTTTTTTGACCAATCAAAAAATAAGTGTGGGAGAGCCATGCTTCGGCACGAATGGGCCGGCTCGACCGGAGTGATACCACGGCCTCACAGAAAACCGACGTGAAGCAACGCTTGCGTTCTGTTTCGTCGTGTGGGTGAGGTTACCGGAGCCCAATTACCCTCCCCTTCCCCAATCTTCCCAATTCCTGAATCCCCAACGATCCTCAAACGCCTAATCTCGAAAAGGCCGGTAACGCACCTGTAACGCCTCTGGGTTTTCGGGTGTCCATGGACGACGCCGATTGCTTACCATCAGGTGGTCCGTCTGCTCGTTTACCGGCTTATGCCATAAAAAAATTAAATAAAGTAGACTATAAAGTATGTGGTACCTATCTCCAACTGTCGTTGCTGTTCGATGAGTTTGTCTCGATACTGTTGGTGTATCTTGTTCATATTGTCTAAATGTCTTCTCTCTGCTAATTCTATGTCCTGCTGGTTGCGTTCTTCCAGTTCTAACGTAGCTTGTTCTAAGGTTTGTCTATGTGTTTGTTCTGCTGATGTCAGGGCCTATAGGAGAATAAAGGAGAATTTTATGACTATTATATATAGAACTGTAGAATCGTAGCAATTGCCACCCCATAGTCTCTGCCTATCCCCATGGGACACAGGCGTAAGTTATGTATGTATGTATTATTTATGCATAATTTCGACCGTGATAAGTCGCTTAATAAATGGGGAGTAACATTTTCAATCTTTTCAGTGATCCTGAATAAAATTAGCAAGCGTGGGGTTTATGCTAAACTCCCTTAACAAAAGGCCTATGTTGAGCACTGGATATGAAGTAAAATTAAAGTCAAAATCTTACCTCATCCATCTCCCTCTTATGTCTCTCAGCCTGCTCACTCAATCCCATTCTCTTCTCCGCTAAAAACCTATCTTCTGCCTCCCTTAACTCCTCTAACAATTCTCCTCTTAATTTCCTCTCCCTAACCGACCACTCTAGTCTAATACTCTCCAACTCCTTCTGTAAAGCTAACTCCAGTCTTCTCCTCTCATCTGCTTTGTTCCTCTCTATTAAATCTCTTGTTCCCATATCAGGAATTAAGGGGGACTTTATAGGCTTCGGGAACGATTCTTCTTGAGTCTCAAATTGGTATACCACTACTACATTGTCTGAACTGGACTTTCCTTGAGATAGTATAACTCCGTCTAACCTAGGACTTGTTAAACCTTTTCCGAGACTTGAAGCGGAATCTGACGTTTTAATCTGAGGTGATAGAACTGATTTGTTCAGTGGTTTAAAGGTTGATAATGGACTCCATGGTTTGGAGTAATCCAGTCTTGGAGATCTCATTTCTGACCCCAAACTTGGTGTTGGTGATACTTTTACTTGAGGCGACTTTATATTTGAAAGTTCGTGAGATTTTGATTTAGAATCTTCTTCGCGAATGGAACTCTTTTTGGAGTCATCAGAATCTGATGGGATGGCTTTCGAAAAGTCTAATATAGGAACTTTAATTTGAGGTATCTGTATGTTTTCGTTTTTTTTATCTGAACTTATCGACCTTTTGTCTGAACTGATAGATTTCTTCTCAGAAATCTCTTCGGTATTTGTTAAATCTTTTTCTATTTCTTTTTCGTTGCTATTCTTTTGATTTTCGTTAGATTCGTCTAAGTCATTAAGGTCTAAATTAGCAAATTCCCTGTCTGGAGAATCTATTGACGTTTCAGATTCTATACTCTCCATTAGGTTAATTGAAATTTTGCTTTTTTGAGGTATCATTGGTGATCTGTAAACGCACATTCAAAATTATGTTAAACATCTTGTAGGGTACGGACTAAATTAAAGCAAGTGTAGACGGTTATAGGTCAAGCTATTACAAACGTATTATGTCATAGTAAAGTTGGTTTCTGGCAGCTTGATATGTTGCTGCCTTGTTGTTTTATGTCCAAATAACATTCACAAAACATGACTCAAATGCTAGAAGAAAACTAGTTTTTTAAATTACAGCTAAAGTGAAACCCTATGTTACACTTTTTATTTTTTGAGGGACAAGCCCGCCACAGCCTCCCAAAACCGCTGCAACTCCTGTAAGCCAGGATGAACAGTAGATACAACATTGAAAACACCGGAACACTGAAGTCCGGCACGTCCCAGGGACATGAGTAACTGTCTTGGTTCCCGCAACGATGTGAATCAGAAGATATTATAAGAGAAGAAGAAAAAACTATGGTTTCCACTTCCCTCGGTGAATTACTGCAGGAGACAGACTGAATTACGCCTAAAGGCACAAAGAAGAGACTTTACAACTAGGTGAGGCCCAATCGCCAAGCACCACGGAAATTCTGTTACACTTAAAAAAAATCTACAATTCGTCAAGCAACAATGAAAAAATAGTAACTAAACATACCTAGGTCTAGTTTCTTTTTCAGACTGCCCCGGTTCCTCCAGACTAACAGGCAATTTATCTATGTCTATGTCTCCCGGTCTGACTAAATCAGATATTTTTTGGAAATTCTTCTGAAATAGATCTGGCTTGATGTAATCCCCGGGCGGTGGTCTAAGAACACGGCGGCGAGGTGAAGTACCGCGGGCGTGGCTTTCGCTGTCTGAAAGGACACATAGTCATTGATATAAGTATACATAAATTGGCGCTGAATATGTTGCATAATAAGTATTACTTTAAAAATGTAGATTCATATAGAGAAGAACGGGTAAAATCCTCTATCACTACTCTTTAAGAAATATTATTTAAGGCATAGTTCCTCTTAAGTAGGTCAATACGCTGGACAACGTAAGGCAATTATTCATCACAAATGCTTTCCGCTAAAACTCCAAAGAAGGCTCCAATGATTAAGTGCAGTATCAATAGTATCATAACGCTAGAATAGCCGTCATTAACACGTTAAACGTCATGGCGATCACCGAAGACCGACGCCTAGTGAAGGATTTGCTTTCAAGGAGCCAATTGGCCCAATTACTCCTCCCCCCATTATCCAATCCCTGAATCCGCAACAATCCTTAAATTCCTAATCTCAAAAGACCGGTAACGCACTTGTAACGCCTCTGGTGTCCATAGGCGACACTAATTGCTTACCATCAGGTGATCCACCTGCTCGTTTACCGGTTTATCCCATAAAAAAGTTAACAGCAATTAAAGGTTTAAGTACACAACTGAATTACCAGTCTTTATAGTCCTACTAGCTAGCTACTTATTTATTTCTATTGTTAAAAACTGAACCTTGCATCACAATTACCATCAGAATCACTTGTATCGATAAAATCTTTCCGTTTATTCAACATTGGTAGGGGATCAGGTCTGGGTACTAATGGAGTTAGGAACCTTGGGTTCTTTGGCACAGGAATGGATGATAAAGTTACATCAGGAGGACTTGGGAGTTTAGGGGAGTCAGGATCTAGGGAGGGAAAAGATAGAATTAAAGTACACAGAATCATAAATATAATTCTCAAGGTCATATTTTTATAACTATCGTGAGACTTACAAAATAACTAAAAATATCGGTTTAATCACGGTAAATATACTGAGGGCATAGTACGAGTTAGTTTTACGTTAAAAGTAATCGAAACGAGAACGCGTTCGGCGCTTTGATTGGTTGGTTCATTGACACCGGCCAATCACAATGCCGAACGCGTACTCGTTACGATTACTTTAAACGTAAAAGAAACTCGTACTAAGGCCTCTGAGTAAAGCTCTACTAGTTTCAAGTAACAGAGGGACTATTTCTTAGAATATGCTGCGCGATGTCGCCGAGCACGCTGCTCATGAGGAAGAATCCCTCTGTAAAGCTTTTTTTAGCATATTTATGTGAGTAAATCGATATTTTTATATTTAAGTCACTTACACAACCAAAAACAAATGCTAAAGACAAGGTGCAATTATGACACAGTCAATTCAATACCTAAGTTCCTCCTCATGTTACTATTGGGTTGTTCAATAACTGAATCCTCAGTATTACCTATGTAATAAATTTTGTCGGGATTTCGCCCACTGTGAGCGAGGGGTCTCGCTCACAGTGGGCGAAATCCCGCGTAAATAAGTGCGTTGCGTTGTGTCTTCGCAACCAAACAACGCATTGTACGCCCCCCAGGATTGCGAAGACACGGGGCGTCGCAGCTGCGTCTCAGGTCATCTTTCGAAATGGATAGATACAAACGAAGACGCAACCGTCTAATGAAACAAATCATAAAAACATATGGGAACGACGCTGCGACGACGCAACACAGCGCTACGCACAAATTGGCCCTCGCCCTTTGACCTATTATAACTCTAGAGGTAAGTCGAAGACGATTACATGAAGGCAATAGGGTAGTTTCCAGGGTTAGAAAATTAAAAATCTAATTAGTCCGTCAGTTAGATAATGGAAAAAGTATTAGACACATATTTTTTTATTTTCTCGTATAATGTTACAATACTTAAATAAAATGGTGTTAAGTTTAGGACTAGGAGGTAGTTACGTCACAACGTGGTACATTTTGTAGCACGCTGTGACGTCACGCGACATTTCAAATCAATATATCGTCAAAAGCATTTAATTTTGTAAGAAAGAAAATATACGTGTCTAATATTTTAAAATAATCTACCAGGCAATACTATCCTATTTTATGTGACAAGGTTTTAATCTATTTTAGAATCCTCGCTAACATTTAAATCAATTTACTTTGTATTAATACATCGCATGCTTCGATTATGCAGTTTAATTGTTTATGTGATATCGATCATACCCATCAGACAATTGAATGTCAGACAGTCGTAAACCTGTTTAGATGGCATGCCACTATTATATCAAAATTGCAGTCGACATTCAAGGTAAACTAAAACATGATGTTTCATTTCTATGTCTGCTTATATTCAAGTAATTTGTGATTTCATGACTTAGTGTAATGTTGAGGTAGATAATGGATTAATAGTAACAATTTAATAGTACTATTTTCCAAGCACTAGAGTCTAGATTTGATAACCAGACGCCCAAATACTGAAAGGCTACTCTATTGTACTTAAATATCGTAACATCTCTGTCATTTTATAAAGAACTAGCTACTTCTGCGCTAAACTCGATAAATGCGCTATCCAACACAAAAATAATTATTCAAATCAGACTTGTAGTTACGGAGATTAGCGCGTTCAAACAAATAAACAAAAAAACAAACTCTTCCGCTTTATATAATAGTATAAGATATAAGACAAGAATATAAGAATGTAAGATATAAGATTTGTAGTGACAGAACTATACTTTAGGGCGACTTCAAATTGAGTGGCGTTTGAGTATTTCAGTGAGGGTCAGTTCTTTTTTTAAATTCCTAAAATACAGTCTAAACAATACACTCGCGACCTCGTGATCAGTAACACTTTACGTTACACAACATTAGGATTTGGTGGTGAATTGCAAAGAAAAAAATCTATTAATACATCTAAAGAACAGAATAAGAAACTAATGTTTAAAAAATACCCTATAATAACAAACAAAACTCACCAACAGAATCCCTTTCAGAACCGGACAAGCTCTTCGTTTCCCTTGGACTCTCATTAGGCCTCGGCGGCAAAGGCGGTCGTGTCGATAGAGGGGTCAACACAATCTGGTTTAGCGGCACTTGGGATGGTGACATTAACGGTGATGAGGAAACGAATGGTGATGGTGATAGTGGTGATGATGGAATGATTGGTGATGGTATTGCTGGGTGTGGTGGGGCTGAAATGATTGAGCTTTGCCCATCGTTTTGCTCTGACGAACTGTTCGATCCCGGACTGACTGTTGGCTCTGGTAGGTTTTCGAGTTTGAATCTGTAAGGGGATTGTTTTATTAGATGTCAATATTTAACCCGTATAATATTGTAAAAGAATTGTGTAATCTAAATAATATTTTAAACTTAAACACAGAGGGAAAATATATAAAACCGGTATTTTATACTTAAGTTATTAATGTCATGACATAAGATACTTTGTTTTTAATAAATGTTTTTAATAAATCGTGAGACATACTAAATTAACTAAAAATTGCGAGTTACTCACGTGAATATACTGAGTAAAACTCTACTAGTGTCGCTGCGCGACATCGCCGCGACTGCGTAGGGTGATCATGAGGAAGAACCCCCTCTGTGATTCGAAACTAGTAGAGCTTTTCTTAGTATATTTTCGTGAGTAACCTGGGATTTTAAGTTAATGAGATACTTTGTTTTTAAAGTAACCTTGAACCAGCTTGGCTACTTAGAAGGCTCTATCAATTTTTAAGAGTGAGAACATAATACCCTGATCCCTAGCCTTACAAACTTTAAGAATCTATTTATCTTTTCCAAAAAAAAACTACACAAATTATATTTAGGCGAATATTGGCTTTAAACTCTTTAATTAGCATTCTTACCTGACACTCTTGCGATCTTCTTCAAAACTGACCGGCTGCTTCTGTCTCCCTAAGAACATATTATCCACCTTCTTATAGAAAGGATCCGTCATTTTCTCCCGAAGTATACCTTTAGGTGGATCACTCTTGGTAACCGAGTCTATTGGTATCGATTTATCCGTGTCCGGACTTGGGAGGTCTGACTTTGATACTTTGAGAAACATGCTGCCCTTGCCTGGAAAAATACACTCGAATTGAGAACCCGCTCCTTTTTGAAGTTAGTTATTAAATTACAGCCTCTCTGAATCTCGAGGCCTGATTTGATAAGCGCAATAAAACGGCAAAGCGCAAAAATACAATTTGATATCCAAATGTACATTTGCACCAAGATGACAATATTATTACATTAACTTCCTTTCTCCCTATCCCGACGTATGAAACGATAAAAAACGATGGCTAAAGTCAAGGCTACATACACTAGGGGACAAAATGTCCTGCGACACGTGTCGCCAACAACGCTGGGTGAAGTAGTGCGACGTTGCCGGACTTTGGTTTACATGTCTGGCAATATCAACGTCGTTGTGGACATAGGGCCAAACACATAACCGCGTTGCGTCGCCGCAACACTTAAATCGGCAGTTCACGTTGCGGCGTTGCGGCGACGTGAAAAAAAGCGTTTTATTGTCGTTCGGTAGGGTAACCAGTTCGTCGTGATTTTTCATTGTGGATAGACGTGTCTCTGCCATGGACCATTGTGAAAAACTTATCATCGTTGTCGTCTTATAATACCTCTATGTCGGGCGAAATCGGCAGGCTTCGTGACATCTCGTGTGACATTTATCTCCTAGTGTATCCTAGGCTTAAGTCAACAATCTCTTTCAAGATTTCTAATCTTACTCTTTAGTAACAGTTGTAAATCTATGAATGAAATAAATAAAAGCTTTAAGTTCCTTAGTAAAATATGATAATTTACCTGTTAAAGGCAATCCCCGATCAACTTTTGAACCCATCAACAACGGACTGAAGTTCTCTTCCTCAGGGCTATTCAGAACATGCATCTTCAGATCAATAATCTCAGACTGCTGTTTAAATAACAACTTTGGTCTTTCGGCTCCGAACGTAGAACGACTGAGCAAGTCCCTATCAGAAGTGTTTCTCATGAGATTCGGTTTGCCGGAAAGTGCACCATCAACGCTGCGTCTTAGGGGTGATATTCGCGTGTCTGAGAGTTTCTTGTCGAGCCTGGTTAGGGGAGATGGTGGGGGTCTGCCCAATGGTGTTAAGCGTCGAGGTCCAGTCAGCGTTGGGTTATCTCTAACGTCGGACGCATGGTTCTCGCTGTCCGTACTGAGTTCTTCATCGCTTTCGACCTTCGTTTCGACGCGCTCTAAGTTTTTCGTGTTCTCCTCCGATGTTAGGAGTTCCTGTGTAAAAATTAAAGAATTCAAACTGTAATTATATTTTTATAACATCACGCCTTTTATCCCTGATGGAGTAGGCAGAGGTTCACATTACGTTACGGCACTTCATGCCACTGTACAATGTAACACCCACTTTACACTATTTTATGTTATGAGTCCCATGTAATAAGGGGTGAGCCTATTGTCTTTTACCAGGCACAATTCCAGACTCCGTGCTACTACTGAGAAATTTAAAAAAACCAGTAATACTTTGCCCGACCTGGGAATCGAACCCGAGATTATTTTATTTTCATAGTTACTATATATTTGATCAATCTGTAAATGCTTATTTGTTAAAATCCTCATACTTTGCTTATAACTTGTGTGCGATCAAATGATGAATTACTTTGAAAGTCTGTACCTACAAACAACTACACATGAGTTATGTTCACCACTGCAAACAAAAATAAAACTTAAATCAATTCGATAGATACGTATTTTCTGTTTACATCACATTTTAATTAACCAGAGGCATTCAAGTCTCAATGAATACGTTAGGCGACATACCGACAAAAGCTTCCTTAACTACGTGTCAAAAAACAAATGCAAATCACACAACAAGAATAAACACACACAAACATAGGTAACACTTCGCAATCGCAACACATAGGGTTGACACATCACAGACTAAAACCCACGTCCAATAAGTTCAATGAAAATGATTGTTTACAGAAATATTGCGTCGTAAAGACATCATGGAGTACTGGTGTGAACTGACAACCTTGGACATGCAACGGTAGCGACCGGCGACAAGTCATGATGTAGAAATCGATAAGCCTTAGTAGATATTTACTTATGTTTGTTGGTAGATTTCGATTGATGAACGTGATGTTACGGAAATTAATTTTAACTAAAAAAACAATTTTGTCCTGAACATAGTCAAAAATTTACAGGATCACAGAAAGAAACTAGAGGCAAAAGGATTGTAATTATTAGAATTTTCCATGGCGAAATATTCGGTTAGACTAATAACAGCGTTAGTAGAAGCTATTTATCGCTTACAACAGTTGTTATTTTTTTCTTAGAATAGAGAATAAAGTAAAACTAACGTTTCTAACTTCTCATCTGATGGTGGCGGACCAAAGTACCTACCTTTTTTTTGATGACGGGGGGAAACCCTTCAAAAGACGTCTAGCTTTTTGGGGAGAAAGACAAGGGAGTGTGGGATTCGTACTTCACTAAAACCACTCCGGTGGCCACCCTCAATACCTACCTGTTTTTTTTTTAAGGGGGGAAAATCATCGAATGACTGCTCCCGCCTGGGTGAGGCGGAAGGGAGTGTCAGACTCTTACTGACTAAAACCATCCCGTTCCTTCTCCTGCACGTCGAGCCGGAGCCCCGGTTACCCGTTAGGTTCTCCGCGACTCCGAATCGGCAACAGCCTTATTGGGCCCCATCTGTGGTGGTCTGACGGCTCTTTGAGGCGCGCGCGGAACGCGACGCGCCGTACGCTCGGGTCTGTTTCTGGTCGGACGGGGAGCCACCCATGCTCGCCGTCCGCAGTCCCGCGCTTACGGTGGCCGGAGAACGTCCCGCGATCCCCGACGCCCGGTGTGTCCCTCGCGATGGCTGGGTTGCGAGGAGGCAGCGCTTCGCTGCCTCACGCGTCCCGCCTCCTCCTTAGCTAGCATGACTGCTTCGCAAAAGGAGGAGACGGCATCCTAGTCCCCCTCGCTCCGCATCATGGCCTGCACTAGGCCCGGACGCAAGAGGTCGCCATCGCCGAACCCTCAATACCTGTAAGGGACACCGGGTCCTCTGAAAAGACCTGCTCCGGAGCCCCCACGGTACAACGCCTGTTACAGCACATTCCTAGGGAGACCTGCGTGTTCCTTGGTGATCGCTTTGTACGGTAGCACGTGACCACTGTGCTACCGTCGTACCAAAGTACCTACTAATGCTAAATACCATACACGAGTTTTATGTACGCATTAATCTCTTTGGAACCTACATTTTCAACAAAAAGCCGGTACGCCCAATATTTCATTAAATTCTTTTACCAAGTTCCTAACCAAACAAAGAAGCTTTGCGAAAACCTACAAATATTACCTTGAGTATTTAAAATATTGGCTGAGGTATTAGGGTCGTAAATAAAGAGAGGCAATTATCGTCTATTTACTCAAGCCCACGCACAATTATACGGGTACACGCGCGAGTGATTGGGCTTCTACACACGGGCGAATGAACAACTAATTTAATTAATTTCATAATACTAAGTCAGGTACCTGACACCTACTTATACTTTTGCTCAGGGGTTAAGCCAGAATATGATATAGGTAGCAGGCTGGTTTCACTTTTCAAAAGTTGTGTAGATAAGTTAATAATGTTTGATTAAATAAACGACTGCCTCGTTGGCCGAATAGTCGCAAGAGCGACAGCCGGGCAAGGGGTCTCGGGTTCGATTGCCGGGTCGGGCAAAGTATTACTCGGTTTTTTTTTTAATTTCTCAGTAGTAGAACGGAGTCTGGAATTGTTCCAGGTATATGGCAATAGGCTCAACCCCTATTACATGGGACTCGTAACATAAATAGTGTCACATTGTACAGTGGCATAATGTGCACCTCTGCCAACCCCTTCGGGTGGTGGTGTACATCTGTATATATAAAAATGAAATCCTTTTTACCTTGGTCACGGCATCACGGGTGAACGGCTGGACCGATTTCACTAATTCTTTTTTTAGGTAAAAACCCGGGTTACTCTCGTGAATATACTGAGAATAGCTCTACTAGTTTCGAACCACAGAGGGGTTCTTCCTCATGAGCAGCGTGCGTGGTCGCGGCGACGTCGCGCAGCTTATGAGGTAACCCGCGTTTTTACATAATTTGGTATGTCTCACGATAGTTATTATAAAAATTCTTTTTTTGTTGTATTTGTTATTAATAAGAGACTTAAAAAAATCCTGAAAATCCTACGGGAACGTGAGAAAACGGGATTGCACGTACGAAGTCGCGGGCAGAATCTACTAACATGATAAATAAACAAATCCTGTCAGTACTAATAAACATTTAATGAAATAAAAAACCAAAAGGTACTAAACTTGTCTAGCATTTGAACAACGAGGACTACTAAAAAAATAGCCATAAAATCTTTACACAGTCATGTCTCCTAATTAAATAGTCTAGTGTATGTAAAAGCCCTTAGTGACGCACCTTGATTAGCTACGTAAGTACCTACTAAAACTAATTAACAACTTGATTAGTGTGCTGAATACGGCTACGTACTATGAATTCGGTATAAGTCTAATAGTGTGTTTACGCACGCGATGAAACCACCATTAATATTTTACTAGCTTTAGCTCTTAGTAGGAGGTTAGCTTATATCTAATACTAGCTACTTCCGCGCGGTTTCACACGCTCTGCTCGGCTCCTATTGGTCGTAGCGTGATGTTTTATAGCCTTTAGCCATCCTCGATAAATGCGCTATCCAACACAAAAAGAATTATTCAAATCAGACTCGTAGTTACGGAGATTAGCGAGTTCAAACAAACAAAAAAAAAACAAACTCTTCCGCTTTATATAATAGTATATAAGATAGGCTGAGTTTTGGATTAGGGACATCAAGTCTTCAAACCTTTTGTCAGCTTTTTTGTTACCTAATATGTACCTACTATGTTTGCTAAGTTGTGTGCTTTTGTTACTATATTTAAGTTTTTTTATAACAAAATGCTCAGCCAGTAAAAAATAAATACAAAAATGACTGCCTCGTTGACCGAGTGGTCGCAAGTGCGACTGCCAGGTCCAGCAAAGTATTATTGGGTTTTTAAAAAAATCTCAATAGCAGGACGGAGTTTAGAATTGTGTACGGCATATGGCAATAGGCTCACCTCCTATTACATAGGACTCATAACATAAATAGTGAAAAGTGGGTGTTACATTGTACAGTGGTATTAAATGCCGTAATGTGCAACTCTGCCTACCCCTTCGGGGATAAAAAGGCGTGATGTTATGTTATGTAAAAATCCTCATAAAAAACCAACAAAACTACGCTTGCGTTATGTTTTGTCATGTGACTGATGATACAGATAATATTAAAAACAAAAAAAAAACAGAGGCTCAATCCCTAATACCCATATTCCCAAGCCACAAAATGTTGTCCGCGCACTTTGTGTTCATGGGCAGCGTCGATTGCTTACCATCAGGTGATCCGACTACTCGTTTATCGCCCTAAGCTATAAAAACAACAGCATAAATAATCAGAAAATAAACAACAGGTACAAAATCCTACCTGAACTGAAGCGCACGTATCATCTTGCATGGACGCATCCCTTGCTTTCTTCACCAGTTCCCTGTACACATTGTCGAGTGGATGCTCCCATTGTGTTCTCTTCGTGTCTTCATTGTAGTAGTAGTGCGATTGTATCTTGTCGTCATAACTGTTGAAAAAGTACGTTATATTACTGTCTCATAATGAACTGTTCCATCCCTGGACTGGACCATTAACCACTTAAATGTCAGTACATGAAACACAATAGAAAACAAATTATTATGTTTTCAGCTTACTCACATAATTATTTGAGGAGGAACTCGACTAGTTTCAAGCCATGCTAGAGGCTCATATTCATGAGCAGCATTTCGCGACAGTCGCCGCGTCGCAGGTCGCGAAATGCTGCTGAAACTAGTCGGGTTCCTCGTCAAATAATTACGTGAGTAAGCCGAAAACATTTATTTATTATGTCTCACGAAAGTTATTTCTCCTGTGTCGTGGCTGCGTTTACAAACATACAAGTTCACACATGACACTAAGACCTCGGGAATAGAACCCGCGACTCGTTGCGTGGCAGCCTGTTGTCCAGCCACCGCACTAACCGTGTTATCAAACATTGTGGGTCGCGTAGTCTGCGTTCCGGCATACCACGGGTTATGTTATAACTAGCGACCCGCCGCGGCTTTGCACAGTTGCAATATGCATATATTATGCATATAAACCTTCCTTAAGAATCACTCTTATTCATTAAAAAAACCCGCTTCAAAATCCGTTACGTAGTTTTAAAAATCTAAGCATACATAGGGACAGACAGATGGCGGATAGCGACTTTATTTTATACTACGTAGTGATTGACGTGTAAAAATGTTAATTTGTAAACTATTTACAGAAATAAATATTTCATTTCATTTAAACATTTCGTTTCATTTTATTACTGCCTGTTAAGTAACGCGCAGCTGAAACTACTTGTTTTGAAAGTTATATTTTTTTCATGTTGCCTCGTTGGCCGAGTGGCCGCAAGTGCGAAGGCCGGGCAAAGGGTCTCGGGTTCGCCTCCCGGATTGGGCAAGCTATTACTGGATTAAAAAAAAATCATTAGTAGCATGCAGTCTGGGATCGTGCACGGTATATGTAATATGGCAATAGACTCCCCTTACCCCCTATTACATGGGACTTATAACATAAATAGTGATAAGTCAATGTTACATTGTACAGTGGCATTAAGTGCCGTAATGTGTACCGCTGCCTACCACTTCGGAGATAAAAAGGCGTGAAGTTATATATGTAATGTTGCATGTTATTTCCTTATGGTATCACAACAGTAAGCAATTTTGTCTTGTATACAATATACACATACCACCCTAAACATTTATACATTTGACTGAAAATGATGAGTAGCAGGTTCCTTAAAATTTAATTTTGTTCAAGGGTCTTTGGTCCCCTATCAAGCATGGTGGTCAGTCTGTTTGTAAGTTATTGGGTAGTTTTCAGGGCATCAAAATTAAAAATCTAATAAGTCCTTCAGTTAGATAATGAAAAAATATTCGACACGTATTTTTCTTATTTCTCGTATTAAGTTGCCATACTTAGATAAAATGGCGCTAAGTTTAGGAGTGGGAGGTCGTTACGTCTTAACGTGCTACAAAATGTGACACGCTTTGACGTCACACGATATTTCAAACTGGAGGTCATAAGTTATACTACTAGTCACTTATCGTCGAAAGTATTTTAATTTTGTGAGAAAAGAAAAATACTTGTCTAAAGTTTTAAATTAATCTACAAGATGGATACTTGAATAAAATTAAGGAAACTACCCTATTGGATAGTTGCCAAATAGTCATAATCAATACTTTTTTCGAACTGTCAAAAACAACAGTTTTCTATGAATTTTGTACGAGATTGTGTATTGATATCATGTTTATTTAGCTGTTTTAATATTTCACTGTATTGAACAGTCGAAATAATTTATTTTTATGAAGGCAAGTACCCAATTCAGAAATAGCTGAAGGGTGTTTTATGGTTTTAGCGGAGGTTGTAACATTAATTAATTAGGAAATGTTTATGTGTATAATTCGTAACTGTTCAATTCTCAAGCGGTCACACCGGTGACCGCTCTGCACTAGACCTTATTTCCAATATTTAGAGACTACTTCTGTATGACAAAATTTTGGAGATATTTGGAACGATATATCAACATATTATTATAAAGATTTGATTTCTAACTATACAATATTTTTCATAATTATGTGAAACTACTACCTATATAATTTTTTTCTAATGACAACTCGGTAAGTAACAAACCACCGATGGTTATATTTTTTAAAATGCTCAGACCTTTTGCATACGCTGTCATTTAATGTTCCATAAAAGTCGGTTCGATTTAACCCACCAATTGCTGTCCCAACTTCTTCCTCAAATTATAGACAAAATTCCTATATTGTGCGAGTGAGTAGGAATTATAATAGATTGTGCAAGGATTTAGAACTCGATCCATTTACCACAAGCAGTTCCAGGGTGCGTAGGCGACTAAACCTTAAATTATTTTAATAAATATCCATTTTTTATACTTTTAGGTGCATTGCATTCGCAAAACCTCTGTAAAGATATACTATAACTAGCCGTGGAAACCTATAATTGGCTTTGTATTAGCATATTCTGCAATTTTATTCTTTGTAATATAGCTGTTGGTTACCCAAATTAAAATAAATAAATAAAAATAGATAATGCTTTAACAGGGCAACATTTTATTAGAATAGTTATTTGACCTCAATACATGAACTAAATAAAAATTCAATGTATCCTGATAAAAATCTAGCATGCTTTAGTTTTTTAGCTGACCAGTGTTTTTATTTTTGCCTCACCAGAAACCCAGTTCAAGGCTTCTCAAATATGAAGGTGCAGGTATAGAACTAGATAAATATTCACATGAGGTTTCCCAATTTATATGTATTTTCTGAGTTTATATAGACAGCACTGACATATTGTAAATTGAATGAAAAACTGTGCGGTCACCTGGAAATTCAACTACAATATAAGTCTGTAATCACTAACCCACCCTGAGCAAGTTCAAGACTTGTCCTTTCTTCTTAGGAGGAAGGGCTTTTGTCTATCAGTGCTCAGTAACTGTACAGACAGCATTATTTTTCAACGAATTCTCCTATTAAACAACCCGGAAAAGGTAACAACTGTTATTTACTGTATTTATGGCTTGATTACTACTGGCCAAATTATTTTTCTAATCTTATTATACATTTCCTGAGTTATTCTAATTTTTACTTAACCATAGCATACTTAAAAAGTAATATTATGAATCTTATACAGATACAATATAACAGAAGTGATTTACATTAATGAGATTCTAATAAGAAATGTTTTTCCAATAAGGTTTTATACTCACTAGGCTTTCCAAGGAGGTGGTAGTGCTTGCATAAGTCCATCTTTGGCCAATGGCAGGAGATGACTCTCACTTTCAGGATCAATACCCAGTTGCTGAGCATAGTCAGATATTTCTACAAATATTTTAAAGATGATTTTAATTAATCTAGGTATACAGAAGCCAATTAATTTTGAAATACTATGTTTGTATGTACAAAAATCAATGTTTGGTAGACCACACGTTGACTTGTAGTATTAAAAATGTACCTAATTTAATTACTCATTTTTGAGGATGAATTGGAATATATAAGACAAAACACTCAGAACTCAATTAGATCAATAGTAAGCAATAATTAATGAAATGAATCAGTATATTGAACGCATATAAAATTATAAACCGATTTTATATACACATTAGATCACATTTAATTGCTCAAACAACAATATTTATGTTTAATACTTATAAAATTTTAATGTACAAACCCTCGGCCGATGGTTGACTGTTTTCATCGAATATTTCACGACACACCACGGGCGACGACATCGTGCGACCGTATCATTATTTTATTTTATACACTAATAACTCGCCATGACACTCGCGGAAATTGTTTCTTTCTATAAATCTCATAATTAATTGCAATTTTAAACTCGGCAAAAAAATCTCTGTTCCGCACACAGAAAATTCTGTCAGATTGTTTTTTTTTTCAACCTGATATTCCTGATAATTGCCATGCCAATGCAAACAGACCAAACAAACTCATTGCCAGATAAGAAATCAATAACATATTGAAATTCAACTGTGTATCCGAACGAGCGTAAATGGGACAGTGACACGCCACAACGATCACTTGTGAATTATTGTAGCTAGTAACCTTTTATAATTCGACTTTGACATGTCATGATGGTGCGTTCAAAACCTAAGATTTTCAAAATTTTATTCGAAACGAAATAAATAAAATTATTTGAACAGAAATACGATACTTAACGTAAATGTATAAAGTAAACAATAAGTAATAATTTTATATATAGCAGTAGTGACTCAATACTTTTAAAATTAATTTATTTGTTTGGCACAGTTGTAGTATTACATATCAGAAAAAGAGGTTAATTACAGTTCCAGTCTTCTAAACGCAAGGTAGCAAAACAACCTCAATCGGTGTAGTCGAATTCTTCGTATCACAAAATAAAATAAACCATGGCTTCAGTAAAAGACGTTGCAACATTATATCAAAATCTTAAAACAGAGTGGGCTAAGAAGCCACGCAAACTTGACAAATGCGGTGAACTGCTGAACAAAATAAAGGTATGTATCGAATGATGACTTGACATTTATCATTGTTTCGATTGGTTTTGTAGAATTTATTACGGAAATATTTTAATTTTACAGATAGCGTTAACACAGTTAACTTTCCTACCAAGTAACAATGCTGCCGCTAATCAGAAAGAGTTGATTTTGGCTCGTGATGTTTTGGAAATTGGTGCTCAATGGGCAGTTGCTGCAAAGGATGTAAAAGCATTCGAGCGATTCATGTCTCAACTAAAATGCTACTATTTCGATTACAAGTAAGTGCAACAACACTCACAACTTAGATGAAACATCAATAATATTAGTTTTAACAGAATACTCAAAAAATGCAATTAACTGTGGTGTTTATATTTAAAGCTAGCTTGTTCTACTGGTAAACTACGAAAATGAATGATAAATGACAAAGTGCAGCCTCCTTAGTTTCTGTTAACTTGCATGATCATATTACATGAACATTGGTATTGGTGTTTTAACAGTAAAATATTTATCATAATATAATATCCTTCTCAACCTTTCAGAGACCATCTACCTGAGTCAGCATTTATGTATCAGCTTCTGGGACTCAATTTATTGTTCCTGCTCTCTCAGAACCGTGTTGCAGAGTTCCATACTGAATTGGAACGTCTTTCAGTGGATGTGATTAGGGCTGACCCTTACATTAGACATCCGCTAGCATTGGAACAGTATTTGATGGAAGGCAGCTACAATAAGATATTTTTGGCTAAGGTGTGTTGAAACTTGTTGTCATTGATTATCTAATGTGAATAGTTTCCTAATTTTTCTAACCAATAATAATTGTATACATTCCCATTATAACATGGATGCCCCAACTCATGATAGAATTTTAACGGTATTTTGTTTGGTTTTAGGACAATGTACCAGCTGAAAGTTATACCCTTTTCATGGACACTCTCCTAGATACTGTCCGAGGGGAGATTGCTGCGTGCATTGAGAAAGCATACCTCTGCATTTCATGCGCTGAAGCTGCCCGCAGACTGAATTTACCATCTCAACAAGCTGTGCATGAATATGGCAAGAAGGTATAGCTATGTTCAAATGTCTTTTTGTAAATAGAAGGAGGACAAGATGCACCAGAATATTTTAATGATTTGCATTTTGTTTCATTAATTTTATTATTATCTAAAATAGGGGAAAGTAACATTTCCATAGTATTTTTTGATGATTTTATTTTTTTCTAGCGTAACTGGGTTCTTGGCCCAGACAACTGCTATCATTTCAATGCTGCCGAAGAGACGTGCGCCGCCGCCGCTGGAACGCTGCCGTCTCCTGAACTCGCTGGCCAAATCATCGAATATGCTAGACATCTTGAGATGATTGTGTAGAATAGTTAAATTTATGTATACTTGTCGTAATTAAATTTCTTTGGTAATATCGGTTGTTTTATTATACAATTATTTGTATGTCTTCATCGGCTAATTGTGAGAGCCCAAGTGTGCGTCCACAACTGGCGAATTTGCCGCTCGCGAGCCGTTTGCGGGCTGTCTGCGAACTACACACGAGCGGCGCACCCGTAAGATATAGATATAGGATGTACCTAATGTTTATATTACTCTAGATAGAATCTTCTAATGCAAACAAACAATTAAAGTTTATTTTTGAGATGCATATTTGAATATTAGTAACAATTTACTATCCTAAAAATGTCATCAATTTATATTCACAAATATTAAACATTAATTAAAAATAAATACAAATATTAAAGGTTGGACTACTAAGACACCGGTTTGATTTCCTAAGTAAATAAATAAAATAATTGCCTTTTATTTAAAATACAATATTTCTTTTTCCTAATAAGTTGGTTCTTCTGTATTCATAATTTTAGTTGGTAGTAGTTTGTTCTTCCTGTGTTAATGATCCCAAATTGTTGCTCTTCAATAGTTTTGTAAAATGCTCAAGGGCGAGTTTAAAATTCCAATCATTTTTTTCTAAACACCTGAAAATAAATAGAATTTAAATTCACTTTTTATGAAAAATTACAGTCGTTTTATCAACAAAAAATTCGTTAAAGTTGGTTACCTTTCACTAATTTTTTTATCCATTGTTGTAAATTTCATAAAGATTTGAAGGTATTTATTCCGCAGATCGTTATCAGTTGTTGATTCTATTTTTAGATTTATTTGCTTATTTAGACCCTGTAAAAATAAACCACATTAGAATCTGTTTTAATTTCCGTGAATAGGCATCTTTATGTCGGCAACTTTATATTTTTAATATGGCAAGTTTTGCATCGATTCAACGACGCCGCCTGTCAAACATTGCTTTTTACGAGAAGTAGTATCCGCTGAACTAAATTTAATAAAATTATTATTTTCGTGCAAAATGAAGAAACATCAAACAAGGCAAAAGACTTTAAATGATCCTGTGATTGTTTCACGTGTGAAAAATTATCTCGCGGAGAATGTCGACAAGACTTTCGTCGATGTTAGCCAAATGGCGCGTTCATTGAAAGAGCGCTACCGCGAGTACAACAACAGAAGCGACAGCGCCTTCTGTCAGATGGTTGAAAGTGCTTATAAAGTCGTATTGCAGAGTTACGGACTTGACGGCGCGTCTACATCCGACGGATCAGAAGAAGAATCTGATTTAGAGCTCCTAGACGAAAACAACAGTGCGTTGAACGACCGCCTGCTCGCCATGTACAAGATGCAGGATAAAAAACGTCCAACAAACAACAGGCGTAACACAGACAAGTCAGGAGAGCCTATAGATATTTTAAGCAGCGACGACGATGGCACTACAGCGCCCAAACTACCGAAAATCAATGACCAAATTACCATAACCCCCCACATACCTAACAGGAACGCTAATAGCACGGCGACTGAAAGCGCGCATAAAGCTCAACAAAATGACCATGTAAATGATAAGAAAAGGAAAGTTGATTCCAGTAAAAATGGACCACCAAAGAAAAAGCTTGATATTGGAAATGTCAAAACTGTTAAGGTTAGTTTTGAGGACATAGGGGGCATTTCTGAAATCATCACTCAGATCTGCGATTTAATATTACATATGAAGCATCCAGAGGTGTACACACAATTAGGTATAAAAGCTCCCAGAGGTGCATTGTTGCATGGGCCTCCGGGGACTGGAAAGACTTTGCTAGCTCATGCTATTGCAGGAAAACTTCAATTGCCCATGGTTGCCATTACGGGCACCCAACTAGTGGGTGGAATGTCTGGGGAATCCGAAGAGAGAATTAGAGAACTATTTGAGAGAGCAGTATCTGTTGCCCCGAGTGTGTTATTTATTGATGAGATTGATGCAGTTTGTGGTAATAGAATCCATGCACAGAAAGATATGGAAAAGAGAATGGTTGCCCAATTGTTGGCTTCCTTAGATACATTGACTGATACTAATGCATCCGTTCTTATACTTGCTGCTACAAACAATCCAGATGCCTTAGATCCTGCCCTTAGAAGGGCTGGACGCCTTGAACAAGAAATCACTTTAGGTATACCGTCATTACAAGCTAGGAAAGAGATTATTTCTATTCTTTGTAAGAATATTACTCTAGGTGAGGATGTGAATATGAATGTCTTAGCTCAAATAACACCTGGATTTGTTGGGGCTGATTTACAAGCACTTGTAAATAAGGCCAGCACTTATGCCGTGAAGAGAATATTTAAAGAAATTCAAGAATCTAAAGCTAAAAAAGAGGCAGAACCTACTGTTCAGTTGTCTCCTGCTAATGATGATGTAGCTGTAATACCAAATGGGGACAAAGAAAGTGAAGTCATTGCTGAAAATGCAGGTGATGCACCTGAAAGTGTTCCCGAGCCTTCAACAATACCAATAATCCCAGAAGTACCTGAAGAAATAGTGGAACCTGTTGCTAGCACTGAAGTTGAAAACCATGTCACTGAACCTGTTAAGAAAGTGGACCCGGTTGATGAGGTGTTAAGTCTCCTTGAAGTCATGCCATACACTCGGGAAGAACTAAGTGGTCTTGCAATTAGACATGAAGATTTTGTTAAAGCTCTTAAAACTACCAAACCATGTGCTGTCAGAGAAGGTATTGTGACTGTACCCGATGTAACATGGGATGATGTTGGATCTTTAAATCAAGTGCGTAAAGAACTCCAGTTGGCGGTTCTTGCCCCAGTGAAATATCCTGATCAGCTAGCTAAGCTTGGATTATCAGCTCCCAGTGGTATATTACTCTGCGGGCCACCTGGTTGTGGTAAAACGTTACTAGCAAAGGCTGTCGCAAATGAAGCAGGCGTCAACTTTATTTCGGTTAAGGGCCCTGAATTATTGAACATGTATGTTGGTGAGAGTGAAAGAGCTGTTCGTACGTGTTTTAGACGTGCGCGAAATTCAGCTCCTTGTGTCATATTTTTCGACGAATTCGATTCACTATGTCCACGTCGTACGTCACAAGACAACAATGGCGCTGCTCGAGTTGTAAACCAGTTACTAACTGAAATGGACGGTATAGAGAGCCGGGAAGGTGTTTTCGTGTTGGCAGCTTCAAATCGACCGGATATCATTGACCCGGCGGTGCTGAGACCGGGTCGTTTGGACCGTGTCATGTATGTTGGAATGCCAGCCAGTGAAGATCGTTTTGATATCTTGCAAAAACTTACTAAAAACGGCACAAAGCCGCAATTGGGACCTGACGTAGATTTAAAAGTTATTGCGAATATAACGGACGGATATACAGGAGCGGACCTGGCGGGGTTGGTGAGAGCTGCTGCTACGAATGCATTGACGAACCACATTGCGAGTGGCAGTCTGGAAGGTGACATTTTTGTTACTTTCGAAGACTTTAGAACTGCTCTCGCGAAATGCAAGCCGTCAGTATCGACGAAAGAACAGCTACATTATGAGAAACTGAGATTGAAGTATGCTTCGGGAGCAGATGATAGAGATATGGAAATGGAAACAGAACCTCTAAATGAAGAATCTATGGACACCGTATGAGAATCAATACGATGGGTACAGACTACATGTTATGTCTGAATATCGCGACCCTTATTCTAAGTGTATTTCATACCATATAGTGCCAAGTTGTTCCTTTTAAAGCAAATTTTATTGTTTATTTTTAAGTCCATAACATGCACATAAGAACAATAATTAATTAATGAGTGGACAATTAACAAAATACCAATGTGAGTTGTTTTTTTTGTGAATAAATGATTAGATATACCGGTAGATACATAATACATTTATATGCAGCACATTTTCAAGTTTAAGGACATGAATAAATATAATTATTTTTACTAAAACTGTTTTCATTGCCCTCACACAAGCACATCTTACATACATCCTTTCTGGACTCAATATTCCACATTCAACAATAATAACAATTTCTCTAACTTTAAATGAACACCAACAACTCGATGACTTTCTGACTAAAATTTACTTACTACACATATGGCTTTTGTTTACATAAAAACCCGCATGCCAAGACATGCTAATATTGGAATACGTAGTATTGAATTGTGGAGAAAGAAAAATTCAAAACATACTTGTTTTGGTATGGCTCACGCCGATGACGTTAGATTCAATTGTATGACAAGCGCGGTTTCTTACACAATTTCATGATTTTAATTCTCAGAAGCGAAGATCTAGAAATGCAAGTAAGATTGTCCAGTTATCCAATATGACTTAATTTCACTACTTAGGTGTCTTATGTCTTCTCGTAGAACTTGTACAAAAACTGTCATAAACTCCTCTGTCTGTCATCACAAACACCACAGCGCCCATTCATTCTAACATGCATCACCTACTTATTTATCAATGCATAGAAACTGGTACCTAGATACTTATAGCTCAAGCATAACATGACATCACTCTTAGTACCTATTGAACAACTACTCGTTAGTAATTATTTATTTATCACTCGTTATAAAATTCAGTTTTATCAATTCAACTATTGAGAATTTCAGGAAAACAAAATACATCATAATGCCTGTGCACAATAAAGACGTAATCATTCGAACAACGAGCACTACACTTTATATTTAGAAAAAAATAAATAAAAAGTAAGTACCTACTATTTTGCTAGTCAAGTGGTCGCAAAAGTTACCAAGCAAGAAGCCACTAACGTTTACCTCAAAATGCTCTAACAATCAGTACATAAATTGCCTTTTATACGACAAGCGTTACGAATTAATAAAATACTTGTATCAAAACATATTTCCAGGCCTCGTTCCTTTGCTCCCAAGTTTTCAACTATAACTAAGAGTAATATGTAACTCGTAACATAAACATATTTAATTTGATATGTAAGTACTAACACAAACAACATCACATCTTTTATTCGTTAAACAGACAAAAGCTTCTAATTACCTCTATTTTCTAAAATAAATAAAAATGACTTACATTATTGACTCTGAAGGCAGACCGGGCAGATGCAGCAGTCGGTTCGTCCCAGTAGACCATTTCATTATGTATCTTATACTCATCCCCGTCTTCGCAATTTAGGACTACTGTCCTTGAAAATGCTAGAAGGTGCTCATCATCAGCTACCGTTTCTGCTGACAGTTTCAACATGCCACTCACTCGGAGTATTGTTGTTGATGGCTGTGTGAAGAGAATATGAAGGGTTTGTATTACTGTCATAAGTCATAACATGTCCACGGGTGTTCACCCGTTGGGTTAGGCTCGCTCTTTTTTTTTTGAGAGGGGAAATCATCCAATTTCTGCTCCTGCCCGGGTGAGGCGGGAGGGAGTGACTCTTACTGACTAAAAACCACCCCGTTCCTACTCCTGCACTTCGAGCCGGAGCCCCGGTAACCCGTTAAGTCCGCGGCTCCGTATTGGCATCAGCACTGTTGGGCCACATCTGTGGCTCCCCCTATTGACTTAGGTACTAATCAGGCCCAGTGACTAAGTACCTACGGATAGTCAAATGTGGATTTCCAATGCGATTGCTGAATAAAACCTTTCTGGTTCGATTCGACCAGTCTGAAATAACTCGCATTTAATATAATTATGTACTTTTTCATAACTGGTAACATGTGATTTGAATTTATTTATATTTACTGAGGCCTTGTTGGCCGAGGGGTCGCATGTGTGACTGCCGAGCAAGGGGTGTATCGGGTTTGATTCCCGGATCGGGCAAAGTACTACGGGGGTTTAAAAGAAAATCACAGTAGTAGCACGGAGTCTGGAATCGTGCCCGGTATATGGCAATAGTCTCACCCTTTATTACAGGAGATGGGCGTAATGGGCACCTCTGCCTACCCCTTCAGGGATCAATGGCGTGATGTTACGTATGTTATCGAGGTACTACCTGTTGCCCGTGCTTCTAACTATCTCCTGAAACTCCAGACATAATAATAATCATAGCATAAAAACGCTTCATTACAAAGTGAAAGACAGACAAATATACAAAATAACTATCGCATTTATATATTAGTTCTATTTAGACTGCTTCGTTGGCCGACTCGTCACAATTGCGACCTGCAAGGGGTCTCGGGTTCGATTCCCGGGTCGGGGAAAGTATAACTATTTTTTAAATGTGAGTAGTAGCACGGAGTCTGGAACTGTGCCCGGTATATGGCAGTAGGCTCACCCCCTATTACATGGGACTCATAGCATAAATAGGGAAAAGTGGGTGTTACATTATACAGTGGTATAATGTGCACCTCTGCTTACCCCTTCTAGGATAAAAGGCGTCATGTTATGTTATGTTCAATTTAGTTCAAAATGTTATGCTTCTTTTACGTACCGTATGAGATATAACATCGACACTAAACGAGTAGGGATCATGTTCAGTCTGTGGCCATCTGTTCACCAGCTTGGTGATAGCCATGGCGCCAGTCACCGAGTCCACCTCGCCTTCATCAAGAAACCGAGCGTAGAGGAATAGGTTTCTAAATTGTCTGTATGTTTGACTGTAGCCTGTAATAAATGAATTAATCAATAACATTGCTTAATTTCAGTACCATAACACTTATTTACTAATTTTTAATAAATAAGTATGCTGTCTGACGCTAAAACGTAACGTCACAATACATAATCTATATCTATACTAATATTATATAGAGGAAAGATTTGTACCTATTTTTGTATGTTTGTAATGAATAGGCTCAAAATGTAATGGGACGATTTAAAAAATTCTTTCACCAATAGAATGCTACATTCTTCCAATTTGACATAGGCTACATTTCATTTTGAAAAAAAAAAATTTGTCTACGCCGTGCGAAGCCGGGACGGGCTGCTAGTCTCGTATAAAATTGATAGAAAACTGTCGTCTTGGACAGTTCGAAAAAAGTATTGGATTTGACTAGTTGGCAAGTTCACAAGTTATAATGGATTACAGAGGCTGGTCGTTAGACATCACCATCGTCAATAGCACCTGGCAGTTCACAGGTAGACTATGTGCTTCCTTACATTTGAATTTATCACAATATCCGTATACCAAGCGGGCAAGCGGGTAGAGGTTAAAGATCGCATTTACAAAGGTGTAGGTTTATCAGAGCCAACCGATCTTTGTCTAATATGCAGGCTTTTAGATGGCACGTAAGATACCCTCGAGCAGGGACAAATTCTTCTACTCTACCCAACCACGTACTATCTTTTTTTAAACCGTTGCCCCACTATAGGATTTCCTCCTGTATCGTGGGTGCGTTCATAAACATACAAGTTCACATACACATGACACCCAGACCCGAAACAATAATCTGTGGATCACACAAAGAGTTTCTCCGTGCGGGAATCGAACATGCGACACGTTGCGCGGCAGCCGGTTGTCCAGCCACCGTACCAATCGTGCCGTCATAATTATCTAACTACTAGCTTTTACCCGCGGCTTCGCTCGCGTCACAAAAGGATAAAAAGTAGCCTATGTGACATATACTAATACACACAGCGCCATCTATACCAATACTTTTGTTTTCCCTCGGGAATATCAAATTTTTCCGGGATAAAAAGTACCCTATTATTATTTAATCCGGACATCCAACTTTACGTCTGCAAAAATTCAAAGCAATAGGTTTAGTAGTTACGGCGTGAAAGCGGAACGAACAAACAAACCAACAAACTCACTTTCCAATTTATAATATTATAATAAGTAAGGATAATATGCTGAAAAAATACTCACGCAATTTATAACAATACGTAATAGTGAGTGTAGCATCATCTTCATACATTCCCTGCATCAATGACCTATGTTCCGGGCCAGCGTCTAACAAAGGAAAGTATATTTCTAGAAACTTCTCTACAATCGGCTTAGCTTCATCCGGACAATAGTTCCTTCTGAACTCTGGCATTTCGCCGCTACGGTGTATTGGTACGCCGTCCTGGAAAAAGTAAATAGGAATTTATTATCAATAAAAAATTACAACATAACAAGTATTATGCTCATTGATCCAAGGATAGACAGTTCCCTAGTTCAGGGTTTCCCAAACTATGGAACGCAATCCATTAGTGGATCGCGAGCGAATTTTTTGTGAGCCTTGTCAGTAGAAAGACGCAGTAACCAACTGTTCTATATTTTGATTTTCATATCGGTAACAGTTTAATCTTGTAATGACAGGTCTTAGGAACTTGATTTAGATAGGTCGTATTCAGGACAACTTTGGGAACCATTACCCTAACTTATTTGTATGTTAAGAACTACGGAAACTATCTGTTCCTTCAGGTATCAAAACCCAGAAAAATTTAATACGACCTTGTATTTCTACACAAGGTCGTATTAATTTTTTATGGTTACCATATTCTTATGGTTGAGAGATCTTCGGTAACAAGAAAGAAAGAAAAACAGTTTATTTGAATCATTACAGAAAAAACTAGAAAATTAATAAAACAAAAACAGACCAATGTACACGGTGCAAAAAGGCCAAAGTTCAGCTAAAATACCGCGTCACGAGCGCGATTGTGCGGCGCTGATGTTAACAAGGCTTCGGTGCTTGAGTTGGACTATGTATTTCTGGAATTTTCGGTTTGTCGAAAATGTCTAATAATAGTAAGTACTATTCTTCCTCTATTACATAGGACTCATAACATAATTTATGAAAAGTGGCATTCATCAGCATAAAAATTCTAAAATTCAATATTCCAAAGACTAAAGCGCCACTGAATTTCAAGTCGCGCTTTTTTTTAAAGGGACAAGCCCGCCGCAACCTCCCAACACCGCTGCACTTCCTGTAAGCCAGGATCTACAGTAGATACAACCACGAAAACACCGGAACACTGAAGTCCGGCGCGTCCCATGGACACGAAGAACTGTCTTGGTTCAAAGTCGCGCTAATTAAGTATAGTTTTGTTACAATTAATTCTTTGTAAATTGGCAGATATGGCCCAATATTTAGGTACGTATTAACTGAGTAGCCTTTCAGTATTCAGGCGTAAGTAAATTGTATAATTTTAACTTCAAAACACTTACTATTTTATTAATAGCAGGGAATATCATGCGAAGCACTTTAATATAATGTTGCGGATCGATGTAGTCCAGACATAGCGGGTTCCCTTCCAAATGTATAGACTTTAGAGGTAACGACCTATAGTTTACTAGCACTGTGATCTTGTCTAAATAGTTGTGGGATAAGTTCAGATGTTTCAGTTTTGGTGTCACGTTGTGGAGATCAAAGCCTGATATGTCCCTGGAAGAGAATTATTATAATTAGTCGTTGACATGTTGTTATTAATAAACCAGTAAAACTACGTTTAAAAAAACCGACTTCAGCGCCCTCTTTTTTTAATTCGGTTCATAAATACAGTGAAACTTGGTTAAGTGGGACCTGGATAAGTGAGAAACCTCCATAACTGGAACTCATGCTGAGGTCCCAACACTTTGGCACTGAATTACCTCTGTCAGTGGGACGAATTAAACCTCTATATCTGGGATTTGTTCTTTCGATTTATCGTCATAGTTACCTCTATATCTGAGACAGCGAGTAAATTTTATACGTATGAACCTCTGTAACTGAGATAACATTGTTTGTTTATTCATTCTTATTCTAACCACAAATTCCACACGTAATTCCAAGTCCACCTCTATTAACCCTCTGCAACTGACGTGGTTAAATTGTTTTTTAGTATTAGAAAAGTTGTTTTTATAATAACTATCGTGAGACATGTTAAATTAACTAAGCCTACTGAGTAGGCTGCGCGACATCGCAGCGACCGCGCACGCTGCTCATGAGGAAGAACTCCTCTGTGGTTCGAAACTAGTAGGGCTTTTCTCATCAGTATATTCACGTGAGTAACCCGTGATTTTTAGTTAAAACTACCTACTTCCGCGCGGTTGCACACGCTCTGCTCAGCTCCTATTGGTCGTAGCGTGATGTTTTATAGCCTATTAGCCAACACTAAAAGAACGATTTAAATCAGACTTGTAGTTACGGAGATTAGCGTGTTAAAACAATCAAACAAAAAAACAAACTCTTCCGCTTTATATAATAGTATAAGATAAGAAAAGTTTCTAGTGGTTACAGCAGCCACTTGTGCCTTTACTCTAGAACTGTTTATTTATAAGTTGATGCGTTTGTATGGAACTTCAAAGGTAGCCAAAGAAATACATTAAGCATCATTGATTGTTATGGCATTAATGTATCTAGGTACGCTTTTAAAGATTCTAATTCAGTGTCAAATGAATGTAGGCTTCATTTTCCTTTCTAATTCACTTAAGTATTTAACACTAAAGATGTTCGCGACTTCGTCCGATATCTTTGTCATGTCGTGAATAGAATAGAACATAACTTTTTTTCTTTCAATTTCCGAAAATAAAAACAGCTTATGTTACTCCTTAGTACATCAGCTACCTGCCAATACAAGTTTTACAAAACCGGTCCAGCCATTCCAGAGATTAGCCAGTAAAAACAGACAGACAAAAATTGTAAAATATGATATTTTGGTAAGTGCAATACATGCATGCGCATGTAGTAAAAAGCGATTATTTTAATATTACAAACAGACACTCCAATTTAATTTTCTGTATAGTTGTATAGATTATGTATGTATATAAAGTAATCATATTATACTTACGATAATCTATTGTGTGAGATATCTAACGCAGTCAGATGTTCCCATTCGATGACGCTTTGCAGTTGAACGAACTCTCTCTGGTTACTCAAGCGGTTTAGCGGGAAGTACAAGAAGTGACTTATATCTGGAACAAAAGATTCAATGCTTCGTTGTGAAGGTATTTTGTGCCATGAACAGAGCCCAATGTGATTTTTTTTTAAACTTTGCACCACACTAGGATTGTCTCCCGTGTCGTGGGTGCGTTTACAAACATACAAGTTTACATACACATGACACCCAGACCCGGAAATACAATTTGTGGATCACACAGAGAGTTGTTTCGTGCGGGAATCGAACCCGCAGCACGTTGCGCGGCAGCCAGTTGCCCAACCACCGCGCCAACCGTGCAGTAAATTTTTTTTTCAATGAGTATAATAATTATACTGTCAGATCACGGAGATTTCGTTTCAGAACCTAAAATCATAACGTAAATTGTTGTATATTTCTAATAACGCCAATCATTAGATTACCGGATTGAGCAAAAATTGTTAGGATTGTCCAGAATATATTACAGAGTTGGAATTCAATTCTGAGGTTATAACTGGAAAATGTCTTCATATGAATATTAAGCAAATCTCATAAAGTTCGTAACCTAGTTAGGTGCAAGATAAGCTTAATAAATAATTAAAATTAAATAATTTGACAGCACGGTTGGCAAGTGGCTGGGCAACTGGCTGCCGCGCAATGTGTCGCGGCCCGCGAGGCGATCCGTGCGGGAATCGAACCCGCGAGTCGCGAAGTCGTGGTGTTTGACAGTTTAATTAAAATAAATGCTTTGACTTTGACTTTGACTTTGAGGCAAAGCTTAAAAAAAATCTTAAAATTTTCCAACTCACCATCTTGCAAAGTAAACGCGCTAATATTAAGTTTCTTCTCCAAGTAACCCATAGCCATTCGTTTCCTCAAAATGATCCTCGGAATGAAATCGATCTGATTCAGCGTTAAATCAGTTAAGGATATGGTGACGGTCAATTCGACCCCGTCCTTGTGTAGATAGAAGCCGGTCTTGTGTAGGACGACGAGTGCCGAACGCGTGCGAAGGGTTAAGAACTTGCATTCGTGTTGGTAGAACTGTAATAATAGATCAAGTCTTGAAATAAATTCTATTTATAAAGAGTCAAACAATAAGGTAGTTTCGTAAATTTTATTTTAATGTCCGTCTGGTACATCAATTTAAAACTTTAGACACAAAATAAAATACTTTCGATCATATATTAATCTGAAATATCGTATGACGTCACAGCGTGCCACATTTTGTAGCACGCTGTGACGTAACGACCTCCCACTCCTAAACTTAGCGCCAATTTATCTAAGTATTGCAACTTAATACGAGAAAATAAAAAAATACGTGTCTAATATTTTTTACATTATCTAACTGACGGACTAATTAGATTTTTAATGTTGATACCTTGGAAACTACCCAATTCAACAATGAGATTGTTCGTGCCACTAGAGGCGCCAATGTAGCTTCAAGTTTATTGCTCAGCAGAATATTTGCTAATACCAACTTCTCAAGTCATTGGTTAGTCAACTTATGCCAGTAAAGCTCATTGGACTAAAAGCACCATACATCCCACTATCTGCATCTCGTCAGGACAAAATAAAATAATAAAAAAGGTGTCCATGGGCGATGCCGATTGCTTACCATCAGTTGATCCGTCTGCTCGTTTACCGACTTATCCCATAAAAAATCTTATTACGCGAGGATATGGTCCTCAAAACCAACTTTATCTTTCTAATCAAAAGGTTGACTTTCGCAAAGCATATACAATAGCACTTACAATAAGGTATAAAATATTACCTCAATAAAGCAGGGTATAAGACTATATTCCTTTACACTGTCTAGTACAGCATCCAGTACTTGTTCCTTTGTCCATGACGATGGGTATCCTTTCACCTGCAAAAAAATATGCTACATCTTATTACGTGATAAAAAAAATACGTAAATGATACATTTGAACCGAAATTAATATCTTGATAAATTAAAATGTTGTATACATTATGTTGTACAGACAGCAAACTGGGTAATTTCCTTAATCAAAAATAAATGATTTCGACTGTTCAATACAATGAAATATTAAAAAATAATCACACTTTCATTAATTGATTTTATGACCAACTTAATTTTAGTATTTTTCCAGTAAATTATTATTTTTCTTTTTTAAAAAAAACGTTGCCCACATTAGGATTTTCTCTTGTATCGTGGGTGCGTTTGCAAACATACAAGTTCACATACACATGACACCCAGACCCGAAACAACAATTTGTGGATCACACGAAGTGTTGCTCCGTGCGGGAATCGAATTTAAGTGTGGAAGAGCCATGCTTCAGCACGAATGGGCCGGCTCGACCGGAGTGATACCACGGCCTCACAGAAAACCGACGTGAAGCAACGCTTGCGTTGTGTTTCGTCGTGTGAGTGAGGTTACGGGAAGCCCAATTATCCTCACCTTCCCCAATCTCCCAATTCCTGAATCCCAACGATCCTCAAACTCCTAATCCCCAAAAGGCCGGTAACGCACTTGTAACGCCTCTGGTGTTCCAGGTGTCCATGGGCGACGCCGATTGCTTACCATCAGGTGATCCGTCTGCTCGTTTACCGGCTTATGTCAGAAAAAAAACTCTCGACACGTTGCTCGGCAGCCGGTTGCCCAGCCACCGCACCAACCTTGCAGTCATTTTAAACGTGACGTCACAATACACAATCTCGTACAAAATTCATAGAAAGCTGTCGTTTTTGACAGTTCGAAAAAAGTATTGAATTTGACTAGTTGCCAACTACCCAATTGAATTAGGTAAGTCGGTCAGTTTATCAGGAACCTTATCAGGTAATTAAGAATGATGTGAAATTGGCCATTGAACTGAGATTTCACTGAGTCGTCAAAATAAAAATTTACCGCAATTTGAATGAAGGTATTATCTTTTTCATACGCCTCTTCCATTTGTTCTTGTTCGATCAGCATGGCGGTCTGTAAAAAGTTATAAAATAACTATAAATAATAACTCTGAAATTATTAATTGTAGTGAAATAAAAATATTCGACAATAGGAAAATTTTAAACATTTTTAACTCAAATATGGGTAAAATTGTACGTTGTGTTCTACATCTCAAAAAATATTGAATCGATTTAGATGAAATCTTTACCATAATTAAAGCAGGCCTTCCTCTGTACAATGTAACTCCACTTTTCACTATTTATGTTATGAAGCCCATGTAATAGGGGGTGAGCCTATTGCCATATACCGGGCACATTTCCAGGCTTCGTGCTACTACTAAGATTATTTTTAAAACCCAATAATACTTGCCCGACCTGGGATGAGGCAGTCATATCATACCTAGTATAATATAAAACAAATAATAATATTTTACCCTGGAATTCCTAGCGGTAACACTCTTCCTGATGCCAACATTCTTCCTCCAGGGCCAGAAGGTTAGAAACTTCATGACTATCTCGTCAGTGCTCGCTATTATGTTCTTACGGAGATGCGTAGGAGTATATTTATCGGGGTCATCGTCCGTCTCGTCTACTACTTCCCTGTAATAGAGAGATGGCGTTGTTAGATTTTGTTGGTGTAATTATTTTATGCGTAGCTAGTATAGTAGTTTTGGGTTACAGCACAGGTCATATTCAAATTAGCACACTTAATAAATTTTATTATAGTGTTAACTTATTTTATGGGATGAGCCGGTAAACGAGCTGACGGATCGCCTGATGATAAGCAATTGGCATCGCCCAAGGACACCGTGCGTTAACGGCCTTTTGGGATTACGAATTTAAGGATTGTTTTCTGTGAGGCTGTGGTATCACTCCGGTCGAGCCGGCCCATTCGTGTCGAAGCATGACTCTCCCACACTTAATAAACTGCCGCATACATTTGTTGGACAAAAATGTTCGAAATGATTGTACCTACTAGATTATGCTCATATGAGGGCTAACGTCTTTTTTTTTTGGCTCAGCAGATAACGCCAAATGTAGCAAGGATTTTGTTTGTCCAATCACAGGAGCTGTCAAACAACAAACGTCCAATGGTGTGACCCTAGCTAATTCCCTATTGGACGAAGAATAAGAGGTTCACACTAGCGCTATCTTTTGAGCAAAAATAGGCCCCATTACAAGAGATTACTTGAAACAAAAAAATTAAGTCGTTCCCGCACAATTTAAGTTGCTACGACAAATTATGAAAACCCGAAATAACTCAATAGTACTTTGCTTGGTGACGGGAATTTATCGCAAGACTTCTTAATCGACAGTCGCAGTTGTGGCCACTACAAAAACGAGACAGTATAACGAATTTTTAGAGGATTACAAATAATAAAATTTTTCTTTCTCCATACCTTATAGGCTGATCTTTATTCAAGTTCAAATTGATGGTAAGCTTAGGTTTCTTCGGTTGAGAGACTGGTCCCAATCTGTGAAAGGCACTCAAACGCTTCTGATTGGTCTGATTCCCTTCTGATGGTTCTGTCTCTTCAGCGGGTTCTGGAAAATGGACGATGATTTATTATTATTAATAGCCAAAATTAAATTCGATCTTAATCCAAAATCTAAGGATCGACCTTGGATTTTCACAGAAACCCCGTACGTGCCTAAAATCCATCTTCATACAAAAATTTTGGATTGAAATCGGTTATAAATTTAGCAAATAACTTGTTTTTTTTTCAGTAGATTGTCTATGTGATAGAGCCATGCTTTGGCACGAATGGGCCGGCTCGATCGGAGTATTACCACGGCCTCACAGAAAACCGACGTGAAGCGATGCTTGCGTGGTGTTTTGTCTTATGAGTTGCCCGGTTACCCCCTCTCTAATATCCTCAATCCCCAAACAATTCTCAAATTTGAATCCTCAAAGGCCAATAACGCTGGTAACGCCTCTGGTGTTACGGAGTCCATTGGCGGTGCTGATTGCTTACCATCAGGTGAACCGTCTGCTCATTTACCGATTTATCCCATTAAAAAACTGTAAATACCGTTTTTAAGGCATTTTAAGTGGCATTCCTACAGGACATCCGGTATAATAGTATGATTACAGTAAATGCTCATTTTCATCACCCTCTCTTATATTTAAAGAAAGTCCCCTTAAGATAGGTGGTACATAACTATTTTGGTTTTCATCAACCTTTAAGTGACACCTAAAGGTACAAGGGATTAGTTTAGCTGCTCGCTCTCTCACGTTAAGTAATTCTTAGTTAAGAGATTAAGGTTCAATGGTGAAAAAGGGGGCCTTAATGCTTCATAATGACAAAAAAATATATTTTTGAACTCACCAGGATTAGCATTCTCCATATAAATATCAGAAGGTGAATACGGTTGTTGTATGGTATCGGTCTCTGTTTGGTCAAATATTGGTGATGTGGACGGATTCGTCTCGTCTGGCATTGTCACCATTGAGGGTTGGGCCAATATTGGTGGCGTTTGATTAGTTGCTGTAGCTTGTGTGGACGTTGGCCATATTGGCATATCGGCAGTAGCTGGAATTGAAACACGTTTTTAATGATGATGCTCTTAATTTCCTAATTATAATTGTTACATAGATAAAAAAATGAAAAGGAATATCCAGTGAATATTTTTATTGCTATTGAAGGTAAGTTTCGAATATGCTAATTTATTTAAAGCAGCGTTTCCCAGCCTTTTTAGCCAACGGACCCTTTGGCAATCATGACCAGTTTTCACGAACCCTCTTACTAATACACCAATAAAGCGGATTACGTATTTATTTTAGTGATTACATATATACGAAAAAAAACAAATACAGAAGGTATTTGTAACTGTTTATTAATATGAAAAAAAAAACAAACTAATTAATGTGAAGGTGTTGCTTTTTTGCAACTAAATCAGGGATATTTGGGTTGATGTCGCTACTGCTTAGTAGTAGTCGGTAATCTCATAACTGTTCTTGCGGCCCTTTTGCATTTAAAGAGCGATTTATCTGTGGTCCAGATATGACACCGCGGACCCCATACATATACTCGCGGACCTCCAGGGATCCGCAGACCACAGGTTGGAAAACTGTGATAAACTATTTTATAACATAATTGGTAGTAGCACATTTCCAGACTCCGTGCTACTACCAACTGAGATTTTTTTAAATCCAGTAATACTTTGCTAACCCGGGAATCGAACCCGAGTCCTCTTGCCCGGCAGTCGCACTTGCGACCACTCGGCCAAGGCAGTCTCTAAACTATTTTATAGCATAGTTATATCAAATATCAGTACATTACGTAACTACCAAACAGACTTAGAGCCGAATACTCAAACGCTACTCAACTTTAACTCGCGCTAAGTATAGTTCTGTCACTACAAATTCTTTGTAAAATGACGTTACCAAATTTTAAGTTGTACTAAAAACTTGTGTAGCGCTAAGTATATCGTACATGCATACATACATTCACTATTTGTTCAAATAAAACTTCACAAAATCCGTTCCTTTTCGCACTCTTTCCAATTTTTTATAATAACTATCGTGAGACATACTAAATTAACTAAAATCGCGGGTTACTCACGTGAATATACTGAGGAAAGCTCTATTAACTTCGAACCACAGAGGGGTTCTTCCTCATGAGCTGCGCGACGTCGCCGCGACCGCGCACGCTGCTCTTGAGGAAGAACCCTTCTGTGGTTCGAAACTAGTAGAGTTTTTCTTAATCTACAATTTATCAGAAATAAAAAGCACTTACTTGGTTGCCCACCCGTTTCTTGATTTGTTTGTATTTGCTTCACGAGAAAACTTCTCGGGATTCCTACGAAAAAAGTATTTCAAGTTACAATACAAATACTTAATACAAAAGATACCTTGTCATTCCCATAAATATTAAATATATACATAGATGCAGTTACTTTTTTTTTTTTTTAAGGGGGGAAAATCATCGAATGACTGCTCCCGCCTGGGTGAGGCGGAAGGGAGTGTCAGACTCTTACTGACTAAAAACCACCCCGTTCCTTCTCCTGCACGTCGAGCCGGAGCCCCGGTTACCCGTTAGGTTCTCCGCGACTCCGAATCGGCATCGGCCCTATTGGGCCCCATCTGTGGTGGTCTGATGGCTCTTTGAGGCGCGCGCGGAACGCGACGCGCCGTACGCTCGGGTCTGTTTCTGGTCGGACGGGGAGCCACTCATGCTCGCCGTCCGCAGGCCCGCGCTTACGGTGGCCGGAGATCGTCTCGCGATCCCCGACGCCCTGTGTGTCCTTCGCGATGGCTGGGTTGCGAGGAGGCAGCGCTTCGCTGCCTCACGCGTCCCGCCTCCTCCTTAGCTAGCATGACTGCTTCGCAAAAGGAGGAGACGGCATCCCAATCCCTCTCGCTCCGCATCATGGCCTGCACTAGGCCCGGACGCGAGAGGTCGCCATCGCCGATCACTTCCCTGAGGGCACGGCGGTGCTCAGCCCACGCAGGGCATTCTCCCACTGTATGTTCCACCGTGTCCTCAGGGCGGTCCTCGCAGTGATGACACCCGGGCGTTTCCTCCCGCCCCATCAGACACAGGTACCTCCCGAAACTTCCATGTCCGGTGAGGACCTGCGTCAGGCGGTAGGTGAGGACGCCGTAGCGTCTCTCAAGCCACTCCTCAAAGAGGGGACTTACCGCTGCAATGGCAGCGAGCCCAACATAGATGCAGTACAGTGCATATAATAATATGAAAGCGGGTGAAACATATTATCACAAACAGTAAACATTTAAAAAAATATTAAAACTTATTTTGACAGCAGTGACGTCACAATATGGCGACAATTCAATCCCATTCTTAGTAATGAATGAATTTGAATTAATACAACACGAACTGTTTTACCCCCAGTCAGTAGTGATGATTCACCGGTTCTGGCTCACGCGTTTGACAGGTCAAATCCGGGAGAATCAGTCGCACCAATCCTAAAAAAAAAAAAAAAAAAAAAAAAGGTTTTGGCATGCTCTGATCACGTTTCTGCAGTCCTTTTTTGCGTAGGATGCGTGGTTCTGGAGTTATGCAAATCAATTGCAAATCCATTTATTGTTATCTCATTCATTTCCGGTGCTCCTGACCCTCATCAACGCTCCATTGTTCTTATCTATACTTCGAACACCCTTTTGGCGTTCTTATCTATTACTCACTGGTAACCCTCATTATCTTTCATTTCCTATGTCATCAATAAAACACAATCATTCATTTTAATTTTCTAATTCATTTATTACTTTTTTCTACAAAATATGAGTGGAACATCTCATCCACAAAAATATCATTGTACAGTGTGTTCCCTGTAAATATGTTCGTAAAACTATGCATTGAACATCCCTGAAACTTAAATAGCAAATACATTAAGCAATATTCACCACAAACTGAAGTCCAATCATTCTGAATCCTATCAACATTCCAGTCCCATCTCTTACAATTCCTTTTCAAAAACTGAAGATGATATCGCTCAGGTGTTCGTCCATATGAATCAAAATATTGACCGATGCCATTCGCATCGATATGTACAGCTATCCAGTGTGACCCTGGTTTATCATCCGCATCCAAATTGCATATTATATACGTTGGTACATGTGTATACATAGGTAGTCTATTAGCAGCATAAACATTATTTTCTAGACTGACATGAATCTTTTTCATATGCTTTTGTAATTCTAGTGTGTCCATGATATTACTGTTATTAACAAATTATTACAGTACTAATCTATTCAATGGTTGTCATACGAATGTTCAATTATAGTGATTTGTAAATATTAAATATCGCATTCTTTTGGGAATCACAAAACAAGTTCATGCCTGTTGCGATGTGCGATAAATTTGTTGACTCATAGAGTTCAGATAAGAATGGTGCTATATAAGATCGAACAGTTGCAATCATGCAGTCAGTCTATGGTCGTTTGACCACAGTGGATTGTGTACGTCTACCAATAATAAGTTTGTGTTACTTACTTCAACGCATCAATGGTCATGGAGGTAAGTGTTTATTCTATTGACAAACTTACTTGTATTTCTGTTGTTGTTTCCTAACGTGTGTGTGTCAGATTAAGTGTAAACTAATTGATATTAACGTGATAACTCTGTTGTTGCAGAGATCATTCAACTTCGCAGACGATAATGAAAATACCTATAAACAGTATTACTACTCGCCACTCTCTCCCCAACACGAAGAAGAGAGTGATGACATCGTCGTTATTAACACAGACGATGGAGGAAAAAGGAAATCGCAACCGATTGATCAATTTTTTGAAGTGACACCAAAAATAAAAAGGAAGAAGCTGCTATCGTCGACTGTGGCACGAGCTGCTAGAGATGGCGTATCATACATCTCTACAAATTCTGACGACGGAGACCAAGCGACGCATCTCATAAAAATTGAAATGTATGATATGAAGAAACTATCCAAGATTCCAATTAGTGATCACTGGAAGCACGCTACCACGAGGATTAAATATTACGTAAAGAATAATAAGGATAGCATCTACGACAACACAAACGGTCTCGTATACAATATTACAAAGACAATAGCAGAAAGTGAAAAAGTTAAAAAATACTTTTTTAACAATGACACTCATTAGTGGATTAGTGAATGTGATTCTGTTTACTTAAAGTACTTCTGTGTACTCATTAGATTTTTAGATGACTTTCCTAGCAAAACACTTAACTGTTACTTACTGTGCTACATACTTTTTTCTTTATTATAAAAATGGAAAACTTCAGTGAAATATGCATCAGTTCTTTCTTTTCCGCACCCATTGAGGAGAATATAGAACAATCCAACAGTGAATTCAATCAGGAGCTGTCTAAAGTTTGTGATGAAATGGAGAAGCGTGAACTGTTCAATTCATCGTATGATGATGAGTTGTATAATCAATGTTTGATGGTTGAAACAACGTTGATGTAAGTATTAGAAGTACAAACTCAATAAGAAATATTATTGTATTAATGTTTTATTTTAAGATTTGTCTAACAATTTTCTTTTTTGTTACAGCCAACAACAAGTTGGAAGAGGTATCAAACAAGGTATCACTGCCGATGAAAATAAGGTTACCAAGAAAGCAAAATTTGACGAAGGAGCTTCTACATCATCAATTGAAACCAATGACGTTGACAACAATAAGGTGGAATGTGATAAATGTCATGTTTATATTAATAAAAGGTATTTAAACAACCATTTAAAAAGCAATACACATAAAAATAATCTTTTAAAATCACATAATTCATTAACGAATGTTACAGTTGTTGAAACCGCTTTTGGCAATCGAATTTTAACATATAGAATTAATAGTAAAACACATCAATCAGGGCAATATTTTGAAACGCCGGAATCGTTTTTAAATTCATTAAAAATCGATATCTTATTTTTGATAAATGAATGTATTCAACAACACACAATTTGTAAAATAAACTTCATATTGCATGCTGATTTCATACAACAAACTAAAGATATTAAAAATACGTTTGATTTTCAAACGTTTAATTACATAATATGTCAAGGAGATGACTTAAATATTTTTTATTCATCATTAATAGACACAGTAGTCGGTAAAATTTGTCAATTTGAAAAAAAAGATAGTGGTTGGAGTCTTAATCAAATTAAATACATGGATATGAATGTTAACAAATTCAACCCCCTACGTGGTAGTTCATACATCAACCTTCCTCAAGATATTAAATCAAAAAAAGCTGTAATCAATGTTAAAAATAATGATAATATGTGTTTCAAATGGGCATTACTCTCCGGTTTATATCCTGTATGTAAAAATGTAGATCGGGTAGCATCTTACGCAATTCATGGAAATAAATTAAAATTTACTGGTATTTCTTTTCCGGTTAAAATTGCAGATATATCAAAAGTAGAGAAATTAAACAATATTAGTATTAATGTTTTTGGTTTAGAGTATAATAAAGAAAAAAAGTGTAATTCTGTTGTAGGTCCTTTATATTTATCAAAATGTCGTACACCTAATCATATTAACCTACTATATATATCGAATGGTACTAACAATCATTACTGTTATATTAAAAACTTATCGCGATTAGTAAGTTCACAAATATCAAGACAACATCATGCAGTTTGTATATGTGATTCATGTTTACTTCATTTCCCATCAAAGGAAAGACTTAATAACCATCAACAATATGATTGCGCGCACATTTGTACAGAATTACCAAACGGTGTGGATTCCAAAAAGGATTGGTTTGGTAAAGCAACCTCAAATAATAAATTAAAATTTGATAAATTCGCGAAAAAGTTGGAAATGCCGTTTGTGATTTATGCAGACTTTGAGGCATTTTTGAATCCGATAGAATCATGTAGTAACGATCCATCCAAGCCTAGTACAATTAATATTCAAAAACATGAAGTGTATAGTTTTGGATATTACATTAAATGTTCATATGATAACAGATTATCAAAATATGAGACATATAGTGGGTCAAACTGTGCACAAGTGTTTATGAATCGCCTTTGTGAAGATGTGAAAGCAATAGTTAAAAAAAATAGTTTCCAAAAATGTCCCGTTCCATTATCAGATGAAGAGAAAATTAAAATTTCAAATTCAAACATATGTCATATTTGTGAAACTGAGTTAAATGAAGATCTTTTTTACGATTTTGATTGGCACACTGGTAGTTTTAGGGGTGTTGCACATCAAGTGTGTAGTTCTAAGTACAGAACCCCTCGTCATATCCCAATATTTTTACATAACCTCAGTCACTACGATGCTCATTTCATTGTCCATGCATTAAACCTCGATGATAACAAAGTTGAAGTTATTCCACAAAACAAAGAACGATACATATCATTTTCAAAACAGTTAACAATAAATAATCAACCAGTAAGTTTAAGATTCGTAGATTCACTGAAATTTTTATCGTGTAGTTTAGATCAACTAGCTAAAAATCTTAATGATGATCAGTTTACAGAATTAAAAAGGAACTATCCTAATAATGAAGATTTTTCACGTTTAAGACGGAAAGGTATTTATCCTTATGAATTTATGTGTAATAGTGATTGCTTGAAACATCCATCACTTCCTGATCAACACCAATTTTATAGTTCACTCACAGATTCAAATATTTCAAATGATGATTATAATCACGCAAAAGATATTTGGCAACATTTTAAGTGTAGTAGTATGTCTGATTATTCCAATTTATATTTAAAAACTGATGTTTTACTTTTGACTGATGTATTCGAAAACTTTAGAAAGCTTTGTATAAAAACTTATGGACTAGATCCTGCTCATTACTATACTGCCCCAGGTTTAAGTTGGGATGCAATGTTAAAATTTACAAAAATAGAATTAGAATTATTAACAGACTATGACAAAGTTGCTTTTTTTAAAGCTGGTATTAGAGGGGTATATCTCAGTGTAGCAATCGTTTTGCTAGAGCAAATAATAAATTCATGGAAGATTATGATAGCGAAAAACCTAATTCATATCTCACATATTTTGATGCGAATAATTTATATGGTTGGGCAATGTCTCAATCTCTTCCTGTTGGTGGTTTTGAATGGGTAGATTCTAATACAGATTATAATGTTTCGGATAACTCTGATTTCGGTTATGTTTTAGAAGTTGATTTGGAATATCCTGATGAACTTCATGATTTGCATTCTGACTTTCCGTTATGTCCTGAAAACATATGTGTGGGTAATACTAAAGAATCTAAATTAGTTCCTAATTTAAATAATAAAAATAAATACATCATTCATTACAGGAATTTAAAACAATGCGTTGAAATGGGGATTAAATTAATGAAAGTACATAGAATTTTAAAATTTAAACAGAGTTCTTGGTTAAAGAAATACATAGACTTAAATACTAGTTTGAGAACGTTAGCTACATCAAACTTTGAAAAAGACTTTTTTAAATTAATGAATAATTCTGTCTTCGGTAAGACTATGGAAAATATTGAAAAAAGAGTAAACGTTAAACTACTAACTCACTGGGATAATCGTGGTAAAGTTTTAGGTGCTCAGGATTGGATTGCAAAACCAGAATTCCATAGTTTATCAATATTTTCAGAACATTTAGTCGCAATACAATTACGGAAAACAAAGTTAATTTATGATAAACCGATTTATTTAGGATTTTGTATTTTAGATATATCTAAGACCCTTATGTATGAATTTCATTATAACTACATGATTAAAAAGTTTCATAATAAAATTAAGTTATTGTACACCGATACCGATAGTTTGATATATCAAATTTTTACAGATAATTTTTATGAGGATATAAAACCAGATCTACTTCACTATTTCGATACATCAGATTACCCGGAAAATAATATTTACGGATATCCAAAAATAAATAAAAAAAAGTTAGGTTTTTTTAAAGATGAGAATAATGGTAAAGTATTGAAGGAATTTGTAGGGTTGCGATCAAAAATGTATGCCTTAGAAATAGAAGATAAATTTATAGCAAAAGCAAAAGGAGTTAACAAAAGTGTTACCAAAAAAATGAATATGGAAAATTACAAATCGTGTTTGTTTAATAAAAATGTATTATATTGTAGTATGCTTCGATTTAAGTCAATCAAACACACTATTTTTACACAAAAAATAAATAAAACATCTTTGTCATATAATGATACCAAACGATGTATTATGGACAACAACATTGATACATTGGCTTGGGGACATTATAAATTACGTTAAGTGTAATACTTTTATTTCTGTGTGTATATACAAAATTTGTTTTGATTGTAAAATTATGATATTACTATAATATTATATAATAGTTCATTTAAAATTTATTGTTTGATTGTAAATAGTGCAAAAAATAATTGTAGTTTTTATTTCTGATAAGTACTAAATGTATTAGAAATAGTATACAAAACATTCTGTTTTTCGCAAATTATATGTTTTAGGTATATAATTTTGTCAATATATAGTAATTTTACACCGACATTTTCATTTTTATTTCATCCCTTTAAAACTCTAGACGTGTGAAATGTATCACTTTATCCATCCGTTTACTGCTATTGTGCCAGGACCAAGTGGATGTGGGAAGTCAAATTTTGTAACAAATTTCATAAAATCAGTTAAAGAAATATGTAATTGTGATTTTAATCAGATCACATGGTGCTTTGATGAAATGCAGCCTTTATATAATTTACCAAATGTTAACTATCATCAAGGAATTCCAAATCTTAATATGTTTGATGGTGAAAACCCACACCTTATTATTATTGATGATCTAATGAGAGAGTCTGATGGAAGAATTGTGGATATATTTACAAAAGGTAGTCATCACAGGAATCTTAGTGTATTTTATTTAACACAAAATTTATTTCATCAAGGTAAAGGTCAAAGAGACATTTCTTTAAACTCAAGTTATATATTTTATTTTAAAAACCCTCGAGATAAAACTCAAATAAGATATTTAGCACGTCAAGTGTCACCAGATAACCCAAAATTCATTGAAGACGCCTACAGGGATGCAACTTTCGAAGCGCATGGATATTTAATGATAGATTTAAAACAGAATACAAATGATTTTTGTCGTATCAAGACAAATGTATTCCCATTTAATGGTTACTGCACAGTCTACGTCCCCACGAAAGAGTTTAAATACACCAAGAATCAAACAATTCAAATCATTTCTAAATGATGCATCGTCGACTCACCACGCATAAACATTTGCTAAACGCTTTGCATACGCTTAAACCAAAATATCAAAGAGCGTTACTTAAAACGTGTGATGAAGAAGAAATAAATTGTATTTGTGAATGTATTCATAACGTTTTACAAGGAAAGATACCTCTCAAAGATCAAGATAAACAAACATTGAATAAACACAAAAATATACTCCGTAAACTGGTGCATAAGTGTACACATAAACTAAGAAAAAATATTATTATACAAAAAGGAGGGGCTTTCTTACCAATAATATTAGGTGCAATATTGAGTGGATTAGTAAGTGGACTAGCCAGTTAACATGGAAAATGCTAAGAAAATGATACTTATTGAACCTGGATTGATTGAAAAATTAAAACAAGAAAATAAGGTTACTAGTAATTTGTCTCGACTAGATATTGAAATGCAAAATATTATGAATAGTAAGACGGAAGACCGAAAGAAGTGGATGTTATATTTACAAACACTACAAAGATACCTTCACTTTACCGAAGAGGATCGTCAACCACTCAGATTACCAATTTATTCTGATACATCTAATGAAGATTCAAATGGATCTAAAATTGGTTTTAAAAATAAAGATAGAGATCTAAAAAGTTCAGTTGATGCTGAATCTTTGTTAGAGGAGAAAGGATCTATTAAAAGTATAGAAAGTGAAGCAAATCCACTGTATTCACCAACACAAATACTCAGTTTAATTCCAAAAACTTATAATAAAAAAGGTGAGTCATTATTAAACTTAATTGGAATAAGTAAAAGTCAAATACGTTGGGACAATGAAGGCACAGTCATAATTGATAATGAAAAAATTCCAGGAAGTAATATTGTTGATTTAATAAATGATTCACTTAGACCCTTAAAAAAAAGTGATCCGATAGGGTGGGATAGATTTGCTAAAGCATTAAAAGATATTAAAGTACCACTTACTTATATTGGAAATCCAAAGAGATGTGAGTTTATTAACCAACTTCAAGCAAAAGATCTGAACAAAACCTCTGAGATTGAAGTTCAAGAGTTTTCTACACCGAGCAGTGGAGATAAAAGATCTATAACTAAAATACGTAAAAAGATCGATTGGGAAAAATGGACCCCGTACTAGAAGAAATTAACAGGATTTATTATGATCCATCTAACCCCGCTGGTTTTGGTAGTATTGATAAATTATCAAAAGCTATGAAGGAGAAAATGGATAAAAAGCAAGTAAAGGAATGGTTACAATCACAAGAAACATATACACTACATAAACCCATTCGGAAAAAATTCCCGCGTAATAGGTACATTCTATCAAACATTAATGAGTTGTGGCAAGCTGATTTAAGTGATATGCGAACTTATGCTCAATATAATGATGGTTTCAACTACATACTTTGTGTTATTGATGTATTTAGTAAATATGCTTTTGCAAGACCAATGAAAAAGAAAAACTCAGAAACAACTAAAGAATGTTTTGAAAGTATATTTACTGAAAGTAATTCAACACCTACTCACATACAATCTGATAAAGGTACAGAATTTATTTCAAAAGATGTACAAAAATACTTTAAATCCAAAAAGATAAATTACTATACCACTAACAATCCTGATATTAAGGCTAGTATTGTTGAACGATTTCAAAGAACTCTAAAAATGAAAATGTGGCGTTATTTCACTCATAATAATACTTATAGATATGTCGATGTTTTACAAGATTTAATATACTCTTATAATCACAGCATTCACTCGAGTATTAAGATGTGCCCATGTGATGTAAGTTCCAACAATATTATGACAGTTTGGACTAATCTTTATGATAGAGGATCAAACAAACTTTCTTTAGAAAATTCTAAACCAAATTTCAACGTGGGTGATTATGTTCGAATAACTAAATATAAACATGTTTTTCAAAAAGGATATGAATCCAATTGGAGTGATGAAATATTTATTATATCTTCAATAATTGATAGATCTCCATGGATTGTTTATACAATAACTGATTTACAAAATGAACCAATAGTTGGTACTTTTTATGAAAGAGAATTACAGAAGGTCACTTACAACCCCACCTCACAATATAAAATAGATAAAATAATTGGCACTCGTTATTCGGGTAACAGAAAAGAAGTATTAGTGAAGTGGAGAGGTTATCCAGATAAATTTAACAGTTGGATTTTAGCTTCTAGTTTACAAGAAATATGAATAAAGAAAGTTTTTATTTAACTTTGCTCAGCAATAGTTCAATGGAATACTTTCCTGATAACAAGACCACAAATTTTTCAACAAAATTACCAAAAGCTATGAAATTAGAAGGTGAATGGTCGGTTGGAGTTGTCGAGTTTCAATATCCATGCACCATGTTTACTGTTCAAGATCATGAAAATGTTGTATACATCACAAAAACCATGATAATGCCTAATGAAGATAAACCATCAACAGTGTACTACAAAAAACATATTCCCGCTACCAACTACGATAACGTTGAACATATTTTAAAAACGTTAAATAGTATCAGAGAGAACTTGAAATTTCGTTATGATGAAATAACAAAATTTGTGTCTGTTTCTGTTTTGGATAAAAATATAACTTCCATAACATTATCACCCAAATTAAGTTTACAACTAGGTTATGAACCAAATACAAATCTCCTAGACAGAAATTTTGGGAAGTGTCCTGCTAATTTACACTTAGGGTTACCATCACAACTATTTCTATATTGCGATATTATCGATCCTCAGATTGTGGGTGATGTTATGACTCCGCTATTAAGAGTCATTTCATTAGATCCTTCAAAATACATTTATGGTGCGAATAAAATGCACATTTTCTCTCCACCTCACTACTTACCTGTTATGCGAAGAGAGTTCGATACGTTAGAAATAGATATAAGATCGAGCACAGGACAAAAAATCCCATTCCAGTTTGGAACCGTGTGTATTAAACTACATTTCCACAAATTATAATAATGTATTCTCATCAGGATCATCATAAATGTCCATACGAAAATTATTATTCTCATCAAGCTGGATCAGGAGTTGGAGTAATTTATAAGGGTTCACCATACCAACGTGGTCATGGTATTGGGAGCTTCTTAGGAGGGTTATTTAGATCAGTTTTACCTTTACTTTCAAGTGGTGTTCGAGTGGTTGGTAAGGAGGCATTAAATGCTGGAGTAGGACTTTTATCAGATATGGTTCAAGCCCGTCCTATGGAAGCCTCAATAAAAAATCGTCTAAAGCAAGTTAGTACGAACTTAAAACGAAAGGCTGATGACAAAATTGATCGATTTAACATGACAGGATCTGGGTATATAACTAAAAGAAAACGATTGGCCTCGTTCATTCCACCACTAACAGCGAAAGTGAAAGCTACGAAAAAACTTGGTCGAAAACCAAAAAACATCAAAGATATATTTTCAAATTAAGTATGTCTTTCCTTCATAATCATTCTTGTGAGTGCGTTAAGTCAGAATTAGATTTGTTTGCATTACCGTCTACACAAACAAGCATTGAAAATGGATTGTGGATTCATTATAAACCAATTTCATCTCTTGCTGATGATGGACCTATCGAGTTTCAAGTTCCTGGAACAGGCGATGACTACATAGATTTGTCTCATACATTACTCCACATAAAGGCAAAAGTATTAAATCAAGATTCAACAAACTTGATATCAGCTACAGCAGTAGCACCTGTAAATAATTGGTTGCATTCACTTTTTAGTCAACTCGATATCTATTTAAACCAAAAACTTGTGTCACCACCTAATAATACCTATGCTTATCGAGCATACATGGAAACCCTTTTAAACTATGCACCTGCTGCTAAACAATCTCATCTTACTTGTAGTCTTTGGTATGATGATACAGCAGGAAAAATGGATTCCACAGATGGTAAAAACATTGGATTTGTTAAAAGACAGGAATTAGTTAATGAAAGCAGGGAAGTAGAAATGATTGGTCATCTTCATGGTGATATTTTCAATCAAGATAAATTTTTAATTAATGGCGTTGAAATGAGTGTAAAATTAGTTCGGTCAAGAGAGAGTTTTAATTTAATTGCTGGATCAAATGATGTAAAGTTTAAAGTTTGCATTACGGATGCAACTCTTATTGTTCGAAGAGCACGAATTAATCCAAGTGTATTACTCGCACATCAGAAAGTTTTAGCTTCTACCACTGCTAAATATCCTATAACTCGTGCTGAAGTTAAAGTTTTAACTATTCCATCGGGTGTTCAAGGGAAAACTCTTGATAATATATTCTTAGGACAGGTACCCAAAAGATGTATTATTGGTTTTGTGAATAATTCCGCATTTAATGGTTCACTTACTAAAAATCCATTTAACTTTGAAAACTATGGTATTAACTCTTTCAGCTTATATATTGATGGTCAACAAATACCTTCCAAAGCTTTGCAACCATCTTTTAATAATAATATGTTTACATCAGCATATCATACTCTATTCTCGGGGACTGGTATTCACTTTCTTAATGAAGGAAATGCAATCTCTCGTGAACAGTATGCCAAAGGTTACTGTCTTTTAGGATTTGATTTAACTCCTGATTTATCAGCTAACTCATCAGCCCATTGGAATCTCATAAAGCATGGTAGTGTAAGATTAGAAGTACGATTTGAATCCTCACTAATACAAACAATTAACTGTATTGTTTATGCTGAGTTTGACAATATTATTGAAATAGATAAAAATCGAAATGTTACTGTAGACTATAGTAGTTAGGATTATAATGTGTGTTGTGTTTTAGATATATGTGTAATGCATTTTTGTGTGTGTGTAACTAAATGTAACATTATAAAATTAATAAAACAAATTATATGCAATATATTATTTTTTATTTCTTTATATACCTCCCCTATTTAATCTTAAACAAAACACTGTTCGAGTTTAAACTTTACATAAGCACATTGACTAAACCACTGAGCATGCTGCTGCCAAGGATCATCGTCATCTTCCCAATCTTTTAAACCACCACCACAATGGAAACACTTGGTCCTGTCTCCATAGCCAGTATAAAAGAAACCGGCTTCTGCAAGATCTTCAGGCTTCTGCTGCATAACGAGAGGCCAGTTTTCGAAACTCATCAATCGTCTAGATTTTGAACTGAAAAATGGATATTCAGCTCTTAGGTACTGCATATTCTTCACTTTTTCTTCTCCAATCAATTTTGTAGTTTTGTTTTTCCATGAAGTGTTCTGTACACGTATACCGCACTCATCTCTTCCTTCTGCTATTGTTTTTCTCTCAGCATCACAAGGCGACAGCTCCTTGGATCTAATGAGTACACAGAAGTACTTTAAGTAAACAGAATCACATTCACTAATCCACTAATGAGTGTCATTGTTAAAAAAGTATTTTTTAACTTTTTCACTTTCTGCTATTGTCTTTGTAATATTGTATACGAGACCGTTTGTGTTGTCGTAGATGCTATCCTTATTATTCTTTACGTAATATTTAATCCTCGTGGTAGCGTGCTTCCAGTGATCACTAATTGGAATCTTGGATAGTTTCTTCATATCATACATTTCAATTTTTATGAGATGCGTCGCTTGGTCTCCGTCGTCAGAATTTGTAGAGATGTATGATACGCCATCTCTAGCAGCTCGTGCCACAGTCGACGATAGCAGCTTCTTCCTTTTTATTTTTGGTGTCACTTCAAAAAATTGATCAATCGGTTGCGATTTCCTTTTTCCTCCATCGTCTGTGTTAATAACGACGATGTCATCACTCTCTTCTTCGTGTTGGGGAGAGAGTGGCGAGTAGTAATACTGTTTATAGGTATTTTCATTATCGTCTGCGAAGTTGAATGATCTCTGCAACAACAGAGTTATCACGTTAATATCAATTTGTTTACACTTAATCTGACACACACACGTTAGGAAACAACAACAGAAATACAAGTAAGTTTGTCAATAGAATAAACACTTACCTCCATGACCATTGATGCGTTGAAGTAAGTAACACAAACGTAGTATTGGTAGACGTACACAATCCACTGTGGTCAAACGACCATAGACTGACTGCATGACTGCAACTGTTCGATCTTATATAGCACCATTCTTATCTGAACTCTATGAGTCAACAAATTTATCGCACATCGCAACAGGCATGAACTTGTTTTGTGATTCCCAAAAGAATGCGATATTTAATATTTACAAATCACTATAATTGAACATTCGTATGACAACCATTGAATAGATTAGTACTGTAATAATTTGTTAATAACAGTAATATCATGGACACACTAGAATTACAAAAGCATATGAAAAAGATTCATGTCAGTCTAGAAAATAATGTTTACGCTGCTAATAGACTACCTATGTATACACATGTACCAACGTATATAATATGCAATTTGGATGCGGATGATAAACCAGGGTCACACTGGATAGCTGTACATATCGATGCGAATGGCATCGGTCAATATTTTGATTCATATGGACGAACACCTGAGCGATATCATCTTCAGTTTTTGAAAAGGAATTGTAAGAGATGGGACTGGAATGTTGATAGGATTCAGAATGATTGGACTTCAGTTTGTGGTGAATATTGCTTAATGTATTTGCTATTTAAGTTTCAGGGATGTTCAATGCATAGTTTTACGAACATATTTACAGGGAACACACTGTACAATGATATTTTTGTGGATGAGATGTTTCACTCATATTTTGTAGAAAAAAGTAATAAATTAATTAGAAAATTAAAATGAATGATTGTGTTTTATTGATGACATAGGAAATGAAAGATAATGAGGGTTACCAGTGAGTAATAGATAAGAACGCCAAAAGGGTGTTCGAAGTATAGATAAGAACAATGGAGCGTTGATGAGGGTCAGGAGCACCGGAAATGAATGAGATAACAATAAATGGATTTGCAATTGATTTGCATAACTCCAGAACCACGCATCCTACGCAAAAAAGGACTGCAGAAACGTGATCAGAGCATGCCAAAACCTTTTTTTTTTTTTTTTTTTTTTTTTTTTTTTTTTTTTAAGGATTGGTGCCACTGATTCTCCCGGATTTGACCTGTCAAACGCGTGAGCCAGAACCGGTGAATCATCACTACTCCAGTCCTTAGATGACCGTATGTATCATCTACCATTCTTATAACTCTAACTATGGCTGTTTTTACCAACTTCTCTCACATGTTAGGGAAAGTGACAGTTAACGACATTATGGTTCGTACTAACTTATAAGTAACCTATTGTTATATATAAACTGTTTGACAGTTTAAACACACCAAGCGGTCACCGGTGACCGCAACCTATTGTTCTATAATTGTGTCTACAAAACCGGTACTCGACGAGGTAAGTAAGTATAAGTTTCCAAATATAAAATAGATCATAGTTTGTTAGATCACTCATCCCAAAACCAAAACGCGGACGAAACCGCTGGCTGAAAGTTTTTAATTAACCTAGTTTTGTAAAGGCCAGATAAGTAGAAACAAGGACAGCAAAATATATACAATTATGATTAACTAGTAGATGCCCGCGACTTCGTCCGTGGAATAGCGATTTTGGATAGTTCTTCACAGCTCCTCTCCCGTAGGTGATAGCGTGATAATATGTAGCCTATGTTGGCCTGAACTGTTTATAATATTCATACAAAATTTGAAGTAAATCTATGCAGTACATTTTGAGTTTAGCCCGGACATACATACAGACAAACAGACAAAAATTTGAAAAACTATATTTTTGGCTTCGGTATCTATTGTAGATCACGTCCCAAGTATTGTTTTAAAATAATATTCAATGTACACTTTTATTTTTCTACAATTTCATTATATGTATTGTTTATATGATGACACATTTAAGTTGTTATACTAAAATACGAAAAATGATGGTAAAATAAATACATATTATACAATGTATATAATAAAATTAGACCATAATATTTGATATTATTCATATATACGTATATACATAACCTCATCCCTGTGTCCCATTGAGATATGCAAAGACTATGAAACGCCAATTCTCTTCGAATTGTTATTATGTATACGTGCATAATGTACCGGCTAAGTGCAACTTGATATGATATATGTGCATATAATAGGTGTATAAAATAACGTTTTGTATAATTTAAATATTTTAAATGTTAAACATACCTTTCGGAGTTTTATAACCTAAAACAAAAATTGTATAATTATAATAATTAAATTACGTTCAACGGCTCACTCACGTATTGTTTGGCAAGATGACTCGACTAGTTTCAAGCCTTGCTAGGGGCTCATATTCATGAGCAGCAAAGCGCGACACACGACGCATCGTGTTTCTGAAACTGGTCGAGTTATCTCACCAAACAGTAGGTGATTAACGCCCGAATACTGAAAGACTACTCAATATTAAATTGAAGTTAAATATCGTACCATCTCTGTCATTTTACAAACAATTTGTAGTGATAGAAATATACTTAAGCCCGACTTAAAATTCAATAGCGTTTGAGTATTTGGACATAAGATGTCAAACATAATTAATTCATTTAGTATGTCGGACGATATTTATAATACAACCTTATATAATTATTATAATTGTAATACACCGTAATAGGGGTATTATTAGGTATATATTAATAGTATTATATTGATTAAGTATCTAGCAAATCAAAACAAAATAATAGTTCTTCGCTTGTAGTATCGCATTTAATTTCATACATTTTATTCCATCAACTCGTCTGGTCGAGACCGATGATGTGGCCGACGATGGAGCATATCTGCTTATAACCAATCTATTTAGGAAATTCATCATCATCACATCTCGAACTATACCATAATATAATAATATTCTTCACACACAGAGGCGTCATACTAAGTCACTCCAGATTTTTTTCTCAAATCGAATTTCTTCCATAGATTTTTGATTTAATTACTGAACGGCAAAGTTGAAAGTACTAGTATCTGTAAAATCTGGTTGCGGAATGAGCTACCTACCGAATTTAGAACCCTAAAGGCTGTAGTATGAGTTTCTAAAATACATATTTTTTTTACTAACGCCGTGAGATTACGGTATTAAAAATATACCTAAGTTCCCACCTCAGTAGGATAAATAAAGAATATAATTATATATATTACCAAGATTGTCCAACATTCTACGTTGTTGTTGTATCTGTGTTGGCACTGACGTCTTGAAGAAACTACCGGCTGTACTCCTTACGTTGGGTTGAAGTATCGGGGTCTCAAACACTGCTGGAGCTGCATTTATAGAGAATAGATATATATTTATTTAATTAATAATAAGATTGACTGCCATGTTGGCCGAGTGGTCGCAAGTGCGACTGCCGAGCAAGGGGTCTCGGGTTCGATTCCCGGGTCGGGCAAAGTATTACTGGGTTTTTAAAAAATTCTCAGTAGTAGCACGGAGTCTGGAATTGTGCCCGGTATATGGCAATAGGCTTACCCCCTATTACATGGGACTCATAACATAAATAGTGAAAAGTGGGTGTTACATTGTACAGTGGTATAATGTACACCTCTGTTTACCCCTTCGGGGATAAAAGGCGTGATGTTATGATGTTACTATTTACTCATATGAACTTAAGGAAATAAGCTTTACGAGTTTAAAGTAACATCGGGATTCGGAGCCGCGGGAGAACATAACGGGTTGCGGGGCTTCGACTCAAAGAGCAGAAGTAGGAATGGGGTGGTTTCTAGTCAGTATGAGTATGACACTGCTTCTCGTCTTACCCAAGACGGAAGAAGTCATAGGATGATTTCCCCCCCCCCCAAAGTTCGGGACGCTCTCAAAACTAGTGCCTAGGGCCTAGTACGAGTTTGTATGCTTTTTAACGCCAATGAGAGCGTTGATCTGATTGGCCGGCTCCAACAAACCAAGCAAAAAGTGTCAAACGCGAACACTTCAATTTACGCAAAACTTATGTTGAATAGTGACAAGTAGAAACATTGGTTTAAATTCTTCTAACAATTTCACTTACCTAGATTAGACATGGGTCCAGGAGCGGCGACCATGTTTGTGGGCATTCCCGGATTCGTAGCTTGAATGGAACCTAATAATTAAAATAACATATTTACGTATTAACATTTAATTTACGGATATAAAGATGTATCCTTACTAAAATTATAAATGGGAAAGTGAGTTTGTTTGTTTGTTCCGCTTTCACGCAGTAACTACTAAACCGATTACTTTGAATTTTTGCAGACGTAAAGTCCGAAGTCTGGATATTTTTATCCCGGAAAAATTTTATATTCCCAAGGGAAAACAACAATATTGGTGTAGATGGCGCTGTGTATATTGGTATATGTCGCATAGGCTACTTTTTATCCTTTTGTGACGCGAGCGAAGCCGCGGGTAAAAGCTAGTATCTTTATAATATTCGGAGTCGCGGAGAACCTAACGGATAATCGGGGCTCCGACTCTACGTGCAGGAGAAGGAACGGGGTGGTTTTTAGTCAGTAAGAGTCTGACACTCCCTTCCTCCTCACCCAGGCGGGAGCAGTCATTCGATGATTTTCCCCATTAAAAAAAAAGTATCTTTATAATAATAAAAGTATAAAACGAAGACATTGATACGAAAATGTCCCTATGGGCTATAGTATAGCTCATAGGGATATATAGCCGCTATACCATACTAGAGGTATTATCGTCTACCTATCAAATAAAAAATATAACGAATTGTATTCAGTAAAATATGTACCTAAGTACATAATTTTAACATACAAACTGTCGATACTACTCAATATATTAAAGAAAAGTTTGTTTGTTTTAACGTGCTAATCACCGGAATAAATTATCGGAAGGCTAATTAAAATCTCCTTAACCCTGAATCCCCAACAATCCTTAAATACCTAATCCCCAAAAGACCGCAAACGCACTTGTAACGCCACCGGTGTTCCAGGTGTCCATGGGCGACGCCGCCTGCTTACCATCAGGTGATCCGTCTGATGGTTTACCGGCTTATTTTATAAAAAAAAGAAATCATGTCTCACCAGGTTGATTATTTTCCGGTTTTATCCAGTTGAGTCTTTGTTTCATCATCTCTTGCTTAAGACTGATCTTTGTTTTAACGTTGACATGGCTACTGTTCTGCAGTGTTGGTATTGCTGTAAATAAGACATAACAAATAAGTAAGTAATTTAAGTGTGGGAGAGCCATGCTTCGGCACGAATGGGCCGTCTCGATCCAAGTGATACTACGGCCTCATAAAAAACGAACGTGAAATAACCAGGGCCGTCTTAGACTACGCTGGGGCGTGTGAGCACGTGCTCTTATGGTAATTACGTGTTTCATCGTGTGAGTGAGGTTACCGGAAGTCCAATTACCCCTCCCCCCTCCTCAATCTCCCTAATCCCTGAATCCTAAATAATCGTCAATTTCGTAATCACCAAAATACCGGTAACGCACTTATAACGCCACTGATGTTCCAAGTGATCATGCGCGACGCCGATTGCATAACATCAAGTGATCCGTCAGCTCGTTAGCCGGCCATAAAAAAAACATAAAAGTAAAAATTGTTTTTCCAAGAAACAACTGTGTCAAATAGGTACTACAACATGTTCTTTTCCTTTTCATTATACGTCATCCATGACCAACCAATAGACCAACAACGGGGCAGGTGAAACATAAATGAAAGCTTATCATGATTGAGAACAAACCATCATCATTCATCACCATTCATCTTACTAATATTATAGATGCGAAAGTTTGTGCGTTTGTGTGTTTGTCTGTATGTTCGTATATTTGTCACTCAATCACGTCAAAACGGCTGAAGGGATCTGGATGATATTTGGAACATGGATAAATCATGGTCTGGAATAATACATAAAAATGCGAGCGAAACTGCATGCAGAAATTAGTTTTTTTTTATATATATATATTTGATGGGGCGACGTTTGACCACTATCTCGCCTGGTGGTAAGCGATGATGTGGTCTACGATGTAGCACGTCGTCCCATAAGCAACCTATTCACTCGGGCCTTGAAGACTCCTAGGTTATACCCTTCAGGAAATACAGACTCTGGCAAAGAATTCCACTCTTTAGCAGTACGCACAAGGAAGCTTGAAGCGAAGCGCTTCGTGCGTGTGGGCGGAATATCTACCATGAATCGGTGACGCTTCGCCGATTGTCTTGTGGTATGGTGATGGAAAGGACTAGGGGGAATCAAGTTGTGCAATTCCCCCGCACACTCACCGAAATGTATCCGGTAGAAAACCGAAAAGCTTGGCAACCTTACGCCTGTGCTCGAGGCTTTGAACCCGAGCCATCACAAGCGCATCATCGTCGATGAGCCTCTTGGCACGCCTCTCAATGTACTTTAACGTGTCCAGCTGATATTTTGCCGAGCCGTCCCAAAGATGAGAGCAATACTCCATACAGGACCGAACCTGTGCTTGGTACAAGCTCGGCAATTGTTTCGGCGTGAAGTACCGTCTCACCCTCCATAGGATACCCAACTTCCTACCAGCCAGTTGCGCTTTCGACTCTATATAGGAGCCAAAGTTGAGTGTGGGCGTCAGAGTTACACCAAGAAGCTCAAGATCGGTTATCGGTACGGACACATTCCGGAAAGTAGGAGTCAGCGGAAATTGACTCCGTTTAGCGGAGAATAGACAGGCCTGGGTTTTGCTAGCATTGAACCTAACCAAGTTGGCGTCACCCCAGTCGGAGACCGCCTTCAAGGTCGAGTTCAAACGTTCGACCATGGATTCTCTTAAAGACTGGATCTGTGTTCCGGTCCTTAGTACTCTATTACACAGTTCTCAGTGACAACAAAGGACTAACTTCTAGAATGTCGGTATTTAAGACACAATAGAAAATGCATTGTGTCTCGCGTAGATCTACGCTCCGACATACCACAGGTGAATGCACAGAGTAGTGCAATTTAATCAACAATTAAAATTAATTCGTATCGCTTACCATCAGGTGATTCGTCTGCTCGTTTGCCTCTTATTCCATTTAAAAAAAATGTAGCTAGACTATGTTACACTACAAATAATTCAAGAACCAAAAATTGAAAAGGATACTTCGATCAATCAAGACCTATTTGGTCAACAAACTCGTTTGTGCCAATTGACCAATGAGGTTGGCACGAATTACAAGAAAATTATATCTACAATCGAGAAAATATGCATATTCATAATCGTCACCTGTCCCAGTAACTGGAGCTTTAGTTGTCTGTGGTGGTGGTGTACTAGCTTGACCTTCCTTTTGTAGCTGCATGCCTGCAAATAATTAGGTATTGGAATCAATGCGACTAAATTTGATTTCACTTTAATTTAATAACTCAACAATAATATAATTAGTAAGACTGTGATCTTCATTTATTTACATAATTGTTAATTACATTTTGAAATATGTATTTACAAAAGAAAAATATTTAAAATATAAAAAGCAGTAGCCCACCAGTAACGGGAGATGAAGAAGGAGGGTAAGGAGAAAGCCTCCTTACCCTCCTTCCACTCAAATACTTCAATTAATATTTGGTATAAATAAATTACATGTTGCATTGCTAGGGCCCGCACCTGGCTGAACGGCATTCATTTTGTTAATTTTCCTATACTTGCTCTTGTGTAATTGTCTAAGGTATTTAATCTTTTTCTTTTTGGAGAGGATTCTGAAACATAAAATATAATATTGATAAGTAAAGAATTTGTTTCACTCGTAAAAAGGATATACTATGTTTTGACATTCAAAAGTGCCTTCCTGGTCTAATTGAAATAAATGATTTTGACTTTGACTTTGACTAAGTACTACTATTATTAATTAAATACATTAAAGAGGCTCCCTGACTTGAAACATGAGACTCGTAATATAAAATGATGATAGGTCGATGTTACGTTATGTAGATGAAGGTGCACCGCAGTATACCCTGTTAGCCATTAAACTGTCAAACACCAAGCAGTCACCGGTGACCGCAACCTATTGTTATATAATTGTGTCTATAATGACAGTACTCAACGAGTTAATAAGCAAATGAATTATGACATGTCTGTATATGAAAATATATGCATTATGGTATAAAGATAACTTACGGTAAATTATTTTTTGTATTCTTGGGGTTACAGGTTTTTGGATTACCACCAGGTTTAGGCCCAAGTGTGTCCTCTTGACCAAAATGAGTAACACCTACACTAAAGTCGTCTTGGCTAAAATCCATATTATCTTCTTGATAATTTTGTTGAACATGTTCATAGTTACCAGCCATGCTCGCCGCTTTTTTTAAATTTTTTAATGCTAATAATATTATTCTGGTGTTTATGTGAATGATCCAGTAATTTTTTTTATGTTATATTATAGTGTATTTTCATTGGTCAGTTACTATAGAACTGAGGGAGGTTTTATGGGAAAACTTAGATATCCCCGCTTTTCTGTTTTAGTATCAATTTGTTTACTTCCACTTATCAGTTGATTTTCAATCTACTGTGAAACAAAGAATTGGTTTAATTTTTTTTTATATATTAAGGCAAAGTACAATTTAGAATTTTCATTTGTTAATTATCTGCAGAATTAATGAATAATAAGTGGTCAAGTGTCGGCCCATCAAACATATAAAAAACCCCGAGGAATGAAAATGGGTTTACTAAAATAACAGTAATTCAGATTGTTAACTGTGAGTACAATTAGTAGGGCACTGCTAAAATAGCATTTTATTTCAAGTTGGAATTGAAAGTATGTTTGTAGCATGAAAAACATTTTCTTTACTAATGAATGACATAATAATGACATGACTGCGTAATTTACTTAACAAAATTACGACTGGAATATATAATGTGATACTTAAATATTCTTTTTAAAAAGTATGATGTAGAACAGCGATGAAAAGCACTTACGTTGATACATAAATCCTCATGAAAGCATGAAACCAATATGGTTATGTTATTAACAAAATATTTGGTATAGGAAACGAAATAGGAAGAACCTTGCCTTAATCTCTATTGAAACTAAGCTAGACACATTTATAAAATATAATATTACTGCAATGTTTTATTTCTTTAGAAAACATATCGTTAAACTATCATTGTTTACGTTTTACTGTTATGAAGTTGAAGTTGTTTACTAACTACTTTTGTCCTCAATACTTTTAGATCGCTTTAAACTTATATTAACTTACCTTGATGTACAAATAAAATAATATTCGCCTTATTTTTAGCGTTCCTAAAACACCAAAATACGGGAATGTTGTTTTATAAAGAATAAAACGTTTCAGCTCTTTGTTGCGGTTGAAGTTTATATTGCGATCATACAAACTATGGAAGAAGATAGTAATATACTAACTACAATAAGAAAAACAGAGATAGACGGGACATGCAATGCAAAATATCATATTAGTACTCGACTCATATTATCATGATGTCTGACAGTGACATCCGAGAAAGAAGTCACAAACTGTCAATCAGTCTGATTTTGAAGTTTTTTTATTTGTGGAGCAAGGTTTATGGCACACTATTTGATATGTATTAAGAATATTTAAGAATTAATCTAAAGTAGAATCAATATTATCAGTAACTGTTAGAAATAAGAAAATAAAAATAAATATTTACACCTTATAATACACTAAAAGTAATAGACAAAATTAAATCATTAAAATACACAGAAAAACAAAGAAAACGAAAAAGAATTAGTTAGGTAACTTACGACATCGATAAAATTATCCTCATCGCAGTTGTGAAGAAGGATACCGAAAAGACTAGCAGCATTGCCACCTTGGATGACAATGCTGCCAGGCCAGTCCCTTTGACCAAGGTTTAGCATCTGTAAAGCCTATTCTTTGAATGTCGTATTACAAAAGCTATAGGTTTAAACTAAATATTTTAAATGTTTAAATACAAAAAAAAAACTTGCAAATCTAGAGGGATTAATCTCAATAATAATTTAATGATCGCTGGGGGCTTTTTTGCGGGGGGAAAATCATCCAATGACTTCTCCCGCCCGAATGAGGCGAAAGGGAATGTCAGACTCTTGCTGTTTAAAAACCACGGCGTTCTTACTCCTGTACTTCGAGCCGGAGCCCGGGCAATCCGTTAAGTCCTCCGCGGCACAGGGGAGGGCATGGGGTAGACTCAGCACTGCAGTGAGTAGCTAATGTTATGATGATGCATGATAATTTGTAAAAAAATTAGGCATTACATTAAAACACCAATTAGAGATGTTTGTGTCCGCACTGTGGAGCATTTGTACCTCTAATATAATTTTGAATTAATGATTGGGCCAAGTAGGTACCTACCTACTTACCCACTCTCATGTTATACATCCTATGATGATACTGCACATTTAAAACTTTAAAAAGTTTAGTACATAAATTCTATCGATAACGCACGGTTTGTACCTATGGTGGCTGGGCAACCGGCTGCCGCGCAACGTGTCGCGGATTCGATTCCCGCACGGAACAATTCTTTGTGTGATCCATATGTGTATATTGTAAACTTGTATATTAAGCGCACTTCCACGACACAGAAAATAATAAAGTGGGGAAAGTTAAAAAATAAGTAAAATGGTAGATACCTACCTACCTAATTGTTAATGAACAAATTTGGTCGTTAAATCGCGAATTTATTTAATCGCTTTTAGGTAGGTATGCATTTAGGTAGGGATATATTTTTGTACCTAAAAATTTGATATTTTATAATTTTTGTTTTCTCCTGCATCGTCTGCTTACATAATACATTCATATAAATACATGTTACCTATAAATAATAATAAATTTAATTGCTGCGGTGAATCCGCAAGGGCGTCCCAGGTCACGGCCACTGGCAGAGGAGGAACTCCGCGGTGGTTTTAGTCACCGCGGTGGTAAATACCTCCCCGGCAAGAGTCCGGCACACCCCCCCGTCGTGGGAAGTCCACGAGGATTTCAATTGCGTTATAAAAAAAAGAATAATTTTAATTGTTTACAATGAAATTAATAACTTTTTTATGTGATAATATTATAAGTATTTAATGAAATAGATTAAATTTTGCTTTACATGCTGCCGTGCCCTAACCGGGTTTCATGTTGAAACTGTACCTATTTATGTCACACCCATTGTACACATGATATAATGCAATAAAAAATTGAATTTGAAAAAAGCGCTAAATTTCACAATGACTTGTCGAACGACTCGTTGCGCAGCAGCCGGTACCCCCAGCCACTGCGCCAACAGTCTAGCCGTAGTCTAACCTTTTTTTTTTTGTTGACGGGGGGAAACCTTCAAAAGGCGCCTAGCTTTTTTGGGGAAAAAAAAGACTAGGGAGTGTGGGATTTTTACCTCACTAAAACCTCCCCGGTGGCCACCCTCCGCACCTAAAGGAGGCACCGGGTCCTCTTAGTAGACCAGCCCCGGAGAGCCGTAGTCTAGCCTATATTTGCCTACTCCCAAAATTACATAGAACATACAATCAAGATCACACAACATTACATACCTACCTATTATGTTATTCCGTGGTAGAATCAAACCCGTGACGCAACATCGTCGTTGCGTCGCCCATCCATCCGACCTATCAACGATACAGTCAAAGTCAATGAGTTTCTAGCATGGCTTGAAACTAGTCGAGTTCCTCGTTAAACAATTAAACCGAAAAAAATTGTAATTAATTTAGTATGGCTCACGAAAGTTATAACATAAATACAGTACCTTCCGGTACTTTGTTCGGTATTTAACAGGTCTCCAACAATTTTGTGGCAAAATAGGTACATACATATTCCTCCGATGAAAATTGAACTTACTTAACTCGTCGAGTACCGGTTTTGTAGACACAATTATAGAACAATAGGTTGCGGTCACCGGTGACCGCTTGGTGTTTGACAGTTTAAATAACCCCGAAGTACCAAATTCAGTAAAGCGATACGCGACCGAAGTTACGAAGTAGCAAGTGTTCAAACAAACTTTTCTTGATCAAGGACCACTTTTACCTACAGCTACATCATTATAGTTAGGATAAGGACCAATAATATTTGGCTGCTGTAACTTTTTTCAAGTGGTCCCAAACTAACCTTTTCTCCAGTCGTTGGTTAGGGGTAAAAATAATGTTTTCTGGATTATTAAAATCGGTTCCTCCTTTCAGTAGCACAGCACCCTTTAAATGAGCTTAATTCGAGGTTTAACCGTAATATCTATTGGAAAGAAGCATTGTCTTATCGTGTATTTTTTTTATTTCGCGGACTATGTGTTTCTCCTTTGCAAACCACTGGTGCCAGTTGGGAATCACTGTACGAGAAGGACCGCGAAATTCAACCTACATTTTCATTTTTAATAGGAGCCCGATCGAGGCGTAATTCAAAAAAGAAGAGCATCGACGAAGCGGTCTGCTTAGCAAAGGTATGGCTATCAGACTATCTAATTTTATTTTATAACAAGATTTATTTTCGTAATATCGTATACGTAAGTACGTCAGGCAATATCATAGCGCATGCACCCGGCTTGAACGTTACAAAATGCAATATTGCTCGTTAAACCCACTTGACCCGCGGGTCCCCGTATACACAGGGCGTTTCATTACTCCAACCACTGTTATGAACGGTGACTTGGAAAAATGTTGAGTTTAAAAAATGAATTTCAACAGCGCAAATTAATTTTCCGTTTGAATTTATGTTTACGTGTATATGTATATTGTTTTTAATTAACGGGATTGGGTGTCGGATTGCGCTTTGATGGAAGGATTGTTTGATGAGTCAAAATAAGAGGTTTTTTTAAGTTCTTGCCGAAGGATCATATTTTGTTTTTCTTTGAAGTTTGATCTGGAATCCTAAGATAATGAATATTGGGACTATATATTTTTACTTGTACTTTTTCGCTACTGTAAATAGAGTGTACCTAGTATAACATAATAGGTACTTATCTATTTCTGGATATCTATACATCGGTGAATAGCTTCACAAAAGTACATTGTGCATAGGTGTGTGTGTGTGTGTGTGTGTGGCTACTCTACCACATAACTTTAAGTCTAGTTACCTAGCTCATATTTCATTTCACCAACAGCTGATAAATGCCCACTGCTGAGCAAAGCCTCTTCCCACACGGAGAAGGTTTGAGCATTAATCACCACGCTTGCTCAATGCGGGTTGGTGATTACAAACTTATAATAAGAAATTATAAGCCCAGGTTTCCTCACGATGTTTTCCTTCACCGTTTGTCAGTGGTATCTAAATAATCTTAGAAAGTACATATAACTCGGAAAAAGTCACATTGGTAGGTTTTTGAACTCGCACCCTCATAAGTCTTTGAAAAGTTGATGCTGTCTCGGATGCTTCATCATTTTAATAAACATTCCATCTTTCACCAACAACAATACGGTTTCACTAAAGGTCGTTGCACAACTGACGCCGGTGTCACTTTGATTAAGGAAATATTTGGTGCTTTGGAGGAAGCACAGGATACTATTGGTGTATTTTGTGACCTCTCAAAAGCATTTGATTGCGTTGACCACGAAACACTTTTGCTGAAATTAGATCATTACGGGATAAGAAACTCTGCGCTCCGTCTTATGAAATCTTATTTAGAAGAAAGACAGTTAAAGGTTCATGTTAACGGTATTAACTCACAGGGCTCTGGGATGAATATGGGCGTTCCTCAAGATTCAATATTGGGTCCCTTTCTCTTTTTAGTCTATATAAATGATTTGCCATTTATATTTAAAAATGAACCAGGAATGGTGCTTTTTGCAGATGATACATCATTCATTTTTAAAGTAGATTGACGTACAAATAATCTTGACGACGTAAACAGCTCCATTCTTCAAGTGCATAATTGGTTTACCATTAATAATCTAGCACTTAATGAAAAAAAAAACAAAATGTATTAAATTCAGTTTACCAAACGTGCGTAGTAACGATTGTGATATTGTTTTGAACGGTCAAAAGTTAGAATTTGTCGACGAGACAGTATTTTTAGGCATTACGTTAGACAATAGGCTACAATGGGGTCCGCATATAAAGGCGCTTTCGGGGAGATTGAGCTCAGCTGCTTTTGCAGTTAGACAGATTAGACAGCTCACGGACGTAGATACAGCTAGGCTTGTCTATTTTAGTTATTTCCACAGCATTATGTCGTACGGCATTTTGTTGTGGGGTCGAGCTGCAGAAATAGAATCAATATTTATTCTGCAAAAGCGGGCTATCCGAGCAATATATAACTTACGCCGTTGCGAATCGTTGAGAGAATTGTTTAAAACGATAAATATTTTAACGATGCCCTGTCAATATATATATGAAAATATAATGTATGTAAGGAAAAATAGGCAATTGTTTGAAAAAAGAAGCGATAGACACAATTTTAATACTAGAGGCAAAAATAAGTTAGCTATACCGCAATTCAGACTGTCCAAAGTACAGAAATCCTTTATGGGGTTAGGTATTAAATGCTATAATAAAATACCAAATAGCATACTAGATCTCAATGAAAGTAAATTTAAAACATATATTAAGCGCGAATTATGTAATCAAGCTTACTACACACTGACAGATTATCTTGAAGATAAGAATGCTTGGCAGCATGTTGGTTCGGCTCCACTGGACAATACTCAAATGTAGTCAGTAGTTAAATTCCAATAGTAGGTAATATAATACATAATTTAATACTTTAATTCTAATGTAGACAATCTAGTTTCCTTATGGCATCGAGCATTTCTTTCTTTATTGAAACAAAGAGTTTCCTTTTTCTTGTATAGAAGCACTATTTCTATGGATTGTCAGTATGCATATGTGAGCACCATGTTAGACTTAAGATCTTTATTATTTTTATTTTTATTTTAGTAAGTTATTAGTATAATGCGTCAAGCGTGTCTTTGCATTGTTCTTACATATGCGTACAGTATTGAAATATGTATCAGAGACATTGTAGAACATACTTTTTTAAAAGAGTAACGAATGGAGTTTCTTTCTCGTTCTTCTCCATTGGAATCTACGTTTTGGAATGAGCACCTAGCTTCACCTAGCTTCACTGACGGACTGACTGATAGACTATTATTTATTTTGTATTTGTTGACGTTTCAAAAGTACCAAACTAAACTGGTTTAATTGAAATAAATGCTTTGACTTTGACTTTGACTTTGACATGCATGAGAAGCGGGCGTCTCAAACCTCCGGGCCACCACGATATTTATACTTTTTTATTTATAAAACATACATTAAATGCAGTATCACTATTAATATCTGGTCACTCGAATTCGATCCAATCTTAAATGATATTTACTTTATCCCTCAAACTTCTGGGTCTAGGTATTAAATAGTTTACAAGTTCAATTAAAGCAGGTCATTGCCCTTGTACAACTAATAATATCACGGAAACTTAAAGTTTAATAATGTAATAACGAATTGCGTAATTAAATCCTGAGGCGACAGCGTTTATTCGACCATAGTGACAATTGGAAACATAAATTACAAAGACAAACCATCCTGTAGATACTTGACCTTTGTTGAGGTCGCGATCAAATACGTTTACATTTTATTACCTCTCATCGAAATCATCACTGTAATAATTAGACAATTTGTTAACAATTCAAAATTATAACATGACTTCTCGGCTCCAGTCGTTGCCAACACGCGATTAATGTCAGACTTTATCGAGTAGCCGAGTCTCTCAGTGAACTTTTCCTTATTTAATAATCCATATAAATACCTAAAGCTATAATAATAAGTGTTAGTTTTCAATAATAGTGAGCGTAATAAGTGGTGTTTTGTGGTGCAAACTAATCCTTTGTCATACAATTTTCATATAAATAATGTTTTGTTGGTTTGTCCATGTACCTGTCATGATCAGGTACAAATTAATCATTAGGATTTAATTTAATACGCGACCTATCATTGGATTTTGGTATTTATTCATGAATATGTTTTATGATTAGGTTTTTCATAGTAATTAGTAAATAGTGTCTGATTGAGTTTATTGCAATATAGAACATAATTATGAAGTTTATTGAGGCAAAAATATTAATTTGTTGACAGTAGTTAATTAATACATAGTAACTTATTTATTTACCTTTTGTTTATTTACGGATGTCATACGCAAGTGTTAGAATATTTAATAATACCTACACAATATTATCTAATGGTTTTGTGTTTTTAGTTTTCGTTTAGGTAAAAGCAAGTAAGGACCTACCTAATTAAAAAATAACTATATTAAGTATTCGTTAGTGTTATCAAATCGAAAATTATTTTTTTCCTTGACCCTTATTTGTATTGAAATTAGAACAATTTTGTTAATTCCCTAAAAAATATTCCTTTGTTCTCATATTGGTAGGTACATCCAACTGTCGGCTAAAATATAATTTTGTATCTATTCTATCGCGCTATCAGCAACAAAGTTCCATACAAGAAACACCATATTGGTCATTGTGTCTTCGTACATAGGCTTCAAAATAGCTTTCAAAGTAATTTCTTCCACAATTCTTCTTGATATTCCTCGGTTCTCATTCAGTCTGGCAGCATTGTCGGGACGCCACTTACATGACTCATTGCTTCACAACGGTCCCTTTGTACCTAACGAGAGGTTTATTTTGATATCAAGAACATCTTGTTATGCCGTTTAATTGAGCTATTTGCAATAATAGATAACTTGGAATTATGTTAGGGCTGCCCTCGTGAGGTATGGTTGAACTTATTTAAATAATATGATTTTAGGAGATAAAATGTGGCTGTTTTACAATTTACAATTGTAATCAATGTTTGGACATTCAAAAGCGACGGTGGCAGTAATTCAATTTCGCATACTTGTAAAAATCTTTAAAATAGACATTCCTTCTTTACGAGGCATTTAGGCAAGTGTGCTTCTGCTTTAAGGTACTTATCCAAGGAATGTAATATATATAGGAATATATATATATAATTTTTTTTTTTTTTTAAGGGGGGAAAATCATCGAATGACTTCTCCCGCCTGGGTGAGGCGGGAGGGAGTGTCAGACTCTTACTGACTAAAAACCACCCCGTTCCTTCTCCTGCACGTCGAGCCGGAGCCCCGGTTACCCGTTAGGTTCTCCGCGACATATATATATAATACTAGACTATTATTCACCGAGAATACTATTAACATAAAATTTTGATTGCAACTTACTATTCAAAATCAGAACATTTGTAGAAAGGAAATTATAATCTAGAAAACCCCCATTTTTAACACGTTAAACGCCGTGGGGGTCACCGGTGACCGACGTTAGCGGAGGATTTACCGTCAACAGTTTTTTATTGTCAGTCAAAGGCTTAACAAACTTAATTTTCATGCAAAAATCTTCTATCGTCACGTCCCCTTTTAAGAACAAAACCGTTTATTGAATTTGATTCATCATTCATTGTTTTTTTTTTCGGTTGACAGTTTAGCCACCCATTTCTGGACACTGGCCCCTACTACGTCATATCGTCCTGAGTCATTGATTGATACTTTATTGGGTCCTTGAACCTTTTATTGGTAATAATAATTTGTTCTTCTGTCATGCCATGTGACGTAATTTGATATGGAGTCTGGTTATTTAGGGTCCTTTGATTGCGTAGCAATAAGATAGTCTTCAAGACACATAGAGTCTTCTTTGTCTTTGTCTGTGATATAAAGATCTGTTGCAAGAGGAGAAAGTTTTCTTCAACAAGTTCAACCACAGGTAGTGTATTTCCTCGTTCTTTCCTCTTGATCGTCCATATACTAAAGTCAAAGTCAAAGTCAAAGCATTTATTTCAATTAAACCATAGTTTGGTACTTTTGAAACTTCAACAAATACAAAATAAATAATAGTCTGTCAGTCAGTCCGTCAGTGAAATTAGGTGAAGCTAGGTGCTCATTATACAAAATAAATAATAGTCTGTCAGTCAGTCCGTCAGTGAAATTAGGTGAAGCTAGGTGCTCATTCCAAAACGTAGATTCGAATGGAGAAGAACGAGCAAGAAACTCCATTCGTTACTCTTTTTAAAAAAAGTATGTTCTACAATGGAAACTACCTCCTGGAATCGTCTATTTTATCCCGCTATGGCATTTTTAAGTTCAGATGCAATGGTTTTAGAACTGCAAAATTCTTATGATATTCATAATTATGAAAATTGACTAGTAGAGAAAATGCTTATTTGACTAGCCAATCCGTATTTTTATATTACGTACTTATTATAATGGTGTGATCCTTCTGATGTTATACCTCTACATAAAGTTAAAAACACAATTATATAATCAATGATAATGAGGCTAATTAAAACAGTATCCTACATTGTCAAAAGCAGAAATTAGAAAGCAAAACACATCAATTGTTTAAATAGTTCATGATCCGTGTAAACAAAAGCCTGTCACGCTATCATGGGTAAATTGAAATAATGAACGCAATAATGACGTCATCATTATGTACCGTACATATATGTCATTACAATACAGACAGTAATTTTATCTGAAAGGCTAAATCAGAGTTATTTTCGGATAATTTTATTTTTGTTTATCTTTGGACATATATTTTGCAAGAATCTGTGTTATTGCATGACTGCATGTATATACTTCGTCGATTTGATATCGCCTCTTAAGGATATATTCACTACCAATTTATACATTCACGTTTCTAATAATAATTGAGTCTATTGCATAATTTCTAGTATAATTTCCAAATCTATATAAGCTATCACTAACTAATATGGAATGCTTAGGTCAATTCGAGCAGCAAATGCTAAGCCTTCCGGTTAATAGTCGATCACTCAATCACTTAACTAAAGATAATCACCTTTCATAACTATAGTAATATTTAGAATACAACTTTTGTCAGACATAAGTAATTATTATGTTTTTCGCTAATTGTTTGACGAGGCTCGTTGGCCGAGTGGTCGCAAGTGCGACTGCCGGGCAAGGGGTCTCGGGTTCGATTCCCGGGTCGGGCAAAGTATTACTGAGTTTTTAAAAAAAATTTAGTAGTAGCACGGAGCCTGGAAATGTGCCCGGTATATGGCAATAGGCTCACCCCCTATTACATGGGACTTATAACATAAATAGTGAAAAGTGGGTGTTACATTGTGCAATGGCATTAAGTGCCGAAATGTGCACCTCTGCCTACCCCTTCGGGGATAAAAAGGCGTGATGTTATGTATGTATGTATGTTTGACGAGGAACTCGACTAGTTTCAAGCCATGCTAGAGGCCCATATTCTCCTTCACCTCTTCAAAGTTCCCATTTAAACAGTTCATCAACAGCCTATAAATGCCCACTGTTGAGCAAAACCTTTTCTCACACGGACAAGGTTTGAGCATTAATCACCACGCTTGCTCAATGCGGGTTAGCGATTTCTAACTTATAATAAGAAATTATAAGCCCAGGTTTTGTTGTTTTCCTTCACCGTTTGTCAGTGGTGTCTAAATAAACTTAGAAAGTACATTTAACTCTGAAAAAACTCTCTTGCCGGTGGTAGGTTTCGAATCTTCACCCTCATGCATGGGCCACTATGACATTTTATTCAAACAGTTACGTATGCTGATAAACATAATCATTAAGGTAGTGATTATTTCGATTGCACTCGCTGCATCTAGGGTCATGGACTTTTAATCAATTTATTGATTAACATGTGCAGTTCATTAGTAGATAAGTGTAGTGTTATTTTAATCATTATTTATTTATCAAACCTTGATACGTACCAGACTTATATGCAATAAGTACCTAAACACTTTCATCACACTAATATTATAATTTGATAGTTTCTTTGTTTGTATGTTTGTCTATCAATCTCTCTGAAACTACTGAACGGATTTTAATGAAATTTCGTATACAGGCAGGGTATGGGCTGGCTTAGGTGATAGGATACTTTTTATCTCGACTTAAATGCTCCCATGGGATAAAACAGGAATTTTATTCCATTCACACGAAGTCTTGGCAACGGTTAGTTGCATATAATTATTAAAATGTGACACACATTATTTTAAGAGTCTCATGTACTTACCTAATTTAATGATAACCATTTTTCAATTGTTTGAAATTCCAGAAAATATTGGATCATTGATAAATTATTTTTTATCTCGTAATAACGCTGACTGCCTTGACGAACAAGTGGTCGCAAGCACGGCTGCCGTTTAGGAAGCTTATGGTTTGATATTTGATTAGATGTATGTGTAGTGAGTTTTTAGATTTTCTTAATACTCGACTACTGCATGATTTACACGACACTCATAAATCCTGCACGGAGCAACTCTTTGTGTGATCCACAAATTGATGTTTCGGGTCTGGCTGTCATGTGAATGTAACATTGTATATTTGTAAACGCACCCACGATACAGGAGAAAATCCTAATGTGGGTAAAAGTAAAAAAAAATGCAATGCAAAAATTTGCAATGAATGTAATACTCATTGCAAATTTTTGCATTGCATTTTTTGCTTACCCTCCAGGAGAGTAATAAACGTCATGGTATATTATATGTATGTAATACAGTAAACATAGCTGTGTATACCTAACTATTTATCTAAGTATGACATCTATTAGCTACGGTTCACGAGTACAAAATTAAAACAAATAAAGTACCCACCTACCTAATTGGCAACTTCAGTCAATAAACTCCACTTATTACGCTGTCCTGCTCACTCGAACTTTTAACCTTACAAAAGAAAGAGACGGCTATAAATCAAACATGATTTTAATAGATTTCTTTGTTGTTAATAGTTTAGAAATTGATCCAGACAATAGCTAAAATCCCATGATCAATATAGGGCCATGGGAAACGAAACACAATGTGTTTTCCCATAAATGTAAGGTACCTTCACTTGAGGCTGTTCAGTCGTTTCGTACTGAGGAAGCGGTTAGCTGCGCGCACGCAGAAAAAGTATAAAAAGTTCGGAGGCAAACTCAAAGTGTCATGGCGAAAGCGGTGATATGGTAATTTTGATTTTATACTTATTAGTTTAAGCTTTATTGTTCTTTAAGCATGTTTATTTTTCTTATTACCTTTTTGTTATTTGCTTGGTCTCTTGTTTAGTTTAACCCATAAATCCCCAAGCGGTCACCGGTGATCGCTTTCCACTAAGTGAATTTTCAGTATTTCTTTGACAGAAGGATCTGTAAGTATGTTTTGTCTCTTTCACACGTTGACCTTGACTTGGTAAGTAAAGTTCCAGTTGTTGCTTCAATATTTATTTATTTAGTAAAATATTTTAAGGTAAAAGTTTTAAGCATCGTTGTTTCGAACTACTTCGTGCTTGTTTTAAGTTGTTATTTAACAACTAAGTCTGATATTTTACGGCTTTACTTAATTTGTTGTAGCTGTTCCATTATCATTCAATTGGTCATTAGCCAAAGAGAATAAATATACCTAACCTCATTTGTTTTATTTCAATGTTTGAATTAACGTTCATTATGTTGGGCTGACTATTATTAAGGCGCCATTGCATGACTTTCAAATTATATTCTACCAATTGAAGTTAAAAATAAATAGTATACCTAATAATGTATCTGTGTTAAAAAATACTTAATATTATATAGGTACCTATTTATTTATTTATTTATTTATCTATTTATGCACAACACACAGACAGTACACAGGAGAACACATATATAAATATTTTGGAGGTACATAGGTACTACATATTCCCGAAGGAATCTCTTCCTGCAGTCCTTCGACAGGAAAAACGGTAAAAACAGAGACACCTATTTGTGAATTAGGTATATACCATATTTAAATATAAAACCTCATCAAAATATATATTTTACCTCCGATAGTGAGAATATTGTACTTACTAGAAACGAGATAGAACATGTTTATTAAGTAGGTACCTATTTGTTTTTAGTTTACTGATTCATCAACTCGGATCAATCACTCCGGAGGCCCAATTACCACCCTCGCTTTCCCCAATCTCCCCAATCCTTGAATACCCAACCATACCCAAACTTCTAATCCCCAAAAGGCCGGTAACGAACTTGTAACGCCTCTGGTGTTCCAGATGTCCATGGGCGACGCCGATTGCTTACCTTCAAGGGATCCGTCTGCTCGTTTACCGGCTTATGCCATTAAAATCAATTTATTTAGATCTAATGATATAAATGCTTGGGTAGTGGCATAATTAAATATTAGTACTATCGACCATAATATAAGTTTAAATCTTATTTCAAAGACACTAATTAAATAAACATGCCAAAACCTCAATTAAATACTGACATATTTGGCGGGTATTTTTTGCGCGTAGCACAATGTGTGATCAAAATAAATGCAGCTATAGACAGACGCTAACAATTCAAGCTACCGACATCCCTCGTTTAATTTCAACTTTATCATTTTGCAATAAAGTTGAAAATCAAATTAGGATGTCTTTATGTGCTGGTATGTACAGGAATATACAATTACTGCAGATTGCTACTAGATAATAATGGATGTCCCACGCATATAGAGTAAAAACTCGTTTCGGATTCAACTGTGCATGATAGCTACACTTACCGTATCGTTGTATTTAACAAAAACTGTAGCTTCTTGTTGCTATGGGCAAGTAACTGCAATTGTATTGTTTAACGCCTGTGTTTCCCCGTAGTCGTAAATAAACAGAGGTCAAGAGGTATTTTTTTCTGTGAACCTCCTACTTTTTTTGAAGTCGGTTAAAAATTGTCCTCAATTTGTAAGCGACATTGCAATAACAATTACATAAACTTTATCAACGGTGGGAGCTCGGTAAATCTGATTAACTTATTACAATACAATTAATTTAAATAAGTAGAAATACATCTAATCTTTAACCTTGACCTTCAAAGTTTATACCAGAGTTAAAGAAAAACATTAATAATTTATTCTCTTTTACCGCGAATGAAGTGTAAAATGAATACATTTTTATGAAATTATCCTAACTTTTGCCTTGACCTTTGCCCTGTTGAGTAGAGGTCAGTAACTCGGTTCAAATGATGTTAATATTTATCCAAAGGTACATTTTTATTTGATAAGGTGGTTTACCCTTGAATCCAATTCCGATAGATCGACATTGTTTTTGCGAAATTTCGTACTCTTGAGTTGCAACACTAGCGCCGATTGCATCCGTATTGCGCGGATATCGAATGAACTAAATAGTATTGAGTTTGGCTTTATATTCCGTATACTGAATACTATAGGGGGTTGTATAGTTTTGACATTGAATAATTATTGAGAGTTTATTGGATTGACATTGACATTGGTCTCAAGAGTAAGCAACCTTATCAAATGGTGTGGCACGATATTTACAAAAATCAGACAAGGTGTAACCAAAAAATTGCTTTTCAGTGTAATACTGACAGACTAACGCTAAAATATTCAAACACTACTCAATTTTAAATCGCGCTTAAATACAGTTATGTCACTACAAATAACAGAGATCTCACGACATTTAAGTAGGTACAAATTAAAATTGAGTAGCCTTTCAGTATTCGGGCATATACAAGGTGTTGTTTTAAAGTCGCGTTATTTTCTAGGACTGAGGTAACTCGGCTATTGATTCTGAGTCGAAATCAATAAAAAAATTGTAGGTAAATATTTTTCATTTTTCTGTAAATTACGGAAATCCGTAAGTGCGAATTACACGCCGCTGTCTTGTAACTAGCTGTTCTATGAATTTTGTACGAAATACCATCTTATGACCTCATCATATTTTCACGTCAAATAGCACACTTATATCTAAAACAAATGGTAGAATAAATCGAAAATACCTATATCGGCAAATCAATGAATGAAAGTGTAATTGGATTGAAAAATCAAAATAATTTTGACCCAGGAAACTACCCACTGCTACATTTTGAATTACAATGTAGGTCGTTCATTTTTTTTGTCAACTTCATGCCGGTATCTTCATTAGTAGTAACTAAATCTGCTCATAATATTATGACAACTAATTTGAAAGAAAGAAAAACCATTTATTTTGCTACGACACACAACAAGAATTTAGAAACACCGAAAAAAAGCCCATGGTGCGTCGCAGCGCAAAAGGCTGGAGCTCAGCTTAATACCGTGGACCGGGCACAGAGGCTCGAGCCCACGGCGCTGATTTTCAGCACCAGCCCGTTATAATACGTACTAGTTAAACATCTATACTAACGCTGCTCGGAGTACAGCATGATGTATAATATAGTAAATTAAATTAATATAAAAGTGAAAACAAAATCAATAGCTACGATTACTGCCAAAAATCTAAATAAATGGATAAAAAATAAATAATTAAAATAATAACAAGAACAACAATACATTATACATACAATTTATTGTGAATTTTTACGTTACACCAACAACAGTACGTTTATCTAAAAGAAAATTGAGCCAGTGTGTTATATACAGATTTTTTGTTATCAACCTTTCGGACTTCATTTATTTCTTACGGAATTGAATTATTACAAAAGGCCAAAAAATAATTCATTTTTTTTTTGGCATTTTTTTTTAAGGGGGGAAAATCATCGAATGACTGCTCCCGCCTGGGTGAGGCGGAAGGGAGTGTCAGACTCTTACTGACTAAAAACCACCCCGTTCCTTCTCCTGCATGTCGAGCCGGACACCGGTTACCCGTTAGGTTCTCCGCGACTCCGAATCGGCATCGGCCCTATTGGGCTCCATCTGTGGTGGTCTGATGGCTCTTTGAGGCGCGCGCGGAACGCGACGCGCCGTACGCTCGGGTCTGTTTCTGGTCGGACGGGGAGCCACCCATGCTCGCCGTCCGCAGGCCCGCGCTTACGGTGGCCGGAGATCGTCTCGCGATCCCCGACGCCCGGTGTGTCCTTCGCGATGGCTGGGTTGCGAGGAGGCAGCGCTGCGCTGCCTCACGCGTCCCGCCTCCTCCTTAGCTAGCCTGACTGCTTCGCAAAAGGAAGAGACGGCATCCCAATCCCTCTCGCTCCGCATCATGGCCTGCACTAGGCCCGGACGCGAGAGGTCGCCATCGCCGATCACTTCCCTGAGGGCACGGCGGTGCTCAGCCCACGCAGGGCATTCTCCCACTGTGTGTTCCACCGTGTCGTCAGGGCGTTTTTTATGGCATTTTTTTTTTTTTAAGGGGGGAAAATCATCGAATGACTGCTCCCGCCTGGGTGAGGCGGGAGGGAGTGTCAGACTCTTACTGACTAAAAACCACCCCGTTCCTTCTCCTGCACGTCGAGCCGGAGCCCCGGTTACCCGTTAGGTTCTCCGCGACTTTTTTATGGCATAAGCCGGTAAAAGAGCAGACGGATCACCTGATGGTAAGCAATCGGCGTCGCTCATGGATACCTGAAACACCGTGGGCGATACAAGTGCGTTACCGGCCTTTAGGTAAGGAGTTTGAGGATCGTTGGGAATTCAGGGATTGGGGAGATTGGGGAAGGAGAGGGTGATTGGGCCTCCGGTAACCTCACTCACACGACGAAACACAACGCAAGCGTTGCTTCATATCGGTTTTCTGTGAGGCCGTGGTATCACTCCGGTCGAGCCGGCCCATTCGTGCCGAAGCATGGCTCTCCCACACTTATTAATAAATTAAAAGATAAACACAGGAAGTGTTGAACTAAGTTTTTAAAGTTATCGATATGGTAATGACCCGGAGAAATAATAAGTAAAAATATTTATTAATAATGACTGCCTCGTTGGCCGAGTAGTCGCAATCGCAAGTGCGACTGCCGGGCAAAGTATTACTGGATATTTTTTAAATCTCAGTAGTAGTAGCACGGAGTCTAAAAATATGCCCGGTATATGACAATATGCTCACCCCCTATTACATGGGACTCATAATATAAATAGTGAAAGTGGGTGTTAGTTAGGCACCTAACCTTTCGGGGATAAAAAGGCGTCATATTATGTTATGTTATTTATTAATAATTTCTAATTAATGTTATCAATTACCACATAGTATATTAATACGTACTAGAAACTGCTAGAGTTATTATAAATGCTAGATAACACTGTTTACTTAGGAAAATTTACATGTTCATATTTTCCTTATTGCTGTATTTTAATAAACAACTTAAATTAAACTAGGTTATGTAATGTTTTACATAATCATGCCGAGATATCCTTAAACATTGTTTATACCAGTGGAGATCCATCATCCCATGTAATAGGAAGTGATCCTATCACCATACAATTCCAGATTCCGTCAAAATGTCAGAATCCTCGCCTTCTACAGAAGAAAACAAAAAACAAATTATTGTACAAAATAACAAGCTAAGAAGCATAAAACTTGCTATACATGCCACACATTAGAATAGGACTCTTATTACAACTGAAATAAAATACAAAATTACTTAAAAATATTCTGAAATACAAATTTTAATACGACTTATTCTCCGTACGTGTAATTTAGGACCCACTTCACAGACTGAAAGGGTCTAAGGACTGAATAGTTAGAAGTTTAACCACATTAAAGGGCATTGCCTATCTGGAACCTCACTCAGGGCTAATAGAAAAATGACAAGAAAATATGTTTATTCTATTAAAGTAACCTAAACCTAACTACGAAAGTAATATTGTAATCCTCTTGTCTTTTTGAAAATGTTTTGTTATTCCAACAGAGACAACACGTGGAAGTTCCTTGCTTTGTCACGAATTGGCACTATAGATACCTTTCTTTTGACCTTGAGGTATGAAATTATCATGGAGCTCCTCGCCTAGGGAGGCCGAAAGAGACTGTCGAAACTCTTACTGTCTGACTAAAACCCACCCCAGCTGGCATGAATCACGGGCCTGCGGACAGCGAGCACGGGTGACTCGCCGCCCGACCAGGACCAGGCACGAGCGTAGGACGCGTAGCGTTCCGCGCGCGCCTCAAGGAGCCATTAGACCACCACAGATGGGCCCAACAGGGCTGATGCCGATACGGAGCCGCGGAAGAATTGACGGGTTGCCGGGGCTCCGGCTCGAAGTGCAGGAGTAGGAACGAGGTGGTTTTTAGTTAGTAAGAGTCTGACACTCCCTCTCGCCTCACCTACGCGGGAGAAGTCCTCAAAAAAAAGCTGGCATGAATCAACGCTTGCATTGTGTTTAGCCGTGTAAGTGAGGTTACCAGGGATATTTTGGTGTCAAGGGTGTTCATGGTCAACGCTGACCACTTGCCATCAGGTGATCGGAATACTCGTTGGCACGTATACCGCAAACATTCTTCTAACTCAACAGATATATGTAATTTCAAAGTTCTGAGCCTTGCTCCAGTTCCTGACTCTTCAACAGATCGTGACAGTGATACAGTGAAAGGTACCTGTACCTGTGCGGTGCGTTCATGTCACTTCTAGTTCTCATCACCATTTTATAGGAAAAATAATCTTTGTTCCAGGTTACTAATCCAGTTCCTCTACATTGGAAGCATATCACCACAAAGGTTGGAAGTTAAATACACAAACAGTTCAGGAATATGCAAAGGGGATCTCTTCAAGACTGTTGCAGATCTGAAGAATTTAGAAGGATGTGTGGTCGTTGTGGGCAGCGTGGAGATCTTCATAGAGAAATCGAAGGCAGATAGTTTTACTAATATGACGTTTTGGGATCTTAGAGAGGTAAAGCTTTTGGTTTATTTTATAGTGATTGTTTTATGTAAATAGATGAACTAATTTTGATATGATTAGTAGACTATTTGCTGGTATACTGAAACGTTATTCAATTATGAGTCGCGCTTAAGTATAGTTCTGTAAACTACAAATTCTTTTATTCTACAAATTTTTTCTGCAAAATGACAGAGATGACATGATATTTCAGTTTTCTACTTCTTTGAGTATCAGTATTCTGGCATATATTAAACTAGCTGAGTCCGCAACTTTGTCCGCGTGGAATAGTGATGCACTGCTCCTGCCCTGAAGTTGTTAGCATGATAATATGTAGCCAATATGTCTCGACCTGTTAGTAATATTCATGCAAAATTTGAAGTAAATCCATGCAGCACTTTTTGAGTTCATCCCAGACATATGTACAAATAAAAATTCTAAAATCCATATTTTTGGTTTCGGTATCGACTGAAGATCACATCCAAAGCAATCTTTTAAGAAAATATTCGATGTACAGTTTTTTACTTTTCTCGATTTTATTACTACACCGTTGGTACCACTGTCGAGCAACCGGCTACTGTGCAACGTATCGTAGGTTCCGATTTTCATACGAAACGACTCTACCACGTGTATGTATGTAAATGCACCCACGATACAGAAAAACCACCTGGTTCAAGCCAATCACTAGAGTCATACGGTCACTCACGGTCACTACTTCAAATACAATCTCAATAACTTTACATAAAAATTGTATGTTTCAGATCACTGAATACCTGCTTATTTACCGGGTAAGAGGTTTGGAGTCCGTCGGCCAACTGTTCCCGAACCTAGCCAGAATAAGAGGAGTGAGGTTACTGAATAACTTCGCTCTAATTGTCTACGATAATTCCAATCTTACAGAGGTAGGTAAATAAGTGCTTCTTCTAAAATTTTTGCGACATAAATTGCTTAAATATATTTTGTTTCAAGATCGAAAAGTTCGAAGGGTGAAATAGATAACCCGCATTGAGTAAGCGTGGTGGTTAATGCTCAAACCGTCTTCGTTTGCACGGGGCTGCGGACGGCGAGTATGGGTAGCTCGCCGCCCGAACAGAACCAGACCCGAGCGTGCGGCGCGTCAAGTTCCGCGTTCGCTTCAATGAGTCATCAGACCACCACGGATTTTTTTTTTTAATATCTGTTATATATTTAGGGGCTTTTGGTCACAATACGACCACGCCAGCCCCATCATAAACTAATACATGAATTAAACGCTATTCCGACTTAAAGACCTTATATACTATTTTGTAAAGTAAAATAGCTGCATCCGAGACAGGCTCTGATAATATACTTTGAACAAAACCAACATCTATCAAATTAATTTTAAAATTATTCATCAGCACCTCTCTAGCAGCTCGGGTCCTGACGCATTCCACCAACAAATGATGGACATCCTCCATCAACCACCACGGATGAGGCCCAATATGGCTCATGCCGATACGGAGCCGCGGAGAACTTAACGGGTTACCGGGGTTCTGGCACGAAGTGCAGAATTAGTAGCGGGGAAGTTTTTAGTCAGCAAGAGTCTGACACTCTCTCCTCACCCAGGCGGGAGAAGTCATTCGATGATTTTACCCCTTAAAAAAACCTTCTACGTGTGAGAATTCTTTGGTCAGCAGTGGCCACTTATAGGGTGTTGATGTGTCTGATGTCTGAAATAGAACAATGGTAGGTACCCACTGTTCTAAAAATGTTACAAAGACCAACAAAGTAACGAACACATTTTCGCATTTATAATAATTACTGGAGTAAGTAATACAAAAACATAAGAATAACTTCAGCCCTCTAAAAACGACACTTCGTTAACACAAATCACAGTCCCATCACTTGCCTTTCTCACTTCAATTTCACACAGAGACTGACAAAATATAAGAATAAAACTAGAGTACATTTCACCAACAAGTTGTCCGGAGCAGATTTTACAGAATAACACAGCTGGTCGTGCACTTCTACCTACATTGAGCTATAAAAACCAGTTTATTATAGTATCGTTTTATATGATCGTTCCTCACAGTCGGGGGTCAGTTTATACTGGTATTGTATGGCTTGATGTGTACGTTGCACTAATGAATGTGGACTCCGAATCTAGCGAAGCGAATATCACGTTTGTAACTGAACGAACCATAAAACTGGCCAATTAAAGCCATATCTATGATTCAATAGTCTATTTTTCGCCGCTGAACTATATAAAGATATTTACATTTAGATAGCTTTAATGGAATTTCGTATCAAAATACAAACAATAGCTGTATAAATATTTGTTTTGTTTTAACAAATATTTCAAATGGGCTATGACTATATGATGGGTTGTTCTGTTAAATGAAACTAACATGTTTCCTGTATTTTCTTTTGTTCGAATTTCTGTTACCGCAAGAAGGAAAATCTGCATCTGTGAAGACAAAAGTTAGACATACTAATTAAATAAAAAATAAAGTCATAAACTTGATTCAATAATTAACATACCAAAATATCTCGCATTTTATCCCCGAAGGGGTAGGCAGAGGTGTACATTACGGCACTTAATGCCACTGTACAATGTAACACCCACTTTTTACTATTTTATGTTATGAGTCCCATGTAATAGGAGGTGAGCCTATTGCCATATACCGGGCACAGTTTGAGACTCCGTACTATTACTGATATTTTTTTTAAAAACCCATTAATGCTTGTCCGACCCGGGAATCGAACCCGAGACGACTTGCCCGGCAGTCGCACTTGCGGACACGCGACCAATAAGGCAGTCAATAATTAGTGTTCTAAAGCAAAAAAATAATAATATGTAAGTACACCATGGGCAGAGCTACATTGCACTTACCTACATAAAATAAAGTGACCTAAAAATCCAAATCAAATCAAATATCTTTATTGCTGAACACAGTACATTTTGATGCATTTCAAGATGATATATGAATGCGCAGTTCATCATGTTCCACCAATCAAGGCATGCAACTACATACAACAACATCCTATGAATATACACATAAATCTTTTAAAGGCAAATAAATGCAAATTTTCTATTGGAAACAGAGATTTACCATGGTAAAACCCGATGATTATTTAACGAACTCACAGCAGTACGGTGAAGGAATTAGGTCCCAATGGAGCGAACCTAACCTCATTTGTGTAGTGTAGTTCCAATCCGCTCTCGGAACTGAGATTTCTAACAAATGTTGGTAAAACATTTAACATGGAATCAATATTTGCATTATACCTAATACAAACTACATAATTTAACATCACGCCATTTATCCCTAAAAGGGTTGACAGAGGTGCAAATTATCTACAGCACTTAATACCACTGTACAATGTAACACCCACTTTTCGCTATTTATGTTATGAGTCCCTTGTAGTAGGGGGTGAGCCTATTGCCATATACCGGGCACAATTCCAGACTCCGTGCTACACCTGACGATTTTTAAAAAACCCAGTATTTCTTTGCCCAAACCGGGAATCATACCCGAGACCTCTTGCCCGGCAACCGCAACTGTGACCACTCGGTCAACGAGGCAGTAGTACAAACTAAAATAATTATTATGTTTTCGGCTTACTCACGTAACTATTTGACGAGGAAGTCGACTAGTTTCAAACCATTCTAGAGGCTAATATTCGATCGGCGTGAGTAAACAGAAATACATAATAATTAATTAAATCAATACCTTAACTCGTCGAGTACCGTCATCATAGACACAATTTATAGAACAATAGGTTGCGGTCACCGGTGACCGCTTGGTGTTTGACAGTTTAATACTCAATTCGGAATCGCAGAGATCCTAACGGGTTACCGGGGCTCCGGCTCGACGTGCAGGAGAAGGAACGGGGCGGTTTTTAGTCAGTAAGAGACACTCCTTCCCGCCTCACCAAGGCGGGAGCAGACAATCGATGATTTTTCCCCCCTTAAAAAAATCTACGATATTATTAAAATATGATTATGCAAGATTGTTAGTCTTACACCCAAAAAGAAAAGACTATGTGATCAGATAGAGTAGTTGGGAATAATATCTTCATACTAGGAACGCGGGCAAAACCTATTGGTTTTGGAATCTGCTATTGCAGATTCCAGTTAAATAAAAAAAAAGTTCTTTTGACATTTACACAAAAAAGCTTGTTAGATAAAAGTGTTGTCTTATTAGGCTTGTTTTTTGTGGAATAAAATACACATGATCATGTAGAAAATTCTCCGAAAGGGTGGGTGCACACCCACCCTTTCGGAGAATTTTCTACATTTTACCTACTCTAATCACCCACTTTAAACTAGTTTTTAGTTAGTCCCTTTTGAAATTTATCTTTTCAATTCTACATTGATCTATAAAAAATAAATATCGAGATAATTTAGTTGATTTTTCTTTAAATAAAATCTGATTTTAAATGTCAAAGTCAAAGTCAAAATCATTTATTTCAATTAGACCAGGAAGGCACTTTTGAACGTCAGCAATAGACATTTAAAAGTGAAGCTATTTGCTGTAACGGTACACACCTACAATAAGCTTATTTTTACATGCAACCTTTGGATAAATAAGAAATAAAAAAATATGGACTAAGTACAGAGTAATGCAATAATTAATTATGACCTTATTTCGCAGATTGGACTCTTCAGTTTAATAAAAATTGACCGGGGTGGGGTAACAATGTGGGCGTTGCCACAGGCGTGCTTCGTTGACACCATCGACTGGAAAGTGCTAGCCCCAAGGGCTCGGCATGTGATCAGTCCTCCCTTAATAGATATCCCTATGAGGAAGATCCAGTGCAGTGTTCCCTGTTCGTGCTCAAGTAATACTGCTGCAAATCGGTGTTGGAACAATAGGTGAGGTTATTTCACTTTTTTTTCCAATTTTAAAATAGTATCATAATTGGGTCACTTCGTTTTTACAAGGTGGCGGTGACCTTTGAAGTGCATAAGATGCCACGAACAACAATAATGATAATGACGGTGAATTAAATCAATTTAATAAGCTTCCCTGTAATCGTGAACTGCCCTTATACCCCCGGAGTTATGTCATGGTCTCACAGAAATCAATCGATCAAAGCTTGCATAGTATTTCGGCGTGTAAGTGAGTTTGCCAAAGTAGAGGTTGCTAGTAGAACTGATTTCTCACAATCAGGTGATGCATCTGATCGATTTGTCCTAATTCCATAAACATCGTACGTTAAGAATTTATAAAATAATATTTAATTTTCATATTGCAGACGATGTCAGATATTCCTAGATGGACCAGATGCTGATAAATGCAACGATCAGTGTCTTGGATGCCGTAAGACAAACAAGGATGCTTGCTTTGTCTGTCGCAATTTTACGTATAAAGGAAAATGTTTGGCCGAGTGTCCGCCTCACACGTGAGTGTCTTTGAATATATCTAACTAGCTGGTCTACCAAAATTTTTTTTTCACGTTTTAGACCTTCCCTGGACTTTGACGAACATTTCAAAACTATAATTAGATAAATCGCTTGCTTCAGCCGTTCTCGAATTTTAGCGAGACTAACGAACGGATATTTATTTTAATTTCTATGTAGATAGATGGATTACTTAGCCGTATTATCAACAATCCAATATTGGACTATGAGCATTCCCTAAATTAGAGTATTACCCATAATCTCCCCTGGTGGGTTGAGGGTCATAGATTAAAAGATTCTAGTTGAAACCTGAAACAAAAAAGTAAAAAAGCGCCTAATTGTTGGAAAGAAAAAGTAGTGAAGTACAATGCAGTATCTCAATTCTTACTCCAGTTAAACAAGTTAAAAAAAATGTCATTAACACAGGCAAATAGTTCTTTTTGTAGTTTTTTATACAAATCATTTCGTATTACAGAATCCTTCTTCCTGACAACCAGTATTGCATCACCGTAGAGGAATGTTTTGAACTAGATAGATGGGTGTTCAACAATACCTGTGTCTCCGAGTGTCCTATGGACTATAGAATTAAAAATGGTACCAGAAACAGACCCACCATTTGTGAACCTTGTACGCATTGTGAAATTGTGAGTAGATATGTGATTAAATATCATAAAGAAATTGAAAATAAAGAAAAATAAAGGATTTTCTCAGATCCAAAGTCAACCATTACACGTTACATATTTAGTAGTTACTCGTAGTATTATGTAATGGCCAATAGATGGCGTTTGCGTCAGTTATATGAAACTTTATTTTATTTTGTTATTGAGTGGATAGTAACATACACAATTCGCTCATAATTAATTTACAACATTATCTATTTGCTTTATTACTTGCATCGTTTTCACGTTACTTATGTTATGGGAAAATAAACCGATGTGAATTTTCAGCAGATCGTAAAGTACGTACCTGTCTGGTTGGTTACGAGTACAAAGTGAAAAGACTGAAGAATAATTACTGAAATTGTGTTAACATTATCTATATTGTTTTCTTTTTCAGACTTGTGGTAACCTAAAAATCCAGTCTCTAAGTTCAATCCAAAGTGCAGAGAAATGTGTCTACGTCAATGGATATTTGGAAATACACGTAAGAGCAATACCTGGAGTAGTCGGAGACTTAAGAATGTACCTCGGTCAAATCCAAGAAGTATCTCAATTTATATCTATTGAAGGATCTGATATAACAACACTTGACTTCCTATCATCATTACGGAAAATTAAAGGTCAACACTTAAAAGATGACAAATACAGTATTGATATCCATCGTAACAATAATCTTCAAACATTATTCACTGCATCTGTAACTAAAAATCTAACGATCGAAGCTGGAACAGCAAGATTTGATCACAATCCCGTACTTTGTATGTCCAAAATAGATGAATTAAAAACCCGACTGCCAGTAGCACCTAGTGCCATAGATATTCCAGAAGGTTCTAATGGTTATCGAGGCGCATGCGAAGAAGTTACTTTTGAGTTCGAAATAACACTATCAGGAGAATCTTCTGCCTTAATCCAGTTTTCGCCAATCCTTGATCACAGTACGCATTATACTGCGCTGTATGTTCGTCTACCACCTGGAGTCTACACTACGGTGGTCCCTGAAACTTGTAGCGAGTTTGAATGGTATGCTATTGACATTCCTACAATTTTTGATAAAAATTATGGTGTTGTGGAAATCAACGATTTACATGCTGCGTCATCTTACGCACTCTGTATCGAAATATACGATCCTAAGAAGAAACGTTTGGTCAGAAGTAATATCTTCAACTTTACAACGCCTGTTGGAATCCCAGAGCCACCGTTCATCGTGGAGTTAGTTGCATCTGCATCCGAGGTCGTTGTGTTAAGATGGGTCGACCACAAAGATTATGTTCTTCACATTGATTATTATGAGCTAGATGTAACCTTGATCGACAATTATTCCAGGACTTCAATGGTAGTAGACTATTGTCGATATAAAGAGGATTTATTTGACGCTGACTATACTCGTCATGCGTTAGTTCGGAGACCACCTCCAGAATATGCAAGAGGCTGTGAATCTATGTGTGGCATTTTATCGTCTGTCACTCCTGGTGCAATGGTAGAGGAATACTTTGATGTTTGTGATGATTCTAATTTTGATTGTAATAATCAGGAAAGCATAATATCAAGTAATTCAAGTTTTGGCAACTATGTGCGCACATTAGTATTATTAAATATAAGCAGCCCCAGAAACGACTTTCAAGTTGGTGGGTTGGCACCCTTTAGTGATTATAAGTTTAGGTTAAGAGCTTGCTCTGGTGGTCATTGCAGTAGATCAGCAAGAGGTGTTGTCAGAACATTCAGTTTAAAAAATGCTGACATACCCTCCATCACCTACCTGCATGCGAACCAATTTGGTCATATTTTTGTGAGGTGGAACCCACCGAACGTCACAAATGGACCAATATTGTCTTACTCAGTAGAAGTATTACCTAGAATTAATATAAATGACCTAATGCCCCAAGTTTGGTGCGTGGCGGCTGAGGAAACAAGGATCTTCGTTCAATCTGTGATAGTCTCCAAATATTTAGTTAGGGTGTGTGTTAGAACACTCGCTTCCAGTAATTCTTGTAGTGATTGGATAAAAATTACCAGTGTTACCGAATCGAAGACGATTCTACTATGGATCGGTGTGACTTGTGGGATTTTGATATACATTGCTTCGTTTATAGTGGGATGGCTCAAAAGAAGATTGAGGCATCGCAGCGATGTGGTGCCATTAGTCGATAGTTCATCTTCGTTACGTGTCGAGAGCGAGCCGCCGGCCATGATGCTATCAGATTTCGTGCCATTTCATACGATACCTTTAGATTAATGCTGTATTGTGATACTGACGTAATGGTTATTGAAAAATATAATACTAATATATAACCTAGTCTTATTTCCTAGAAACAGTTCATTTTTAGCTGGTTCTATTCCAAATATTTTACTAACAATTTGTGACATCTGATAGGGCACATTGTCAAAAGAGTTAATATTCGCTAAAACGTTCATTTTATTACGACGATAATGGTTTTAATTAAATTGGTTTCATGTTATGTGCGGAACACTCGCGTCTGTCACTTTATCAAAGCCTTTGTGAAAGGATTTTATTTATATTTCGAAGCTCTGCCTGTAATTTTATATTTTTTAATAAAATAAAGTTGTAACTTTTTCAATAAAATTGTACGTTGTTGTTCTTGGAATACAATGTGGTTGACATTATGATATTTAATTAGCAAAGGATTTTTTTATTCACATATATCTCTAGTTTAAAACGATCTTTGTAAAACTTCTATATCTATTTGCCTTAACTATAATTTTACATAAAAGTATCTGTAAGTAGTACAGTGTCATCGCTAGGTTTTAAAACAATATTATAAACCACCATATTAGAATTACAAAAGGAATTAATTTAAGTGTGGGAGAGCCATGCTTCGGCACGAATGGGCCGGCTCGACCGGAGTGATACCACGGCCTCACAGAAAACCGACGTGAAGCAACGCTTGCGTTGTGTTTCGTCGTGTGAGTGAGGTAACCGGAGGCCCAATTACCCTCCCCTTCCCCAATCTCCCCAATTCCTGAATCCCCAACGATCCTCAAACTCTTAATCCTCAAAAGGCCGGTAACGCACTTGTAACGCCTCTGGTTCCAGGTGTCCATGGGCGACGCCGATTGCTTACCATCAGGTGATCCGTCTGCTCGTTTACCGGCTTATGCCATAAAAAAAATAAAAATAAAAAATGAATTGCGTTGATTCTTATAAATTATCCTAAGTTATCTAAACTTTTTCACTTACAAACTTTCTTTTCTATTTTCTTGTATAATTAAATTTGTTATTTTGTATAACTTAGGTCCTTCGCGATAAACTCATTGTGGCAGTTTCTTGATGGGTTCAGCAACAACTTTTAGATTTCATTTGTGGCTTATAAGAACCAGCATGCGTTGTTTATTTGTGTAAACTTATACAGTTGAACATTACGAAATTACATCTTCTGTTTTAATGGTTGTATTTGATTTATTTCAGATCCATGCTGGTTTTTTATTTCGATATTTTTGTACTTAGATCTATTGTAAATCCTGGATTATAGGAGTCTCCATGGCTTAGTATATATGGCTATCCAATATACGACAAGACGGGGTATCTGTACAATGACTACGCTACGGAGTGCTACGATGCGTCTACGCACTTGCTACGAAATTACTATGTAGTCGTCAAATTAACTACGCGGATGCTACGCACGATTTACTAAACCTTGTATTAAGAAGTTACGATTTATTTATGTATTGCCTATCTACCTCTACAGTACACGACTAGAAGACTTACAACATCATTAACAACAATTGAATGAAAAACCCCACATAGTAACAATTGGTTTGTAAAACGATAACAAATTGGGCACAAATATTTGACCACACACATTGGCCATTGTTGAACCCGACTCTCAAAAGATTAGAGGCCCATAATAGTCGTCGATTGTCAGTTGATACTGCAAGTAATATGGAGGCTCTCGTCGATCGATAACCTTTAAGAATTTAACTATATTGGTCATACGTACATTGGCCGGGCCTGGTGCCAATAATCTGATGGTATCATTTGAATATTAATCTTCAATAACGTATTGCACCTTGTAGAATAGATGAGAAACTTTTGACGTTGACTTTAAAAAAATATGCATGCAACAGCAATAATGCGAATTTGTTTTTTATTTATTTAAACTTGATTTCCAGGCAACTGGCCCATAGATAGATACCTTACAGACTAATACACAGAAATATTTTAATATACAATGGATGTTAGTAAATAAACTTAAGCCTATGTTAGTAGCACTTCACAGCACTATGCACTAGGTCACCGTGTGCTCGTGTGGCACTTGTCCGCAGAAGCGACGGAACACCACTCCCTGTGGCCAGAAGTCGTCTTTCAAAACAAGATGACAAAACATGTTGGTATTCTCACCACATACGTCTTGAAATTGACGTTGCGGGTCGACTCCAGCAACTGCACTCTCACCCTACATCTGGAACTTATCTTCTGGAACACGTACTCCGCGATGTCCTCCTCCGTGGTGGTGTAGAGTAGGCGGGAGATGTACACCGGGTTGTTCGGGTGGAAAAGAATGCAGCTGTGGAAATGAAACACTCTGTATAGGATGTTTCTTTTCTGTATAGGCACTGTAACTGTGCGAGTCCTTTTTATTCGGGTTTCAAAACGGCTCTAGGTAGTGTGCTATCAAATACTAATTCTCTCTTCAATAATTATAGTTCATAATATTCGCTCCAATACAAATATATCCAAGATCAAATATACACATTAGCGCCTGACGTATTATTGACAGCGTCAAGTTGTATTGTTGGGAAATTAAAAACCTAGAAGTGTAAAAAACAGAAAATAGGTATAAGGCATATTGTTAAAAGCAAAGAATGCTTATAGGTATAAAAGTGAAACAGTCTTATATTCAAATAATAATGCTCATTTTATAGAACAATCTTTTAAATAAACGCATGCAAAAGGCAATCTGCAACCCTCTAAACAATTAAATAAAGCGGCAAAAATGTGTAAATTATGGAGCAAATAACCAACAAAACAAATACAACATAGTGTTGTAATTAATTAATGTAAAGTACGACTTAATGAGTAAGTAAAATAACCATTACCATTAGTGTTCTGAGTGGAAAATCATTATCGGATGCAATGCGGTCTCTGTAAATTAGTGTTGGGACGACAGCCATTGTATATTTTGTTGTATTGTTGTTTTGTGGAAAATTCACTAACTCTTTCCGACTTTTGGTACGCCGTTGAAGTTTTATGAGCCAATTTGTTTCATATTTTAGTGTGTATTACGGTGTTAATTTGGATGACGTATACATACACCTACATAGTTACAATCACATACATGTTTTACTTAATTTGATTGCACAGTTGGCGCGGGGGCTGGGCAAATAGCTGCCGCGCAACGTGTGGCGGGTTCGTTTCTGTGTCTGACTGGGTGTCATTGTGTATGTGAACTTGTATATTTGTAAACGCACCCACGACACAGGAGAAATTACAAGTTTGCCCCACACTTGTACTTTCTCCTGTGTAAGTTTAAAAAAAGAGAGATCTACTCTAGCACCATCTGCTGAGGTAAATACGATAGCCCAATTCCGCGAACATACATATTTTGACCAATGAAGCAGTCATATTGCGTGGGTGATCAGTACCGAGGAATTTAGTTATTACTGTTATTAGATATTACCTCTAGATACAAAATTACCTTAAAACATATTAATTTCGTATCTGATTGAAAGGGATCGACGGAAATACTTAATTAACATCGTTGTTACATCATCGTGTTTATACTTGACGTTACGACTGTGACACGATCTTTTTATTCTATGTTGCTAACCCAAAACTATTTTTGTATCATTTGTAACATTTTGATATATTCATGCAACTTGATTACTTTGTCATCTATGAAAAGACTAACAACTGGAAATTACCAATCTAATATCAGAAATCTTTGAAATATTATAGCTTTTACCCGCGGCTTCGCTCGCGTCACAAAAGGATAAAAGTAGCCTATGTGACATATACTAAGCACACAGCGCCATCTATACCAATTCTTTTGTTTTCCCTCGGGAATATCAAAATATACATACATAACATAACATCACGCCTTTTTATCCCCGAAGGGGTAGGCAGAGGTGCACATTACGGCACTTAATGCCACTGTACAATGTAACACCCACTTTTCACTATTTATGTTACGAGTCCCATGTAATAGGGGGTGAGCCTATTGCCATATACCGGGCACATTTCCAGACTCCGTGCTATTACTAAGAATTATAAAAATATTCCGGCATAAAAAGTACCCTATTATTTATTCCGGACTTCTAACTTTATGCCTGCAAAAATTCAAAGAAATCGGTTTAGAAGTTATGGCGTAAAAGCGGAACAAACAAACTCACTTTCCCATTTATAATAGTAAGGATACACTGGAATTGGCTTAGTGTGCTTAATGTTCTTGCATGGTGATTGCACTTGCAGTAACACAGCTTTTCAGTAGAGGTGTATGGTACATCGTTATGTATAAAACACACAATGTTAATAATAAATAAACGAGCATAAAATTTAATAACATTAATCTTAAATAAACATAATATTGAAGTTTGACTGTTTGTCATCATTTTGAAGGCCATTTACATTGACAGAGCTATTATAGACTTTAGTTTCACTTTAATAAGGTGCAATTTTAATTTAATTATGCATTGTTTGAACTCTTGTTTCAGTATAATTAATATAATTTTTGAGAATGAAATTGTTTCATGGCATAGTATAACAACTGACGAGGTGGTCTATTAGTCGCAAGTGTGACGAAATGTTATAAAGATAATTTTGTAATAATTAATTTTTATCCCAGAAGAGTTAATAAGAAGTACAATGTAACTCATACTTTTCTTTAGTTGTGTTTCATAACATATTTAACTGATAGGTTCGTCCCATAAAACACGGTATTAATTCCATAACCGACTTATAACATGGAGCTCATGCGTTAACAATGACGAACCTGTAATATTATGTTCTTATATTTGAAACGCACACAGAAGTAACACCCACTTTGCACTATTTATGTTATGTATGAGTCCCATGTAATAGGGGGTGAGCCTATTGCCATATACCGGGCACATTTCCAGACTCCGTGGTACAACGAAGAATTTTTTAAAAACCCAGTAATACTTTGCTCGTCCCGGGAATCGAACCCGAGACCCCTTGCCCGGCAGTCGCATTTGCGACCACTCGGACAAGGAGGCAGTCTAGGCAGCATTTTTGAAACAAATTCCCAAAAGGCCGGTAACGCACTGGTAACGCCTCTGGCGTTCCAGGCAGCTGTAGCCAAATGCCATTTAACGCTTGTTTACATGTAGAATAGAAAACCAAATTATATGGAATTGACGTAAATTTTGACACTTGTCAGTGTCCGGTGTCATCCCCATACATTTAGTTTTCTACTCTCTCTGTAGATAAACGCTAAAGTGGCGTTTGGCTAAAGGCCCAGGTGGTGTCCATAGGCGACGACTGATTGCTTACCATCAGGTGATCCGTCTGCTCGTTAACCGGATTATCCCATAAAAAAAATATTGGAAAAGTATGAAAAATCGAAAAGTCTTCCAGTTTCTAGTTTTCCTGAAACGAGACCTTCTTGTTCATTGGCTTCCTTGCGACTACTACTAACTAACCAATAATAATATTTTTTTTTAACCAGAATTAAAAGAAAAAAGAACTTCTTGTTTTCTTACCTAGCCATAACAAAAACCTAGTTATCTGCGTCTCTCTCTTTCTGTAATAAAATAATCTCCCGCGTACAATATTCCAGGCAGCTATACTCTCCAAGGATTGAGTTTCAAGAACTTTTCTAATAACATTATTTTGACATGAGTTTCGTATTTTTGGGCGGCGATGTATAACTGATAACGTCAAGTCGGGTGTGAATCGTCAAGAGACAAGGGTCAACGTCTTATTTATTATACTAACTATACTTTCATGGGATTTTTCTTGTGTTATTATAAGATTTTGATGTCAATAAATTTCACATTTCCATAACTAAGGCAAGTAAATTGGGCGTGGAAGTGTTACAGATAAAGTTACTTTCGCATTTATGGTACTTACGATTTCGATAGTTCTGAAATTTATTAAATACATGTATTATCGATTACAATATCCTTTATGCTCTTGAAAATAGAATGTAATTCTTTCGATCAATTTTGGCAATTACATTTTACATTCGTTACGCAATAATCATTGTAAACTATACGTTATACGTACTACTGAAAGTTCAGAGTATTACCAGGCAAGGTCTTTTTTTAAGAGGGACAAATCATCGCATGACTTCTCCCGCCTGGGTGAGGTGGGAAGGAGTGTCAGACTCTTACTGACCAAAAACCACCTCGTTCCTTCTCCTGCACGTCGAGCTGGAGCCTCAGTTACCCGTTAGGTTCTCCGCGACTCGGTATCGGCCCCGTTGGGCCCCATCTGTGGTGGTCTGATGGCTCTTTGAGGCGCGCGCGGAACGCGACGCGCCGTACGCTCGGGACCAGGTAAGGTCTAGGTATGTCTTTGATGTTAAATGACTGTCAAACAACCTTTTTCCAGCTATGAAACAGATAAAAGGCAAGTTAAATCAAAATTTAAAATTACACGCAACAGCTCACAGCTATTACAGTAAAACCACGAGCCAAATCATTTCCCAAAGGTATAGAAAAAACAAAAAACGCTTACTTAAACTGTCAAACACCAAGCGGTCACCGGTGACCGCAACCTATTGTTCTATAATTGTGTCTACAAAACCGGTCCTCGACGAGTTAAGTACAAGTATGTACTTCGGCAAACAAAAAATTACGTCTACCTACATTTTAATGTATAGGTAATATTCTTGGAAGTATACACTTCTGAGTTTTTGAGGGTTGCTTGAAAAGTCAATTTACAGCCACTCAATAAAGATTACAAAAGAGCACCTAAAACTTAAGTGTTGTATGATAAGTTTTTCGTCTCTTTCCCTCACAAAGGTCTTCGGTTAGAGGCGAAAGTTCGGATGTCGATACACTAGATGCGCTACGAGCGTAGTTCACACTACCTACTAGCGTGTTGTGCAGTTTTTGCTTATTAAAACTGCGCCAATTTGGGAATTTTTTAATGGATGTCGCTTTTGATGCATACCTGTGTGGATATTTTATTTAGAAACTGTGAATGTACACTATTTTTTCGTTAAAAACTTTGTTAGAAAAGTTTTGTATGCTATTTACGTTTTATGCAATTTTTAAATACTGCCTCGTTGGCCGAGTGGTCGCAAGTGCGGCTGCCGGGCAAGGGGTCTCGGGTTCGATTCCCGGGTCGGGCAAAGTATTACTGGGTTTTTAAAAAAAATTCTCAGTAGTAGCACGGAGTCTGGAAATGTACCCGGTATATGGCAATAGGTTCACCCCCTATTACATGGGACTCATAACATAAATAGTGAAAAGTGGGTGTCACTTCTGTGTGCACCTCTGCCTACCCATAACATAACATAACATCACGCCTTTTTATCCCCGAAGGGGTAGGCAGAGGTGCACATTACGGCACTTAATGCCACTGTACAATGTAACACCCCTACCCTCTGCCTACCCCTTCGGGGATAAAAGGCGTGATGTTATGTTATGTTAAATACATAGGGCAAAAAGTTCAGAGCTAAAAATTGAACATTTCTCGAAAGTGAGTAATCTATCTTTAAGATCTTTAGTCGACTTCAAAAAGAAAAAAAACATGTGTCTGTTTGACTTGCATGTAAGTTTTTAGTATAAAAATTAACCGACTTCCAAAAAGAGGAGGTTGTTTAAACGTAGTTTTTATTTTTCCATTTTAATATATTATACATTTTCACTACAAAAGTCCACCATTAATATTGTATCTAAACTATTATTTTTCGTAGGATATATATTAGGATAGGCTCTAAATTACAAAGTAAGACTGGCTATAAATTCTTTTTTATAAGGCTCTCGTCTCAATTTCATTTATTCTACGCCTAAAAACCACGCTACATTTCCAACAACACAATGGCAGACTTTGTTGTTATTTATACCTTTTGTTCTGCAGTTTTCGTATTTTGTATATCATTCTCATTTCTTTTAGGCTTCTTGTATTGAAGAAAAATATTCCTTTTTTTTAAAAAATCCGATTATATTTTCCCTCTATTATTGTTGGGATGCTTCATTGAAAGAAGCGCGTGGGTGTTACATTTAATGAAGCATAGTCTCTTTAGAAAATTATGGGCACGACACGTGTGGAGGTTTATTTGATAGAGATGGGATTTAATTGTAAATAATTGTGTTTTTTATTGTTCACCTAAATATCGTTATTTTGATAATGGTTGTGTATTTTGGCGTCATTTTGTTTACGATAAAATAATTTTAATACATTACTTAAAATATTAAATATGTTACTATATTTTAAGTTATGATGAATAAATTATATTTTTTTATTAAATATTGCGACAAATATGAACAAAATTTATGATTCAAAATTGACATTTTGTACCTTAGTATAATTTATTTACTTTGGTGAACGTCAAGTGTAAAATCAATTGACGTAAAAAAACATTCATATTCTAAAGACTAGCTTTAAAACACACACATTCTTCCCAATTCCGTTTTATATCGTCACGCCTTTTATTTCTAAACAGGTAGACAGAGGTGTAAAATGTACATTATAACATTTAACCAAATACTTTCAGCCACTTAAAATTTTTCTTAGCATATCCATTGACACGGCATCTTCGTTCACCGTCGAGTAATCGACATTCTGTGTTCTTCACGCATAAATATTGTATGAGATGGAAACAGATAAGATGTGGCCGGCGGAATATTCTATTTTAAGATAAAGCTTCAATGGACCTGGGTGGGATGGGCTGTGGGAGCCCACAGCTGGGAAACTGACTAATAATGCTAATGTTACGTTAAATATAGACCGTTTTAGTGGATTAAGTTTCGTGAAGTTTATGAGTTGGGGCAGTTTTTAATACGTAAAGTACTATATTATGGCTTTTTAGGTTAGTTTTATAAGAGAGTATTTTGTTTTGTTTTAAAGTGTTGAGTATTTTGTAAGTGAAAAGATGGAGCATGTTTAGGATCCGATATCACTGAATGCGATTGATATAAAACTCAAGATACTCAATAAAACGTACCATAACAGTTGAGTGAGAACTTCTAATATTACATACCAAACTATATTCCTTTACCTAACAATATCTACATCAAAAATAATCGACAAGAAGGAGCATAAAACTCGTAATTTCCCGTCCCGCTACACAAGTTACAATATAATGACGTCATAAGGCTAGTAACGACAATGCATGTGCATAAAATATGCGCAGGTGCTCCGACTACAAAGAACAATAACTGTCTAACTAGAAGTGTCTTTACGAAACGAGAGATGAGGGTGCAACTTTGAATATTCGTGGAACCATACGACCTTTGAAATATCACCTTCATTACGTGAGGCACTTCTAGTAGTTCGCTAGCATTGATGTATTAGTGTTCATGTTGTTCGTATATAAAATTATGTACGTCTTTGGTCTTTTGAGAACAATTCTGCTTACAATATACAATTAACAGGTACAATTTTACATAACAAGGAACTAATAAAACTGTAATTTGCCTTCCCAATACATTGGATTTACACAATACTTTCAATTATCGTCCTGTGAATTACTTGTGAATATAATTTCGCTAATTACTTTGTCAGGCAACTTGTCGAATGCAAACACACTTCAAATGACTTGTAGGTTGCTTAGAACCTACTTAGAAATATGACGGACATAATAATAATATATTTCCTGTAAAATTTCGCGAATAAACAAGGTCACTTCATACCAGTTTTTAGTCTGTCATTAACATTTTTAAAGTTTCTGTTTCTTTTTAGTATTTAACAGCATTTGAACTTTCTAAGAGCAAGCACAGACTTTCAAAGCGGTTTATAATAGCGCCTCTAGATTTGACGAATGCAAAAAGGTGAATTCACCAGTTCTGGACGCACCGTCAAACAACTGGGACTAACGATTGACAGTGTTCTTTGCAACACGTTAATAACTAGTTATGTAACCAAAAACCCTAACCTACATTGATCTTGAAGTCTGTATGAACTGTAAATCGTTATATTACAATATAGACCTTAAATACTTATGTAAATAAGGGTCAGCTGATCAAAAGATATTGTTTGTTAAATATGACATACATTCATACATACATAACATCACGCCTTTTATCCCCGAAGGGGTAGGCAGAGGTGCACATTCTACCACAGTACAATGTAACACCCACTTTTCACTAGTTGTTATGAGTCCCATGTAATAGGGGGTGAGCCTATTGCCATATACCGGGCACATTTCCTGCATCCACACACACACACACACCACACACACATCCACAAATATGACACTCCTGCGACAATTTGTACTAAAACTTGGTAAGTTAGAAATTGATTTGAGTTTGAAGAATTTTGATACTAAAGTTTGTGTGGAACCTGTAGGGTGGGTGAGTGTTTGATGGGCGTAGACACGCAGTAAACAGTATGATATATAGTTTTTATCACAAGTTGTTTACACAAACACGGAAGTACTCTCTGTTGTACTCTCTGTTCGGGGGACGGGAGGGATATGTGGGACTCTCCGGGGGAAGCCCGGCATACCCACTAAAAACCCAGGAGCATACCAGCGTCGCCATGTGAGTGGTTCTGGGAGACCGGGTGAACCTTTACGACCAGGACCCCCTCGGCTTCGCCTGCCAAAGATGGCGGGCCATGTCACGCCCCTCCCTGTGTTGGGGAGGGGTCTCGGGAACGGTCGTGTGCCAACAGTTCCCGTCCCGCGAAAGGTGAATAGTGCAATGCGGATGTAGGCGCCCCCGCGCCTACCACCCGCTATTCACCCCCGGGAGGGAGAAGGCGGTTGTATTGCCGTCTTCTCCTACCGACTCTACGTCGTCGAAGCGCAGGGGCGAGGGCATCTTCCTCCCTCTCACGCTCTGCCGCCTCCTTTTGCGATATGACGCATTCGCAGAAGGAGGCCATCGCCGCCCATGTTTCCTCGCTCCCCAACATTGCGCGTACTACGCAGGGGAGCGAGAGGTCTAGTCCGACCGCCGCGACAAGGTTCTGACGCGGCTCGGACCACGATGGGCACTCTTCGAGTGTGTGCCGCACCGTGTCCTCTGTCGCACCACAATGATGGCACGACGGGTTCTCCTCCCGCCCGATGCGGTGCAGGTACGACCCAAAACAACCGTGACCTGTCATCACCTGCACCAGACGGAAGGAGAGAAATCCGAAAGGCCGCTCGAGCCAGGTCTGGAGGACCGGCCCGATTGCGTCCAGCGTCCGTCGCCCAAAGACTGAAGCGGCGAGGTCGTCCGCCCAATGTAAGACGATGGCCTCCTTGGCCTCCTGCCGCACTGCTTCCCGGACCTCATGAGCCGGACGTTCTCCTCGCGCCCTCCGCTCTGCCGTCCACTCGTACACTCTGGCGAGCACCCACGCTTCGAGCTCCCAAGGGGGAGTGCCCGCCAGTGCGCATGCCGCCGCAAAACCCACTGTGCGGTAGGGCCGCGCCACCCGCTGTGCGATAGCCCTTTGGGGCACGCGAAGGGCGGTGGCGTTCTCCCTCCTGCGCAGGGAGTCCGCCCAAACTGGGGCCCCATAAAGGGCCATGCTTCGGAGTATACCGGCATATAGTCGCCGGCATCGCGCGCTTGGCCCTCCCAGATTTGGCATGAGCCACGACAGGGCGTTCGCCGTTTTTAAAAGGCGCTTGGACAGATCGGCGAAGTGCGGGCTGAAGCGCCACCTGCTGTCCAGGATGAGGCCCAGATATTTCATCTGCCTCACCACTGCGACCCTCTCGCCATCCACAAAGATGTGGGCGTCAGGAGGAGGACGTTGTCTCGGGCCGTGGAAGAACACGGCTTCGGTCTTGTGCAGTGCGACCGTCAGTCCCAAACGGCGGATCCTATTGGCAACCAGGGAGCCGCCCGCCGATGCCAGGCTGGCCGCCGTCGTGAAGCTCCCGCGGGCAGTGAGGAGGGTGTAGTCCGCATAGCAAATAACGCTCGTCCCTTGGAGGAGCGTTCCCCGCAGGAGCCAGTCGAAGCCAACGTTCCATAAGAGGGGTCCTAACACCGACCCCTGCGGAACGCCGGTCTCTACGGCGTAGCGCCGAACCTCCCCGTCTCGATCTACAAGGAGGACGGACCTATCCTCCAAGTAGTTGGCCAGGAGGCCCCGAAGATATTGAGGCACTCCGTGGAATCGGATCGCCTCTAGGATGGTGGAATGGGGGACGGAGTTGAATGCGTTGGCTATATCGAACGACACAGCCAACAGTCCTTCCCCTTCTTCTACGGCCTCCTGAACCTGGCCCTTGAGACGGGTTAAGGCGTCCACGGTCGACCGCTGAGCCCGAAAGCCGTACTGGGCGTCAGACAGATCCGGCCCCACACATGCCAAATGGCGGTTTAGGCGAGCAGCGATGATCCCCTCGAACATCTTGCCGACCTCATCGAGCAGAACGATGGGCCGGTATGCCGAGGGGGAGTCCGCCGGACGTCCCTGTTTACGGAGCAGGCACAACTGCCCCTCCTTCCAAGGTTTCGGGAACCGCCCCGTTGCGAGACACGCGCTGAAGAGGTCCCGAAACCGCTCCTCCATTTGGGAGGCAGCGATGGCCACCACCCTTGCAGGGACACCGTCTGGGCCGGGGGCAGTTTTCTTTGCCCGGAGGCGGACCAACGCCGTGTGGATCTTGCTGTCCGTGACAGGGGGAGCCTGTTCCTCCTCTTCCGCTAGGGCCCTCCCCCGAGGGGGGTTCATTGACTGGAGGGGAGAACTCGGCGTTCCTGCACGCAAACAGGGAACGCACCATCTCATCCAGCAGCGAAGGCTCGAAGGTCTCTGTCACCGGGGGACCTGAGGAGCGCAATTTGTTGCGCGCCGCCTTGTACGGTCTCCCGAATGGATCGCCGTCGAGTGTCTCCAGCAGCTCGGCTCTCGCTGAGTCTTTGGCGGCACCGATAGCTGACTTGAGGGCCGTCTTTGCCGCCACGTACGCTTCGTACAGACGGTCCTCGTCAGCTTCGTCTCGGCGCCGCCGACGACGGCTCCGCGTGAATTGGCGTTTAGCCGCCATGCACGCTGCCCGCAGTTGCGCCAACTCCTCCGACCACCAATAGACAGCGCGGTTTGGAGGTGGGCGACGAGACCGAGGCATGCTGGAGTTGCACACTTCGGTCAGAGACCCTCTCAGTTGAGACGCTGCGGCGTCGACGTCTGCATTCAGGACGGCAGGGGGCGAAAGCCAGTCCTGCAGGAACGCGGCCTCCTTTGCAGCCTCCCGGTCAAGGCGGGTGAGAGCCCACCGGGGAAAGGGGGATCGACCCGACGATGTAGAAGTCCCCCGACGGCTCTGGGTGGAGATTTCGAACCTCACGTATCGGTGGTCCGACAAGGTCTCCACCATGTCCACCCGCCAGTTTTCCACACGTGCGGCTAGCGGTGGGGAGGCAAAGGTGACGTCCACTATGGACCCACCCTGCCGCCGCACGCATGTTTGAACTCTCCCCCTATTCAGAAGGGAGAGACCAGAGGAGGCTGCCCACGCCTCAAGCGCCCGCCCACGGGCGTCGGTAGCCGGGTTGCCCACGTCTCCGACTTGGCGTTCAGGTCCCCCAGCACAGAGACCTGTCGAGGCGTTATCCTGCCGACAACAGCTGCAAGGACTCCGAGAAAATCCTCGAAGTCTTGCAGAGGGCGATTTGGGGAGAAATAGACACCCACTAGTGCCAAGTCCTCCCACGCGACGGCCACGTATCCCGATCCTCTCTCTAAAAGTGAGAGGGAAGGAGAGCCTGTAGAAGGCCGTGCCGCAACTGCCACAAGGCCGTCCCTGTCGCCCAACCAACGGTCAGGGATTGAATAGGGCTCAGCGACTACCGCCACGTCCACCAACCAATCTGCCATAGACTGCACCAGCAGGTCTTGGGCCGCTCTGCAGTGGTTGGTGTTGGCCTGTAGGATGCGATGACTGGGCCCCATTATTCAATCATCGCATCACCCTCGTCGGCGTCCGCGACCGGTGTGTCAGCGGCGGTAGCTGCAGCTGCAGGTCGCATTTGCGCCTGCATTTTGCCCTTCTTCATGGGGGGATTGCACTTCCTCCCAGCCATCAAGTGATTCGACGGGCGACCACTAGCGGCACAAACAGCACAGTGCGGTGTGACGGCATCACAGGATGCCGCCATGTGCCCTTCCTTCCCGCAACGGTAGCAGGTGTCCGCCCTCTCCACCGTGGACGGACACATTGTGCGGGTGTGCCCTATGCCGAAACACTTGAAGCAGCGTAGGGGTCGCTCTTCAAGTGCCCGGACCACGGCTGAACTGAACCCAATCAGGAGCCGCCCCTTGGTTTTAGCAAGGACGGCCTTGGCTGCGGTGACTGGACAGTCCACATGGGTTGTGCCCAGGCCACGCCGGCCAGTCCTGATGACTCGACCTTGCACCGACTCGACAGGGCAACCTCCTGCTGCTGCAATGGCCGCCACCACTTCTTCCTTGGAGACGGAGTCATCCAAGTTGGCGACCTCTAAAGTCGCGGACTTGACTGGCCTGGCGACCTTTGCCACGTCCGCGATGCCTTCGCGCAATTTTGTTGCGAAGAGGTCCGCATTTTGCGAACCCAATGCCCCGGGAAACTCGAAAATTCGAGCTCCGGTTTGGGTACGGCGGCAAGTAACGGCTGCAATCCCCAGCTGGGTGGGATCGGCATGGGCACGAGCCCGCGTCAATACGGACTCGTATGTTTCGCCCCTTTCGGCGGCCTCGGGGGTGATGGTCACCGTAACCGCCGCCGTTTTGGGAGCCGTCAGTTTCCTCCCTTTGGCTGTGGGAACAGCAGGGGCCCTCTTGGCTGCGGAAGTAGCAGGGGCGGGCTTGGAGGCCGCTTTCCTTCCCTTCCCTCGCTTCACCACCTCCGTCCATGTCTCGGTGGGAGCTACGGCTGTAGACTCCAGCGCATCACTTTCCCGACCCAGAGGAGCTGTTAGGGTAGTTTCCGGCTCAGCTATACTTGCGTTGCGTGTAGGTGGAGCCGCCGCCTTTGTGGTCTTGCCCCGTCCTTTACCCTTAGATGGCTTTGGGACCAGGGGTTGTCCGCTGATGGTTGCATCTGCTGGCGGTGCCAGTGCTGCAGATTGCGCTCTGTCCGCCGCGAGCGGAGGGCGGATGCGCTTCTCTGGCAACAGCCGATCCTCAATGCCCGCAAAGCAGGCTCTGGTGAAGGCCCTTTCCTCCATAATAACCTTCCGGATTATATCCTCAAAGTTGGAGGAGGAGAAAGAGGAAGGGCCTGTTGCCGCCGCGTTGTTGGCCGATGGGGCCGTGGCTTCAGCCAGTTTTTTGTGGAGGTCGCTGACCTCAGCTTGTAGGCGATCCACCCGCGCCTGCAGTTGCCGCGACTCTTCTGTCGCCGTGCGCTGCACCAGCACGAGGTTGAGGTTCGAGGACTTAGAGGCGACCTCAACTATCTCTTCTTTGTCCTCTTGTGCCATTCGCGCCAACTCGGCCACCGAATGGTCCGCATACAGGACGTTGGACGCTCCGTAGCCGGCCCTGGACCTAGAAGCGCTTGTTGCGCGCTCTTTGGCAGCGACCTTGTCCTCCAGGTCCTTCTGCCCCTCCGCCCGTCTGGTTTGTGCCAGAGACGCCTTTAATTGGCGTTGAGCCTCATCGAGTCCCACGTCGTGAGCACTCGATTTGGCCTTGACCTTGCGTTTGGTCTTGCCGATGGACTCCAAAGAGTCATCCGACTCGACCCTACCATACGCCCGCTTTAACTCATAGCGACTAGTAGCCGCCCGCGACTCGGTTGTGGACTCCTCACAGTCCGACAACTCGTCCGCCCGACAAAACAAGCTAGCCGCAGATGGTGCGCGGCTAGCGTCCGACAACATGTCGGTTTGGCCCTGAGAAGGGCCCTTAGATTGGCCCTGAGAAGGGCCGTTGGGTTCGCCCTGAGAAGGGCGTTTTGACAGGAAGCGCCCAGAGGCGTCCCGCAGAGGCTTCGACATAGACGAAGACGACATATTCGCACAAAACCGCAAAGGAAAAACGTACGAATTCACAGCGCTCGTTAGCCGCCGGTCTGCCACTCCGTTACGGTGGTCAGAGATGGCGTTGCCCGGGGATCACTACGAGGAAGTCAGCACTGTGGGGGGATCCCCACAATAACTTGTCCTACCCCAAGACATGTAACTAAAACACAGCCAATTTTTCGGCATCCAAGTAACTGATAAATTAGTAATTATTATGATTAATAGAAAAATCAATCACCACGTTTGGTTCGATATGAGAATACAGGCTATGTACAGAATTCGATCTTCCAGCTTCTACGCCAGTTGTAACAAATGAGTCTCCGTGATCGGACATCACCGAGCCCTGGAAATCAAAACAAAATGATAATCACACAATCATGAAACACGAACAGTTGACAAATGCCACACTAACGCTATACAGACGTGGTTGCGTAATATAAATAGTTATGTTTACACATACACGCCAACATATTTAGGCAGTTACATACGTAATTACAATCGTGACAAGTCGAGAACTTATTTTTGTCATTCCGAAACTATTCTATTATAGTAGGGGAGCCCATGAAGGGATTTCGGTAGTTACTCGAGCGCGTCAGATTAACATATGGGGAAAACCTAGTGTCATGTTGAATATACCCAACATATATCCGATCTGATTAGAAGGGGGGGACTGAAAATTAAAAAAAAAGTCTGACTAAATAAAGTCAGTTTCGTCAGATTAAGGGAAGGTAGGTCAATACCGTGCTAAAGGAAGTGCGTTTAAAAAATCTGCCCATTCCAACTTGATTTGCAAGAGTGGGGGGATTTTGAAGGGTTCTCGTTTGTACTCTCCATAACATTCAACCCCACCATGCAAACTGGCAGATTAAGAGTTTTTTATTATTAAATACACATGGAGCATGTACATTATCAATATCTGACACGCTCGACCACTAGAACAAAAGTTACGCTTAACAATTTCAAAGATCTGTAGATTCTCCCTTCCCCCACTGGTGGAAGAAATTGTCACTAAACCATTTCTTCTTTCTATCAGCATATCTTCAAAATCCAGTAGGTCCCAACGACGCTCAAGTAAATCCCAATTTAGCATCATGGGCTCCCCTACCATTAGCAAGTCCTCGTGAATAAGGAAATTTAATGGAGTGTGTTGTGAAGAGTTGTTTTCTGTCAATATGACAGATTACCTGGAGAAGTTTCGTGTTATACTGACCTGTCCTGTCCTGTCTGGTTTGGCAGCCTAAAAATATGAATACCCTCAGTTAATTAAAAAACAGTAAATGTAGAAAGTGCATTTTTTCATTTTGTTTGTATTTACATTTACTATTAGATCTATCCATTTTTCTAATCACAACTTTTCACACACATACGCGCGCGTGCGCGCACACACACACACACACTAACACATATTCTGCAGAATTTATTTTATCTATATAATTTCATATTTAAATTTATTTTCTTTTCCTTTTTGAGGGGCGGTACCGCCGTCCGTGAGTCACTGCAGGGTGCCACCTAAAAATCAGCGTTGGGCAGGAATGCCCAACTATATGCTGAGGTGGAGGATCTTTTGGCATGAGCACACACATTACAATATTACTATGTATTATATTATTTATGTTTAGTTTTTTTTTGTATTTAAATTTTTTTTTATATTAAATACTTATTACATTTGTTTTGTATTGTATGTAAATTATTTTGTTATATTTTGATGACTTTTTATTATGTATTTATGTATGTATCTGTATCTTTATTTTTCATAATCTTTGTTTGTGTGCCATTTGCCAAATAAATGCTTTTTTTTTCTTTCTTATAAATAATTATGTTTGTATTTCCCAACTTTTCCAATTTTGTGAGTCATTTCTCTTAGGAGACCAACCTAATCCCCTTTAGCAGGCACATAATTCTAGACGCCGTGCTACTTCTGAAAATGCCACTCTCTTCCAAGTCTAGACTCTTTAAATATACTTAACAAAACACAACTAAGAAAGCAAGAACGAAAGAAAAATAATTTATTCGTCACTAAGTATGAACACACAATACACAATTATAAAACTAAGCATTGACATAATGGCAAACCCTTACTTTTTTATGGTATAAGCCGGTAAACGAGGCGACGGGTCACCTGATGGTAAGCAATCGGCGTCAGCTATGGACACCCGGAATACCAGAGGCGTTACCAAGCCGGAGAAGTGATTGGGCCTCCGGTAACCTCACTCACACGATGAAACACAACGCAAGCGTTGTTTCACGTCAGTTTTGTCATGCATGCTTATACACTTTGCAATAGCGTGAAGTCAACTTTAGTAAAATGTTGTGTTGCGAATTGTATTGTGTTTCGACTGACAAAATTCTATTTTCAGTACAGATGGAATATTAGATAGGGAAGTATTTGTGTACGGTTCATTGCGAGGGTTGAATTGTTATCTGTTCCACACACTGATGGCGTGTGATACTTGATGTTGTGGGGCGTATATTTATACGTATAATGTCAGTTATGTAACATCTTACAGTTTTCACATTGTTATTCTACTATACATTCTGGCAAGGATATACAGAAGCATGATATTATCTTTGCGTTACACCTACGCCTAGAACTGGAAACATCATTCTAGGTGATATTTGGTTTGTGATCATCAAACCAACGAATAAATCGGTTTACTAGATCACACCTTCCAATGTGTTGACAAGCGATCAAAGTAAATTAAAAATAACACAGCTAACATGAATCGATTATTATTACATTTCTTACCACTATAAAAAAGCAAGGCATAACATAACATAACATCACGCCTTTTATCCCCGAAGGGGTAGGCAGAGGTGCACATTATGGCACTTAATGCCGCTGTACAATGTAACACCCACTTTTCACTATTTAAGTTATGAGTCCCATGTAATAGGGGGTGAGCCTATTGCCATATACCGAGCACATTTCCAGACTCCGTGAGACCTACTACTGAGATTTTTAAAAACCCAGTAATACTTTGCCCGACCCGGGAATCGAACCCGAGACCCCTTGCCCGGCAGTCGCACTTGTGACCACTCGGCCAAAGAGGCAGTCAAAAAAAGCAAGGCATCATAGTAAAATATATAACTCATATACACAAACCAAGTACGGAATAACTAACAACAAGTACACTGCACCAGCAAAACGCTACCATGGTAAAAAACCATTTCTCCACTGGCATTCATATCATACTAACTTTTTTTTCAGCCTGGTTCACTTTAAAACTTGGAAGATAGGCGTGTAACTCATTCCTTACAAAACTTTGTTAGCTGTATCGGAAAAATATGAAACGGAGCGATATGAAGTTCTGAGATTCGTTTACTCTGTCATAGTAAGTTGTAGAAGTCTTGAGGATTAACTGTTTGTTTAAAAGGATTTCCAGGTAAAGTAAAATGGAATATTATTCTGACTTAGCACTGGGTAATCTAGAGATATGTACGTATATAATGTAGGATACATCGAATACATAAACTTCTTAATGTAGCACTACTAAAAGGCTCTTCTAATCTTAGGCTAGGTATGTATAATTGCCTAATATGTGTGTAATTTTTTTTTTAAACATAAGCCGGTAAACGAGCAGACGGATCACCTGATGGTAAGCAATCGGCGTCGCCCATGGACACCTGGAACCAGAGGCGTTACAAGTGCGTTACCGGCCTTTTGAGGATTAAGAGTTTGAGGATCGTTGGGGATTCAGGAATTGGGGAGATTGGGGAAGGGGAGGGTAATTGGGCCTCCGGTAACCTCACTCACACGACGAAACACAACGCAAGCGTTGCTTCACGTCGGTTTTCTGTGAGGCCGTGGTATTACTACGGTCGAGCCGGCCCATTCGTGCCGAAGCAAGGCTCTCCCACACTTACAATGTCGAATATAAAGAAAGAAACCAAGGAAAACTATTTATTACGCCACGACACAGACGTAGACAAGAATACAGGTTCACACACAAAAGCCCATGGTCGCAGCGCAATATGTGTACATTCTCTATACATTCTTCGAATGAATCCAAAACATTTACATATGTTCAGCGGTTGTAATAGGTATGTGCGGTAATAATCAACAACAAACTGGACATCAAACATTACGTTTTGCTATAGTGAGTGACTTTAAAAACAACCTTAAAAAGTAACGTTGAAAAGTTCAGATTCCGTCACTCACCAAAATCAAAACTCAACCCCAATCGTAACACTGCAATTTTAAATTTAATACCATCCGTTTCTAGCTGACAGCGCTGCAAAGGTAAAATTATTCATAATTTTAAAAGCTTTTACTTCAATCTTAATTAAAATCCGTTACAAAAATATGCGAATTAATTTTAGTTCCTAACTCCATACATTAAACTGAGTGATGTGCCCAAACGAAGTGAAACAAAGTCCATTTGAGTAAGTCACAATAGGCTTTTAAACTGGTAACGGTCGGTCTAAACTGGATGATACTGGAATTAGTTGGACGGTGCCGGTTAAGCGAGTTCCATTTGGTGAGGTTGCATCTTATCCGATTTGAATTTAGCTTTGATGAATGTTTGGTTGAGTTTTAAGTAAAATGTGTCTTACGTTGTCTATTCCTAGTTTTCCGAAGTTTAACAAGCTATAAAAGGAAGTATTTGAATGTAACTGCAATTGGAATAAGATTTCATGGATTGACCTAGTCAATAAGTTAATATCTTTGTGTTGTATGTATGTACATGTAAACATTATTGTTAACAGTAATTAACTATTACGGAAAATCAATTTTCCTATGTTTTAAATGCCATCTGGGATGTACACTTAAAGGTGTATGCCATTTTTTAGACGACTCTTAATCTTACAAGTGTTTTAGGAATTATGATTACCGCTTTTTAACTGATCAACTGATCATACAATTAAACGTACAGATTTTCAATACACCACCAGACATAAAAGGAACAAAGCCTAAAAAGGAACCTTATTAAAAAGTAACTCTCAACTCAATATCGGTACAGCGCAACCTTGTGCAGAAATGTAAACAAAAACAAAAGTATCATGAATCAAGTTCAATTCGTTTGAAGCGAACAAATAAAAGGTTGATTCTCGTAACCGTACATAAATAAAACAAGTGCAAGGGCATTCGATTCGCTAAATAGATGATAAGTACCGGCAGCCAATGTTGACGCGGGACGATTTGCATCTTTCTCTAGAGTATAAAGGGGGACAAAGATGGAAGGTGTTGCCGCGAAATCGGGCTGTTTAAGCAATTCCTGGCCTGTGTCTGCTTTTATGTTTGTGGAATAACTTATCCCTTTATTTACCTCTTTGTTCGAGGGCCAGTAAACAAGGGTTTTTGCCCTTTGCTGAGAAAGCACTGATAAAGGTGGGTCTGTATTTCGGTTCAACGATTGGCTTACTAAACATGGATTTTCTCCTTTTTTGCGTATACATCAAGATTTCAAGTTTTATTTGGGTGGAGCCTAGGTGTGGTATGTTTTGTAGGTATTTGCGCATTGTTTCGTAACTTCTACAGATATATAGAATTTGCAGGTGCTATGTAGTAATATTACGTACAGAAATGCATCAAGAGTAAACGCTATTGATTCTATTTGCCATACTAATTACAAACAAGCAAGATACTCAATCGTCGTGATCCAAATAAATTATTTTTGAATATTAAAGGTAGTAGTAGCTTTAACATGTTTAATAAAAACACAATAACAGAAACAAAAGTGCAAAACCAGTTCAGCTTACTAAACAAACAGTGAATTTTATATGATATTTACGAGCATTTAAAATTTGAGAAATGTATGTTTGTGCTCTATTTCAGTCTCAAAACTGGCAACGTGAACACATAAAAAATGTTTGTTACCTAACAAAATTGTATTTTCGAACGAACTATATATATTTTGGGAGTACCAATAGTGTACGCAGGTAATTACAGAATGTGTAGTGAATATTCGACTGCCAATGTCTGTATATTGTTCCGTTTCAATTCTATATTTGTGTGCGTGTAAAGATACGTAAAAATACAAGTAGAATAATGTAAAAATAATAATAAATTCAAAGTTGTGAACATATATTAGTATAAAACAGATATGTACAGAAGATAGTGAACTAACAACACAAGGTAAGAAAATTTTTAAATCGGTGTCATAAAAAACATCAGCTGTTATAATGAGAGTATTATCAACGACACAATAGTTGTTTAAAAATCGTGCAATCCTCATATTAGTAGGATGTATGAAATCGTCAGTTTATACACATTGGTCGCGACATAGTAGTAATAGTTGATTGATGTTTGTCAAACAGGGGCTCGACTGATGACGGGTGTGTCGGCTTCGAGCACCGAGGGACTTCGCACGTTTGAGAGGTACGCTGAGTATTTTATTCGATGATTAAGATAATCGGTAGGATGTGAGGGAGATCCCGTATGTTGTATCATGAAACAGATTTTATTAGTGTTGTGATTTATCGGTGCTGAATTGTTTTTTTTTAATTCGGTTTGTATATTTTTTACGTTTGGTTTTGTTTTTTTTTGTGAGTAAGTTGTGAGTGAAAATTGTTGCGCTGGAGTTGGTTTTGATACGCGTCCAGAAGATTTTATTCATAGAGTTCCACTAATGATTTGAGTTTTAGATTAAAATTAGGCTTTATTTTAAAGCTTAGTTTAAACACTGGTAATGAATCAGATGAAGAATTTATAGACTGGGAGTTTTATGTACAAAAAATGAACACATTGACAAGAGATGGTAAAAAACATGCAATTAAAATACTGGTACCTGGTACCTTTAGTCTTGTTGTAAGATCCCTATAAATTTAAAAATAATGATATTTTTTCTATAAAACAACTGAAGTTATTTAGATTACAGATATTAGGTACTGTAGTTTATTTTTCATTTTAAAGACTAAACAAAACAATAACTCTAGTGACCTTAATCACTATGGTCTCGATATTTTTGACGTCACGCGATCTTTTGTGTTAGTTATGACTGATTCTTTTTTTATTAGACAGCATCTTTAGTCTAGTAGTTGCAAAAATAGTCGATCACTAGATTTTAAAATCGATTTCTGAATCGATTAACGGCCAAAATTTATTATCAATTTATATCCAAAATATCTAAATCGATCATGATTTTTAACTGGTCATGTTAAAAAATCGGCTATTAATTACGTAAATGTATTAATTTAAATTCATAAATCGTTAACATGAAACCTTGTAAGTATCGAATGTTTATCTGTTAGATTATAGTTTAAAATGATAGAGGTATATCGATTTTTGTCTCTAGTCCACGATTGGTATTTTGGTAGAAGCTAGTAGATTATATCTAATAATGCATCTTACCAATCTGCAACAGTATTGGTAATTGTTAAAGTACCTATAATATAGCGTAATATGAAGTCTGAATAATCATTAGTAAAACTGACTTAATTGAATGAGATCATGAGTGATTGGATTCTGATAACCTAATTAGAGATCTCGTGGTATTTCGTTAATCTACCACATTAGATGACTAAGGATAATCTGCAGTTGAATTTCCGTCATAGTTTTGATATTTTCTATCAGAGATTCGACTTGTATCGTCCGTTAAGTACTTATATTAGTTCTTTTTTTAGTTGTTCTCATTGTACTTCTCAAAATGGCATCATCATCGGGAATTGCACTTGTAATTATGAAAAGTGAGAGTACTGTATGCATTTATAATACTCCCACTCCTATAGAAGATATGACTTCAATATAATTACTACACGAAAATATTAGTACGTAGAGAAACTTTATTCCTCTTTATCAATTAAACCGCAAAGTTCTAATCAACCACCAATGTGAAATACCAAACGGTGAAGGAACAGTTCAATGAATTTTCCAATAGAGAAGCAATCAACGATGGTCCTATTCAAATATTTAACATCGCACGAATAAAGCGGGAGGGCATAAAATGTGAAATTTTCATCGAGTTAACGTGCATTCAATTGCATAATGATTCCAGAACGTTCGAGAACCGTTTAAATGGAAATCATTTCTAAAACTGTCTTTAAACCGTTATAACTTTGATTTTCTTTTTGATTTTCTATTAATAATAGTTAGCCAGTTCTCTTTTATGGTGATGTCCGTCGCTTTTCCGTTTTTAACTCGATTAAAAAATGTATATATAAGAATCACAATTGGCTTTTTTATATTTATCAGAATTAGGTCATTTGGAAAATAATTTGTTTGGTTTATAAAAATGCCATTTTGCTAAACTTTGGATGTTTCAAATGTGGCTCTAGCATGAAATATTGCCCTTTTCTGTAACATAGATAAACAGATTCGGTCATAGTATCATAGTACTATTAGTAAGGTTTGGTATAGGTATACTTAAACCAAAATTTATCTTACACAAAAGTTTGAATTTCACACGCATCTGTAAGTAGGTATACTCCACAGAACAATAGTCATGAACTCATGACTCTTAGTACAAGCATTGTACGATACAAAGACAATTAATTAAATTCGTGTGTTTATGTTTATTCAGCGAACAATTCATAATACTGCACGTGCAGTCTGAAGTCATTAGAAGGTGTGTCTATTATTTTCGGTTTATTCACTATTCAGCTGTTAATTTATTGGTATTGGCAAATAGGGAAAGTCGAAAGGGCTCAAACTCCAAATTAACATCTAGGTTTTTAATCGTTGTCATCACCATTAATCTGATTTCGTCCACTGAAGGCAGATCTCTTGAATAATAAGTATTTATCATCGAACTTGATCTTACTTCTTTTTAAAAGACCGTCAATGCACTCTTGGTGGTACAAGTATTCATAAATGATGCGGATTGATTGCTTACACGAATGGTCTGCTCGTTTGACCTCTTGACTTATACAATGTGCTAAGTTTCCAATTTCTGCAACATCAGTCCCCAATCGACAAAAATCTGCACAAAGGAGAGCCATTCCTCCTCATTTCACAGAATGGGAGTCCGTTGAAAATTTTATTTCATCATTCGTTGGTTAGAATTTCATGCCATTTTATTGTCTTTGCTTTCAATCACAGAAGACTACACATTTTGTACGCTTGAACGTCTGCAACAATATACAATCTAGCTCTGGGTAGTAAAGCAGCGCCTCATCTCTTTTCCCACCGAACAATGGGAGTGACACTTCGTAGCGTAAGCATTGTAGGTACAATATACATTGCGCAGGTACCTTAACGTCTGGAGACAATTCACAACACTGCACTTACAATGTAAAGCAATGTTGTCATGCAATGCGAAACACTCCATGACATAAAACATAGTTCAGAACAATGACTGGATTTGGTTATGACTCACTGTCGGATTGTTAATGTCATTTGTTTAGCAAGAGATGGTTGGGGTGTCAGGAGAAAGAATAACAATTTTGGTTCCATTATATCTTTCGTGAGACTATACTAAATTAATAATAAGTTTAGCTTCTTCAGGTTCAGGTGATCATACAATATATTCACCACAAGGTGACAACTAATTTGGAAGAAAGCTGTTGACGACTACGCAACTGTTAATACCAAAATCAATTTTGATTCCTCACTCGAAAAAAATCGAGTTCGTTCTTGACGTCATAGTTAATAGTTACCAATTATAGCATTGATGAAGAACAATAACAATTAAAACAGCCATAGCGTTGTATTGTGATAAAGAGGTCGCGAGTTCATATCCTACTAACTGACATATATTCAACTCGGTCCTGTGGGATGAACAGCATAAAATTAAGCCTTTTAATTTAAACTACACATATGTATAAATTAGTTACTCCAAGTGTATCTTCAATTATGGTGAATGTATTCTCAGTAGGAGAGAGAAACGTAGCTCCAATCAAGGAGTTTAGAATCAAATCATAACTGATGAAGAACGCTGATATAAAATTCATTTTATATGTTTTGTTTGTTTTAAGAGTTCTTAGTACGATTTTGGTTGTAGGAATTTTTTTTATATATTTGATGGGGCGACGTTTGACCACTATCTTGCCTGGTGGTAAGCGATGATGCGGTCTACGATGGAGCACGTCGTCGTCCCATAAGCAACCTATTCACTCGGGCCTTGAAAACTCCCTTCAGGAAATACAGACTCTGGCAAAGAATTCGACTATTTAGTATATTATATGTATATATATTATATTTGTACTATCTATGTTATGTTATACAACTGGAAATTCCAAAGCAAACGGTTACCAACTCCACAATAAAGTGACATAACGTGATTAACGAGTATCAAAGTAACTATACAAATCTTTACAACTTCTTATCATGACATTTTGATAACATCTAATTAGTCGTTTTATGATTTAATCTCCCTCTCAGTTTTTCATTGTTAAAAAAATACATTATGTATGTACAGAAACATATGTAAACGAACATCGTTATTATTTATCTCTTGGGGGCCCTTCTTGGTTACTTTGGTCATGTAGTGTTTAATGTTGGGTAAATGAATTCAAGACCTGAATGGTTGTAGTGAGTGTTTTAAACTACAATTGACACAATATGTCTTAAGAATAGAAATTATGCAAATTTTTTTAGAGAAGGCTGGGCTGGAAGGTTCAACGGTGTAGTGTGTTAATGCTTGCTGATGATAATATTTTATTGTTTTGTTTCAGAATTTAACACAAACAACGTTCCAGACCAGAGAACAAGATGGTGGACAAAATGTCACGGTATAGATATGCACCGCTACTGGTGTTCCAAATATTCCTGATGATCCTATACATACTGTTCACCACGTATGGAGGTGCTGAAGAAGCCAATATTAAAGGTAAGGTCTTTCTGCTTTTTATAGATCTTATCATAGAAGTCAGGAAGGTACTGGGTGCGCTTCCAACCGGCCGACCTATTGCAGGAGAAAGGCCTTTGGTCAGCTGTGGACGCCTTGCAGCTAAGGATAAGGATATTTTAAGAAGTTAAAATATCAGAGTAATTAGGGCAATTACTCTTTTTCATTTAATATTGATACTTGAGACTTGTACTTTTGTCTAATATCGAGAACAACTCCAAAATTCATGCTGACTGAAAACATTCTAATTGAAAACTATGTTCTACACAAATATGTACATAATTGGACATTCTCCAGTTACACATAAATACATCATGATGATGACTTAATCAATCAAACGGCATATCAAGCTTAATATCCATAAAAACTGTATTAATTTTGTGCTTGTGCACTTCTGTCTATTCCATCTGGGATCAATAAGCGCGACATTTAATTGTTATTTAACACTCGTATCATGTAACAACTAATTATTTCGTTGGTAATTCGATCGCGATGATGATTGCTATGAAGTCATGTCAAGGCACCGATGCCATCAACTTTTGTATTCGCATATTAGCGTCAGTCAACGAGCCATTCAATTAATCTATATTCCATCTTTATCTCGTCGACGTGTTCAATTAATTCATTCGCGCTTCCTTCGCAAATCCATATGCGCTGTTTTAATTTATTAAACAAGAGTGTTCTGTTTTAATGAACTGCACTAAAATGTAGTTTTATGCAAATTATGTTGAATAACAAATGTACTTTATTATTTTACTTGCAATTTGCTGTAGAATATTATAACAGACATTCGTTTTAGTTTTGTTATTTTATTTTATGCGACATTTGCATCATACAGAGTTTACATAATTATGATAAATTTTCACGAATAATAATTTATTATTGATAATTGAAACTTTATTTATATTTACGATAGAAATATTGACAGAAATATTTATGTGTTTTTATGATACAAATATATGTTTTTTATGATTTAATTACGTACAAACATACATAGATAAAAACTTTATTAGTATGATCTAAAACTAACACACAACAAATAGACGTGAGACAAACAGACATTCGTATTTCAATACGGTGTCACTAATGCTATGTAAGATATGTAGAGGGCGCCACAGTATTATGTTTCACACTAAATTGTTAATGTCATCGCGAGCGTTGTCAATTAAAATAATGCTCTCCGTGTGAATAAGGACTGGCGTACAATTAATTTGCTTGAAATTCCACATTAATCCAGTGGAGTCGAGGCCGGTAACGAGTGGGTACGGATACTAGATAGGGCTGTCGCCATGGCATGAACAATTGAAAATGGTGTTTTATTCACTTTAAAATAAATAAAAAAGCTACAAGTGGAATAGGGTTAAAAAATATTTGTGTTTAATTCCTGTTTAGTCTTGGAATATATTCCAAAAATTCTAGATTATAGCGTAGTAGGTATTGCGTGATTTTATTATAGACATTTATGATAATTACCATTTATTCGTATTATGATTGTAGACTGCCTCGTTGGCTGAGTGGTCGCAAGTGCGACTGCCAGGCAAGGGGTCTCGGGTCCGATTCCCGGGTCGGGCAAAGTATTACTGGGTTTTTATAAAAAATCTCAGTAGTAGCACGGAGCCTGAAATTGTGCCTGTTATATGGCAATAGGCTCACCCCCTATTAGATGGGACTCATAACATATATAGTGAAAAGTGGGTGTTACATTGTTACAATGTACGCCTCTGACTACCCCTTCGGGAATAAAAGGTGCGATGTTATGTTTATGTGATTGTATTACATTCCAACGTTTTATTGTTAGTAATTCTTATAGATGGCTGAAACAATGACATCATACGTTTGTCATAACTGAAGAAGGCATAAAAATATATTGGATTAGTCAGGCCAAAGATCAACTCCATTGTATTTGAAAGAAATCAAAACATGATAGGTGATCTGATAATGAAAAACGTCGTTATATTTGTACTTTACTACTGTACTTTGTACGTCATATGAGATTATTTATTTGGACAAAAGTAAGCCTTGAATTTCTCATTTGTCTTTCTCATTTGAGCCTTGAATCTTGAACAACGTTGCATTAGTCACAACCCTAGTGTTGTTAACTGCCGGGGAATGTACCACAAATTGAATTCTCGACATATGTATGAGAAGATTCTTATTATAAATTCTATGTCTCATTTAGTGGGTCTTAGAACACTCCTAGTACAATCTCTATATTACCTGTCTATGGTGAATTACATTTGTATAACTTTTTCATACATTTTCTATGGTTTTTTTCATGGGATAATTCCGGTGACCTCACGACCTTATACGACGAAATATAACGCAAGCATTGTTTCACGTAAGTTGTATGTGAGCCCGTGATATCACTCCGGTCGAGCCGGCCCATCGTACCGAAGCATGGTTCTCCCACATTTAGAGGTAAAATGAAAGTGAGGTGTGAAAAATATATCGTGATTAAATGTACAGAGTGGTGCAATGTGGTCTGCTATGTCCAATTCACTTACCCAATGTGAAGATGAAAAGTGAGGTTAACGGAAGCCCCACTTCCCCAATCTCCCCAATTCCTGAATCCCCAACGATCCTCAATTCCTAATCCCCAAAAGGCCGGTAACGCACTTGTAACGCCTCTGGTGTTTCAGGTGTCCAAGGGCGACGCCGATTGCTTACCATCAGGTGACCCGTACGATCGTTTACCGGCTTATGCCATAAAAAAATATTATAAACCATGTTTAAGAAAACCGAATAATCTTACTTTTTTGAAGTCGGTTAGTTAATATACTAAAAATCTTCTCCTGAGTATAACACAATTTTTTATGAAAACCTCAGCCAATCGCGCACAACCTACCTGTAGGTACATACATACATGCAGGTCAAATAGAGAATCTCATTTTTTTCTTTTTGAAATCGGTTAAAAGTCCTTCTGATGAAGAAAAGTCGGAGCCTAGCAGTGAACTGTGGAGGGCTTTTGTCTCAGCATTGTCTATAACAAATAACAATGCACATGAACCATTCATACATAAATATCAAAACTTACCTACCAATACCCTTTAATAATATGACTGGATATTACAAAAGCAACTAGCGCCATGTCAATACCACACAAAGACCGCTGCCCTTAGGAAGAAATCTGATATCAGTTCGTCAACAGCATATCAAGTTAACCGAATCTTCTTTAATCAATTTGCAACTTTACGTGTGTTGGTATAAATTTCAAAATCCGTTAAAGAAATTCTAGAATTTGGATGTGTGTCGTGTACAATGTAAAATGTCCAAGGTAATTAATACATTGCTATGCGAAGATTCGGGATCGGAATGTGGAAACTATATTAAATAAGATTAATGTTTTTACGAGGCAATGTTAAACTGCCTCGTTGGCCGAGTGGTTGCAAGTGCTTTATTATTATCCTTACTAATATTATAAATCGGAAAGTGAGTTTGTTTGTTTGTTCTGCTTTCACGCCATAACTACTCAACCGATTGCTTTGAATTTTTGCAGATGTATAGTTAAAAGTCTGGATTAAATAATAGGGTACTTTTTATCCCGGAAAAAATGATATTCCCGAGGGAAAATAAAAGTATTGGTATAGATGGCGCTGTGTGTATTGGTATATGTCAAATTAGCTTTTTATCCTTTTGTGACGCGAGCGAAGTCGCGGGTAAAAGCTAGTTTTAAATAATAATATGCTGCATCGTGGCTGGTGCCGAATAAATGATTTTTCTTTCTTTAACGTCAAAATCTATTTGATTTGTGCGATTCACCTAGAATATACCCTACATGCAATGAGCCTAAAATGCTCAATTTATTTAGCTTAGTATCATATGAAACTTTTCTACAAACTCATTCAAAAAACCATAATAATCTTGATAATGTTCCACTTAATATTAGTCGTCCTTGCAACATTTCTTAGACAGTTATTTTCATAGATAGACCAATGTTTTATTAATCAAGGGAATATCATTTATATGTCAAGTATGAGTTGTTATTTAAACGGAAAGAATCCACTTACCTACAATTTGTTACTAATAAACTATGACGGTCAAGTGGTCAGAGCAACGATTGTTGAACATGAAGTATCGTGTTATAGAATTGCTAAAAAAGAAAATGGGACAACCTTATTTTTGTTAAAAAGATCGAACACGAATTGCAAATGCCAATTAGCGCTTGTCTACATGTAGAATAGAAAATCAAATTATATGAAATTGACGTAAATTTTGGCACTTGTCAGTGTCATCCCTATACGTTTAGTTTTCTACTCTCTGTAGACAAGCGCTAAAGTGGCGTTTGGCTAAAGGCACAGAAAGGTTCATTGAGTCAATAGACTCATCTTTGGACCAGATTTACTTGGTCGAGATATAATTTCAACTGTCTCGGGTTCGAATCCGGGTCGGGCAAAGAATTGCTGGGCTTTTAAAAAAATATCACTAGTAAAAAATTTCTCAAGACGCAGTCTGGAATTGTGCTCGATATATGGCATTAGGCTCACCCCCTATTACATGGGACTCATAACATAATAATGAAAGTTGGGTGTTACATTGTGCAGTGGCATAATGTGCACCTCAGCCTACCCCTTCGGAGATAAAAGGTGAAAATTTTTAAATGATTCATACATAACATGTATGTATAATTTAAAAATTTTCCTTCCACAATAAATTAAAATGTTTTCATAGCTAAAGTTGTTAAATGTTTTCATGACTATGGAAATTGGCTTACAAAGACCGTTCAAGGCTTGACCAGCGGTTTAATATAATTTGCTGGCTATTGAATTATTTAATACCATTTACCTAGTACCTGGAAAGTCGCTGAACACCTAACTCTTATTTACCTACTTGAATTTTCTCGAGGCCAAAGTTTTGGATATTGGTTCCACTATCGATTTGGCATTGGCAAAATAATCTAAGTAGTAAGTTTGGATAGATACGGGTCTATTTATTAGTATTTACTTTTAAATGTGTATAGATCAAAGAAAGAATATTTAACAAATAATTTCGTACTACCCGTTTAAGCCCTTCTTCAGTAATTCCCCTTTTGTTTGTCATCAGTACGTAATTCAAAAAAGGTACAAATAAAGAAGTAGGTACGTTGACATAAATCGATATGTTCCACACATTGAATAGAGAAAAAATAACGACCCTTTGATTGGATATCGTTCATTGACCGCTGAGTTTATTGGCACACTGCGGGAGGCCGAATATTTTTGTGAATATTATTTTTCTACACGTTGACCTTTCGGTTAAAGACATACTTTTTCAATGTAACTTCGATATTTTAGCTGTATGTGTATCGTTCCCACGTTTTTCGGTCTTTCAAACCTTGACAAGGAGAGTAGAAGGGGTGATTTTTTTTAAGAGTGGAAAATCATCGAATGCCTTCTCTCGCCTGTGTGAGGCGGGAGGGAGTTTCAGACTCTTACTGACTAAAAACCACCCCGTTCCTTCTCATGCTCCGGGCCACCACGACAGCTGCCGTGATTGGACAAATAGTCCTCTAAATCCCATCTCCCAATTTCTTACTGGCCACGGCAACTTTAAAAGCAAATTGTTCTCATTTAAACTTATTGATTCACCATGATGCCAATGTTCGACAGAGGAGTTGCGATACGAGCAGTCGGTCCATCACATACTCTGGGAGTGTGATCTCTGGCAATATGAACGTAACACTATGTTAAATAATTTAATTGTTTCGTCAGGTGTAGTTTATTATACGGACCTTGTGGAATCTAGAACGAATTTCCGTGCGTTTAGGCGTTTTTGCCATACCTATTATTGGAAGCAAGTATAACAGCTCACACATAGGACCCACTTAGTTTTTAGTCAAATTTCCGTGGTGCTTGGCGACTGGGCTTCACCGAGTTGTACAGTCTCTTCTTTGTGCCTTTAGGCTTAATTCATTCTGTCTCCTGCAGTAACTCACCGAGGGAAGTGAAAACCATAGTTTTTTCTTCTTCTCTTCTTATAATATCTTCTGATTCACTTCGTTGCGGGAACCAAGACAGTTACTCATGTCCCTGGGACGCGCCGGAATTCAGTGTTCCGGTGTTTTCATGGTTGTATCTACTGTAGAGGTAGATCCTGACTTACAGGAGTTGCAGCGGTTTTGGGAGATTGTGGTGGGCTTGTCCCATTAAAGAAATAGTCCTCTATTTCCATTTGTGTCATCTGGTGAGCAGCGGTAGCCCCATTGAAAGTAAACATTAATTGTTTAGGACTGTAATTAAAAAAGTCTCTAGCACTACCATTCACCAAGTAGCTCCTAAACCCACTATGTTTCCATTAAACCAGGGTAAACAGATATACCCGTTGTTGTGACGCAAACCGTCCCCCATTGACCCGGATTCAGTTGTACCCGGTTATCAATAAACGTGTCGAGCGTGCGGTGTTCTTAGTGCATTTCAATTAACCGGATTATTTGCGAGTGACTGGTGTTGTTCCTCAGTCGATGGATGGGGTTTAAATTAATATTATGTCAGTGTTATGATACTTACGATATAATGTTCTAGGATTTCGTGTCTAGGAAGTTGGGATTGTAAGAGGATTTAAGTTGTTCATAAAATATTTGATGAATACATAAACAAAATAATTCTGACCATAATAATTGGGTAGCCAGGTCGACATAATCTATCAGTTAAAAATTTTATGTAGCTCATGGGATATTTTTGGTCAAACGCTAGGTATAACTCCAGAGTTTGTGATAAGATATGTGAATTTTATTAAGATACCACCATTAAGTCGCGAATCCAACCAAATATACACAGTTGTATGGGACCTTTTCTAATGACAGAACTTACTTGGCAAACGAGCTCGTAGGCAACGACCAAATTAACCCTACTGTTTTTTTATAGACACCATATTTGCGCAACTGGTCCTACTGTCATTATGATATGGAATAGCACTCGAAATCTATTAATCTATATATATTTTTTTTATGCCATAGGCATAAGCAGACGTATCACCTGATGGTAAGCAATCGGCGTCGCCCATGGACACCTGGAACACCAGAGGCGTTACAAGTGCGTTACCGGCTTTTTGAGGGGAGATCGTTGGGGATTCAGCGATTGGGGAGATTAGGGAAGGGGAGGGTAATTGGGCCTTCGGTAACCTCTCACGACGAAACACAACGCAAACTTCACGTCGGTTTTCTGTGGTCGAGCCGACCCATTCGTGCCGAAGCATGGCTCTCCCACACTTATAATATATCACAATATCTAATCATAGACTATCGGATAAAGGCTTAACATTGGAAGTTGATAGAGTTACATTGTTAGTTATCGAATAGAGAAATAATAAGGCATTATTGTTCTCGTTACAAAGGAGATATTTTTATCATTGTAACATAATATCATTAGAACAAGTATAAAAAGAAATATTTCGTTGAAATGAAGATTTTCCACATGGAGTGTACTTTGTTAGTTCAAGTTAAAGTAATCCTATTGAAAATATTTTATTTTTTTATTTTATTTTATTTTAACATGCTATGTATGTATTTTATCCCGATTTCTCCTTGATCTCGTAGCCGCATAATAATAAAAGCCTTTATTAACAATCTTAGAGTTACATTTATCTTAATTTTACAACTAACTATGTATTACTAATAAACGTTTTCGATTGCAACTTATAATGAATTTTAATGTGTTTATGTTAGACACCGGTTACGTGATTGTCTTGCCCTTTGGCATAGGCCTCCCCAAGTCCTCTCCATATTTCTCTATCTCTTGCTGTCCTCATCCAACATGGCCCCGCAACCGCCTTGATATCATCTTCCCATCTTCGACACTGTCTGCCTTTCCTTCTATTTCTGTATCTGGGACACCATTCTGTCACTTCTTTCGTCCATTTTTCTATTCTACTTCTAGTAAGGTGTCCTGCCCATTTCCATTTGAGTTGCTTTATTTGATGTGTGATATCAATAATCTTGGTCTGTTTTCTGATTGTTTTCAGTCTTATTCTATTTTTTGTTTTTAAGTTTAATATGCTTCTCTCCATTTTGTGTTGGCAAATTTCTAGTGATTTGATGTTTTTCTTTGTACAGCTCCATGTCTGACATCCGTAGGTCATACTTGGTAGAATACATGTATTAAATATTTTCTTCTTTCCCTCGATAGGTATATCATTGTTTTTCATTATGTCTTTCAGTGTCCAATATCTCTTCCATCCCAAGTTTATCCTATTTTGCACTTCCTTTGTTGTTATGTCTTTTGGAGATATTATTTGGCCTAAGTATGTATATTCGTAGCCGTATACGTGACTATTAAATATAAGGAAAAGAAGTCACTTTTCGAGTACGATTGTACTCGAAAAGTGTGTACTGTATAGTATTTTATGTACTTCGTTCTAAGAATGTTTGAATTTTTACTGTGTGAGAATGTTTGGAATTATATTAGTGTTAAATAACCCTTTGTTTTCTTGTTAAAACGATGGCGAACACATGATGTAATCGTCTTTAGTGTCTTTTTTAAAAACCTTTACACATCACCCAATACTAAAAATATTGCGCAGCATCTAGTCCCCCAGTCATTAACATTAACGTTGCAGTCAAAAAGCATGACGATACTTATTTTTATGTCTATGTTAGGTACCTTATTCTTACCAAGTTTTATGATTAGATTTGTTTAAATCCAAGTAGCAGAAAGTCGCATTTATTCATGAAATACATACGTCTAAATGTATTCATTTTCTTTACACATACGAAAGAAGATTCAAAGCTGACACCAACTTCGTTATAACTTTTTCATATTTATGTAAATACAGAAAAAAGGATGAAATTGAATATTATCATATTTCTGTTTTTATGTGAGACTAGTTTATGTCTGTAGATTTGTTTTAGTTTACTAATGTTAGGATTAGATTAGGAAAATTTAAATATTGATTCAAACATTTCTGCATTTTCTTAGAAACAATTCCTTAATTGTAATGCGAACCAATATTCTCAGTAGTATTGTAATCAATTCTGTTGGAAGTGATAATTATTTTAACACTATTTACTTTTTTATTTAAGTATTCTATCATTATATCAAACCTTTTAAAACGTACTCACAAAAATCTATTCTCTTTCCAATGCCTACAAAGCTTTTTGTAAAGGATCCTGTACCTAGTGATACTAAAACAGAATTAAACGAACCATTTTTGAATATTGTGGAGCACAAGGGTAGGGCTAATCCCTAACATGCACTGTGTTCGAGTGTTAAGTCATACACATACACATACATATACAGCTACACACCAACCTATACAAAAGTACTTTATTATGATCTCGCTTCATACGATCTTTCCGCACATTCGACAGTCAGTTTATACTGGTTTAGCACAAATTGTGCAATAGTGTGGGAGAGCTATGTTTCGCCACAAATGGCCAGGCTCGACCGGAGTGACACCACGGCCTCACATACAACCGACGTGACGCAACGCTTGCGTTGTGTTTCGTCGTATGAGTGAGGTTACCGGAGGCTTAATTATCCCCTTCCCCAATCTCCCCAATCCCCGAATCCCCAACGATCCACAAAAACCTAATCCTCAAAAGGCCGGTAATGCACTTGCAACGCCTCTGTTGTTCTACGTGTCCATGGGCGACGCCGATTGCTTACCATCAGGTGATCCGTCCGCTCGTTGTCCGGCTTATGGCATAAAAAAAATATATGTGTAGCAGTATGCACCATCCATTCGGGAGAGTCTATACATCTAACGTTTTGCATAATACAAATATATATAAGTAAACTCAGAGTACGAGTGCATCCTGTAAGTATGTACAGGGTGCACTCAATATTGACTAGCAATAGTTCAAGCTTATGCACCACTCTCAAGGGAATAAAGTGAATTGATTTTGAATTTCCAAATACTACACATAGAGATGCATATTGCAGGAAACAACCATTTTTACCTTTGGGGTTGTTGTAGGGTTGAGCCTATTGCCATATTATACCGGGCACATTTTCAGACTTCGTGCTTCTATTGAGATTTTTTTTAAAAACCCAGTAATACTTTGCCTTACCCGGGAATTCGAACCCGATACCCCTTACCCGGTAGTCGCACTTACGACCAATCGGCCATCGAGACAGTCTTAGATATGGTCATAGAGGCCATTACATGGGACTCATAACATAAGCAGTGAAAAGTGGGTGTTACTTCTGTGTGCACCTCTGCTTCCCCCTTTGGGGATAAAAGGCGTGATGTTGTGGGTTGTTATATATTATTGTAACCTGGATCATTTGAAGCCCAGTAAGCTCGAAAGCGACGACCAGCCACAGGAGGATGATAAAAAAATCTTAACTTTTAGGCATAGAAAGTATAAATAAATCCATTTTTTGAAAGTTAGTTCATTCTCTTTATTGGCTTCATTGGATTATAGTTTGGGTAATCACAATATTGTTAGAAACATATGGGTATAAAAGAAAGTAGGACAACTTATCCTAATTTTGTTATTACAGCCAATAATCCTTGAGTGTCTGTTTCTAAGAATATTGATGTCAACATAACATACCTACTTGATGATTTGCGCATCTACTTTTAGACAACTTACAAAGAAAAGGTTAACAAACATATTATAATTCTTATTCAGAATGTTAAGTTACTTCTAGCAAGGGGCAGATTTATTTTAGGAAAATTCAGGATATTAAAAGTTTTATACAACTTATATCAAAATATGTTACCTTATTCACATTATTACCTTATTACATTAATTTTCTGTTACTCAAATAGTATCTATTGATTTTTTTATTGACGGGATAAAATCATCCAAGGCCTTGTCCAGCACGGGTGAGGCAATGAGAGTCAGACTCGTACCGACTGAAAACTACCCCGTTCCTACTCCTGCACTTTGAGCCGTTAAATCCTCCGTGGCCGGAGCCACGAGCTCAATTAGGCTGATGCCAATACGGATATTGGCATCAGCCTAATTGAGCCTTATCTGAGGAAGCAAATTATTTCATAATACTTATCGTGAGACACTAAATTAACTAAAAATCGCGAGTTAATCGCGTGAATATACTGAGAAAAGCTCCACTAGTTTCGAACCACAGAGGGGTTGTATTTCATGAGCAGCTTGCGCGGTCGCGGCGATGTCGCGCAGCCGACTAGTGCACAGTTCCAAACTAGTAGACCTTTTCTCAGTATATTTACGTGAGTAACCCGCGATTCGTAGGTAAATTATTTCATTTTAATAAAAATTTCAACTCGTTTTCAGCAACCCACGTTCCCAACCCCCTACACCACATTAGCAAAAAAGATCATAAAACAAAAGAAAGAAAGTAAAAAAACAACAATAAATAGTAGAGGTAGATATACAATCGTCCCACGTTCTATTTATTCCGCTTTAAGTCCCATTATCCTCGAGGGGTATATTTTGAGCCAGAAAACAATGAATTGTGTAATTTTATTTGCAATTTTTCATTTGACATTCTAACAATTACCGATGTGGTATGAATACAGGCTGTAACCAAATTCGTTAGCAGTATTTTGAAATAAGATTCTATGTGATTTATGTTTATTATTACCTAAGTAAATCATCAAAAAGTATAATTTACGCATTTGGACATATTTTTTGGAATTTTGTATAGTATCAAAAACTTAGGCATAGACCTCAATTTGCTTTCTAAGCTAAATTCTTTTATCACTTCAACCTACAAGTAGACTAAAAATATTTTTGACTTCATGCCATATTTACCTTTTGGGAGAAAGTTAGACATCTTGTGCTAATATGATCAAGATAAGGAATGCATTTTTTTCATGAGTAGTATCACAATTTTAATAAATATCATGTCCAAATTTGCACATCCTGTACCAGTACATAGAGATAAAAAGAGATATAAAGGGTCCCTGTATTGTTCCCTTTATGCGTGATGAAGTTCAAAATGGGTGTATTTTGATACGTTTAAAAAATCCCCATAAAAAGTTCAATAGGTTGGTTGAACATAAATTTTATTTATTTACCATTTTATTATACTAGTGCTTAAATGAAAATGAAAAGTTTTATGACATATTATGTTCAAGTGATTTAGGTCCATTTCGGTTCGTATAGGACCTAGGTTAGGTCATTGCTTCTTCGTCCCTTTCTTTAGTTTTTGATCAAACAAAATTATGAAAGAATTATATTGAATATTTTTAAGGTTTTTTAGTGGACAAAAATATTCAAGAAACAACTGATATTTCCTGTCTTTCGTAGCTTTTCCTGGAAAAGAAAAGTGTATAATATTGCAATTTTGTACTGAACTCTAACTAAGATGTACAGACATACATATATGTCATGTTTTTGGAAATTCTGTTGCATTTTAATGAAGTTCTATTTATCTTTTACAACAGCCTATAAGTGGCACTGCTGTCCAAAGTCCTCTTCTCACACGGAGAAGATTTCAGCATCAATCACCACGCTTGCTCAAAGCGGGTTGGCGATTTAAAAATAACTAGAATACCATTTTTGTACATACATACTCGCACATTAAGTTATTCCGTCTATCCAATTTCTGTAACAAATACCCTGCCTTATCCCATTGCAATAAAGATACAATTCGTCTAATCTATCGATTTTCTTTTGTTTCAGGCTTTGAAGACACACATGTGATGATATTCATCGGCTTTGCATATCTCATGACATTCCTTAAGAAGTATTGCTACTCTGCTCTTGGATACAACTGGTTTTTAGCAGCATTGGTCATACAGTGGGCACTGCTCTGCCAATCCTTCTTCCATATGAAGGACAATATGATTCATATAACGAAGAAAAGTTTATTGGGTAAGTTGTTTTTATAAACTTGGTAGGTAAACGATAGTGAGTGAATGGTGTACAAGGATAACGATTGTAATGATAAAACAGACATATTTTTAGTAATAGGGATGATGACAGGATTAAAAATCTAATTAGCCCGTCAGTTAGGTAATAAAAAAAATATTGGTCACGTATTTTTATATTTTGTTATATAATAAAATGATACTTAGATATAACGAATCAAAGTTTAGGAGTGGGGGCTAAAACGTCATTTCTACGTATAAAAATTAAATGGACATAGAAGTGACGTCACGCGTCAATTTAAATCAATGTATCGTCGAAAGTATTCGTTTCTATAAAAAATAAAAAAATACGTGTGTAATGCTTTAAAATAATCTACCAGACGGACATTAAAATAAAAATTAGTCATCTACCCTATTTTAAACAAACGAAAACTAAAAGATCTGAAATTGTGGCCCTACACTAGGTTTTTTTTCTTAAGTGCTTACAATTTTACGTACAAATCACTTGTAACATACATACGAAATTTTCATAAAACTCATAAATAATTAATTAAGAGCAACATCAGTTATCTTTCAGATACCTCTGCTTGAAGTAGTCTTTTCGAAAGAATATTGCAATTAAGTCCAAAGACTTGATGTTTCATTTAGTTCCTAAAGTTCTCGTTGAAAAACAATAAAAATATTACAGTGTCCAACAATAACGTTCCTGCCTCCAATTTTAATAAAGGCAAAATTTTAAATGCTCAATTTCCTCTTTATTTCATTTCACAAAAGAAAAGCTTTTAAAGCATCGCCCAAATGTTTTGATATTGTTTTAAATTCAATTACAATTTTGTATATAACTGAATTTTCTTTAGGCTGCCGAGATTGAATTAGACGCTGTTGATTTTCAGTTTCTTGACCTCTAGAATTCATCTAATTCAAGATGAGGATTTCTTAGAATTAATTACTAACTTTACTAACTAGGATGAAATAATGAGAACATTAAGGTGTTCATTGGAGTAATGAGCCAAACAAATCGTTAATGTTTATTCTACAATGGAATGCTGTATTAAGTGTCTTTTTTGAAGTTAAATGTGAATATAATTTTTTAATTACATTCATATTTCTATTCCTTTCTCATAGACCATTACAAAAGCGTACAGCTTTTGTAATGGTCTCATAGACCATTACAAAAGCTGCTCAAAAAACATTCATCATTGACAGCTCTCCAAAAAAATCTAGATATGTCCGCGGTTCCATTTCAAATTGATTTCATAAGGTCTGAAGACAATTTACACCAATAACAACTTTGCATTCTATTTTATTTCTGCACAGTTCAATAATATGTCTGTTTACGTAACATCTTTTTATTTAATTCCACAGAGGCTGACATTATGTCCGCGACTGTCCTTATCACGTTCGGAGCTTTACTGGGTCTTGCAAGCGGAACCCAGCTATTGTTCATAGCCATCATAGAAACAGCGGTTGGCTGCATAAATTTGTACCTAATGGAAAGTGTTTATAAGGTTGGTATTGCTTTGTATACTAGCTGTATAATGGAAAAGTACCTAGTTCTTTTTTTAAGTATTCTTGAACTCATTTTATGGCCTCTTAGGGTTGTAATTCAAATGTAGATTCGATTTTGATTACTTCTTTTCTTGAACTTAAATGGTTTTTTTATAAAATGCCTGTCTGAACGATTGTGGCTACTGCCGATAGTAACAGGGACTTAATATGTGGGAGTTTTAAGTGTGGGAGAGCCATGCTTCGGCATGACTGGGCCGGCTCGACCGGAGTGATACCACGGCCTCACAGAAGGCCGACGTGAAACAACGTTGTGTTGTGTTTCGTCGTGTGAGTGAGGTTACCGGATGCCCAATTACGCTCCCCCCCCTTTCCCCAATCCCTGAATCCCCAAAAATCCTCAAATTCCTAATCCCAAAAAGCCGGTAATGCATTTGTAACGCTTCTGGTGTTCCAGTTTCATGGGCGACGTCGATTGCTTACCATCAGGTGATCCACCTGCTCGTTTACCGGCTTATGCCATAAAAAAGTATGTGGATATTGTTCCAGTGCCATGCAAATGTATGGTTTAGATGTTAACGTCATTTTTGTATTAGTATACGTAAACGATTTGAAAAATGACTGCTCATTTTTATAGGAATTACATATTACGTTTTATGGGCGTTGGTCATATTTAATTTGTTGGCCACGCTTGTTTACTTACTCGTGGGTGACATATTAGATATACGCTAATTGTTTGTCAAATCGTTTCTTATAAATATGTGACGTCGAATAATAATTCCTTCAGGCCAGTATAATTCCGAGACAATGTTGTTGTTCCTGTAGATGTTCCTTTTAGGGTTAGATTCCATGCCAAAATTGGGTTCAAGAAGTATCATTATGTCAATGCTTAAGTATATTTTATTATTTATATGCATGCATTATAAAAACTCATGCAGATGATGCAGCCTTATTGTTTCGTAAATACATATATCTTACGAAGACTCCACAAAATTAGCGCATACAAAAGTAGTCTGTAAACATCGGAAATAAGGTCTATAATAGTGAACGTTCGGGTTAATCCCCAAGCATTAAATCGTCACGTGGATAGCCGATTACGGAGTCTTGAGTCCTAACCTGGGCACTATTTTTACAAACAGAAAGAAATACCCGGGAAGGATTGTGTACCTATGTTAAATGTATCAGAAACCTATTGAATATACCCTTTATTTCCAGGTCACAGACATAGGTGGCTCTATAGGTATTCACACATATGGTGCGTACTTCGGGCTAGGAGTGAGCACTGCATTTAGGTTAAGGAAGCCCACTGGACCGGACGCGGCCGGTACTGAGCGCCTCGATGGACCCACCTATATCTCCGATATTACTGCTATGCTTGGTACGTTGGTTTGCATATTATGTTGTTCACGATGTGTTATGATTTAAATTATCCTTCGAGAAAGATACCGAAGGCTACATTCCATAACATAATATATAATATCACGCCTTTTTATCATCGGAAGGGTAGGCAGAGGTGCACGTTACACCCCAAAAGGCTGATAAAGCACTTATAACTCTTTTGGTGATACTAAAACCAAGATCAGAGCCGACTTAAAATTAGACAATCCTTCAGCTTGTTTGTTCTTATCCCATAAAAAGCTATCAAAATTATCAGAAACTAGCTTCTCCTAGCGGCTTCGCTCGCGTTCTCGTGGGTTAAAAAATAGCCTGTGTTATTCCAGACTATGATCAACCCCTGTTCCAAATTACATTTCAATTCCTTCAGCCATTTTGACGTGAAAGAGAAACAAACACACACATATGTACATTCTCACAAACTTGCCCATTTATAATATTAGTCGGATTAGTTATCAGAAACGCACACGTAGGTATACTTATTATTTATATAATTACTTTAATATTGTGTACATAATTATTGTTATATGTAAGTAAGTATAAGTTTTCAAATATACCTATGTAGTGTAGTAGTATAAATATATCTATGTAGTGTTTATTGAATTTTATGATTATGAGATTTGTTATTTATTGTACAGGTATAAAGGTTTAAAATCACCAGCTACATACATCTCTGCACTGCTTTAGGTTGACTGAGATATAATGCCCAAGACATTAAGTCCACCTGTACACACTTGTTGTATGAAGTTGAAATAAATAAATATACGTGTAAGTAGTAGTAGTAGTATGTAGGTTTGCCCTAGACATAGCCTGAGTAAAATACAGAACTATGAGCTAAAGTCAGAGAAATTACGTAACACCACCATGTCACACCTACTCTTAAAAACTGAATAAAAGAAAATTCATTCTAAATATCCATAAAATGTTCATAACTCAAACTAAGTTTCTAAACTGCCATAAATGCAGTTCGCAGTTCAGCTTAGGTAGAGAGTGTCTTTTGATATTATTGAAAATGTTCTCCCCTTCGTTCGCTCCATTATCCGGCACTGTGACGGAATGACCTAGATATTTCTAGATTGTTCCTGACGTTTACGCTTCATCAGTGCTCCTCGTTTTATGCATAGTTTTGTTGTTATTTGTTTTGATTGTTGTATTTATTAAAAGTATAAAATGCTGGTAATATATTTTCATTCTTTTAATTTGTTGTCTAAGAATATTAATAATAAGTCATAGATTGTGAATAGGGGTCGAGTTCAGTATCATCTTATGGAGGAATGTTAAGATTTTTGGAAACTGATGAACTGAGTTTAACGAATAAAGAGAATCATTTCTTAATAACTAATAAAATCTCTGTCTTTGTATCTGTGCCTACCCTAAATTTATTGAATCATAGACATGATTATAATATTGTTGTATACTTCTCAGGTTCAATATTCCTATGGATCTTCTGGCCATCGTTCAACTCCGGTTTGGCGCAAACTGACGCCGAAGCTCAGCGAGCAGTGGTCAACACTTACCTGTCTTTAGCTGCAGCTACGGTAAGAAAATGTTGTGTTCACAAAGTACGAGTCAATTGAAGTACGACTGGGTACTTATTTTGGGCTCCAAAACTCTAAATTATAGGTATGGAGATTCCATACTATAAAAGCCTCAATCTTTTCGAAGAATAATAAAAATAATAGTGATATATTTTCAATAAAATTGATTTTAATAAAATTGAGATATTTTGTGATACTTATAGCTTAGGCTTAATATGTAATACACTTTTTTACTTTTTTATTGGTAATGGTGTTTAGCCACTATCTAACCTGATGATAAGCGATGGTGCGGCCTACGATAGAGCACGCCTACCCATTAGCAACCTATTCACTCGAGACTTGAACACAACTCTTCAGGAAACAGACTTAGACAGAGATATACAATTTAGGAACTAGTATTAAATTAAACCAAGAAATCGACATTAAATCCTCTTTTATCATCAGGTGACAACATTCGTCCTCTCAGCAATGGTGAGCCACAAACCAGGCAAGCTGGACATGGTGCACATTCAGAACTCCACCCTTGCTGGTGGTGTGGGGGTGGGAGCTGTCGCCAACCTGTTCATTGGGCCTGGAGTCGCTATAGCTATTGGTATTGGTGCTGGTGTCATCAGCGTGTTGGGATACAGATTTGTAACGGTGAGTGTTTTTCGAATACTGTCATTATAGAATACCGATATAGAATACCATTATAGAATACCATTATAGAATACCATTATAGAATACCATTATAGAATACCATTATAGAATACCATTATAGAATACCATTATAGAATACCATTATAGAATACCATTATAGAATACCATTATAGAATACCATTATAGAATACCATTATAGAATACCCTTTGAATACCGTCATTATAGACACAATTAAAGAACAATAGATTGCGGTCACCGGTATCTTCGCGGTGTTTGACAGTTTAATGATTTTATTAGTTTTTCTTCTGGAACTCCCAAACTTTTCATGAAAATTGTTTCACTGTGCTATGGTAAAAACCGCATAAACATCGGTTTCTTGAGTTTGTTTTTGAGTGTATCTATAGAGAGTACGTAACATAAACTGTGAAGGAGTTTATTAGAATTTACTGTTTAACTAGTCTCTTAAAGATTGTTTATCGGTCATGTTCAGTAATTAAGTTATGTCAGCAAAAAATGACTGTCACGAGAATATTTCGAAGAAATACCATGATTTCCTAAAACAGTTTTGTAGTGGTGATTTGCCGAATAAACCTATATTTCTATGAATTTTAGTAGTAACATAGATATATAGAGAGATAGATAAATTAGCTATGGATTAAGTAAAATAACACTAAGTAACTTATTCGGTCATAACACATCCTTTTTATTTACGGTAATACAAGTAGTCAGTTCTATAATGTAGATAGGTTCTAAACTAAAAGCACAATAATGTCATAATTATTTATACTCAGGAGAAATAAAAATATTGGCTAATACTTATATTTTTAAACAAAATAAAATATTTTGAATGATGCCTAGACAACTCAACATCTAACCTGCCACTCACTCGGCACATCTATTTCTAATACATCCTGAGATAGGGCTACGAAAGAACTAAGTTTGACTATCTAGAGACGAAATTAGAGAGAAGTTTTGTGAAAATGTCCAAGTGTAAGAACAGATAATTTTGTAACAAACTTCTTTGAAATCTGAAGGTCCCTGAGGACAACCGATATCTACCGGACAGTAACTATTCAAAGTAATTTACAAAGTTCTGAACAATTGAATTATTTATTTGTCGATTTAGCTGTGTAGCCATTTTTATATTCTTCCTTTTTGATATCCTACCTATCGTTTCTATGGTGTGAACGGAACGCTCCTAAAACAATGACAAAAAGTAATTGTTTTTACAATTTTAATCTGTATTCATGTCATTCATGTAACATCAGCCTTGAGCTGTTATTACAACTATTGTTACATAAAAGAAACATTTCATTAAGTAGGTATAACACATAGTTTGTTTTATAATTTCTAAATTTTATATAGTTGATAATACAAACCTGCATAGATTTAACATGCGTAGTAGTAAAGTGATGACTTGAAACACAGGTTGCATAAACCTAGTTCAAGCAAATCGCGATAGATATTGGTAATAGTCCTATTAGTTTTCTGTCCATAGTTTTAAGCAAAATAATGTATTAATAATAATACCAATTAAATTCTACTAATAGTACTAAATACTAAATTTACTATTAATAGTAAAAATTAATAGTACTAATACTAAAAAAAACTAGATAATAATATCTAATTAATAGTCTAGCATAACTTTAATATTGTAATTGAAAAAATCATATTGTAAGTGAGTATATACAAATAAATTATTCTATTCTATTTAATTCCTTAGATTTATGAAAATTTAACTTGTTTGTTATCATCACTCGTCAGTGTTTTTCGGGAGTATTCCATTCAGACCCTGTAGTTGATAGATAGATGGTTTCGTATCCTAGCTGTATTGTTTGGTAATAACCAATTGGTATTCTTAGTATATTCCTAGTGAAGGATTGATGCTGACTTTCAACAAGGTTTATGTAAAAATACCCAATGTTAAATCTAACAGTATATTGACTATTCTATTGTCTCGATTCAAACGGCGTTCATGCTTTTATATTTCGCAACAGTTGGGATAAACTTCATCTGAATATTCACTAAAATAATAAATAACTACTTCCTAAAAATCCTACAATATAAAATTCCTCCCTTATTAATATGCGTCTCTTTAGACATTGACTTTGTATATAATGTTCTTTTACGTAAACGATTTGTCTTAGGTGTTCGTGCTATTTGTGGCGTGGGGCCTCTGGAATCATGTAGACCATTATTTAAAAAACTAGGATTATTAACATTAACCTCACTGTACATATTAGAAATAGCAATATTTGTAAAGAAACATCCCGAACTTTATAATAAGGTAATAGATTATAAGAAGAATTCGTCCAAAGATCCAACGCGACTTGCTGTAATAAGATGTAGAAGTACACTATGCCAAAAAAATTCGTATATAACATCAATCAAAATATATAACAAAATACCTAAACATATAAGAGAATTACCTTTAAATAAATTTAAGATTACATTGAAAAAACTACCAATCAACAGTTGCTTTTACACCTTAGATGAGTTTCTTACAATGAAAGTTTAATGTGTGCAATAAATACTAAGTGTGCAATATTAAGTGTGTTGTTATTTAGTAAGTCACTAAAATGATAAATATGTGAATAAAGAAAAGTAATAATAATATGTTAGGAGGAATAACTATGTTATCCTAGTTGTAAGCATTTTTGTAATTGGTTTTATTGGATTAATAAGATTTTAACTTTATTATATTGTAAAACTTAACTTTGCATGCCGAAAACAGTAGGCGATGTATGTGGGACTATTTTTTATAATTATTACTACCTGTAATTACCATACTTCGTGCAAATAAACGTTCTTATTCTCATTCTTATTCTTATTCTTTCATAATGTTTTACACGCTTAACGACAAACGTTTATAGCCTTGAGAACCTTTTTATAATTTTATCTCATTTTTGTATAGAAATCCGAACACGTGTTAGTATTCATCTTTCTAAGTAGCAAAAGGAAATATATTCTTCAATAATGGTTTACTGATGACTTGTAGAGATTCATTTTCTAATACATATTTAAAATAAAATAACTTGAGTTAATTATGAAAAAGAAATTATATTTGAAATTGAGACTCACATGACTGAAGACTCACAACGCAGGCGTTGTTTCACGTCAGTTTTCTGTGAGGCCGGTCGAGCCAGCCCATTCGTGCCGAAGCATGGCTCTCGTGATAATACAATATAATAATAGAATGTGGTAGGTACTTCACCTTTTAAGCCTAGTACTGTCCAGCTGTACTAACATCCTATTGACCCCAGCGTTCTCACATTTGAAAGGGTCGTTAGTACATTAAACAGGGTCCCACGTAATGGTCACCAGTAATACAAAAGTACCAATTAAAATATCTTTACTTTTTTTTTTGTTATATTTTTGTGCCGTTTAGTGCCCTAGGCAATGTTAACCTGTATCAAACGGTCACATAAATGAGATTAAAATATTATAATGTAGTAAGTATGTTAAAATTTGTATTTTAAGGTATTTTGTATAATTCAACGTAAAGGGATTTAAATAAATGTTAATATGTTTGGTTTAACTATAACTAAATGAAAATATATACAACTTAAAATATAAATAACTATGAACTAAAATATTTACACCTCAAAAAAAAAAATAAAAAAAATAAGCTATAATAAGGCATCAAAAAAAAATGTTCCTCATCATTATCGTGAGGTAGGTGCCCAAAAGACTGGCAGCATTGCCACGTTGAATGGCTAATAGTTAATATTAATTGTATATACCTCTATAGTAATATTCTGTATTAAATTCTATATATTTGGTTACAAGTAAACTAGTGAAAACTTAGAATTAAAAAATGAATTCTGTCACTTTTATTCATCATTTGGTTTCAATTTGACTGCACGGTCAGCGCGCTAGCTGGGCAATTAGCAGCCGCGCAACGTGTAGAGGGTTCACTTCCCGCACTGAGCATTTGCTTGTGTGTTCTACAAATTGTTGTTTCGGGTCTGGGTGTGATTGGGTATCTAAACTTGTTTGTATGTAAACGCACCCAGGACACACGAGAAAATCCTATTGTATAACGTTTTGTAAAAAAAATAAAATCCCGATGTTTCGACACTTTTAAAACTGCGACCATGAAGACGTTACGCTAGATTTATCAATTTTTTAACTAGAGCGTAAATCAGAATCCATTTATTGTAATAATATCTTCTTTTAAGTGCTTACAAATAATATCAATGATTAACTACTATTATGTTTTCGGTTTACTCACCTAACTGTTTGACGAAGAATTTGTCTAGTTTCAAGCCATGCTAGAGGCTGGTCGAGTGCCTGGGTCAGCCGAAAACATAATAACTAATTCAGTATGTGTGTGTGTGGAAGTTTTAATATAAATAATGTTATTGATTATTTCACTTTAGAAATCTATTTAATTGTTATATACAAGCTATATTAATAAACGAATTTTCTTACACAGCCATTGCTAGAAAAGATCGGCATCCAGGACACATGTGGTGTGCACAACCTGCACGGCGCTCCTGGAGTATATTCCGGTCTACTGTCAGCTCTCTTCGCAGCTATCGCCACTGTCGACACGTATGGCTCTGAGTATAGCAATATCTTCAGTGCAGGAGCTGCGGTAAGACATTTTTTTATACTGAGTTTCTGGAAACGAACTGCGACTGCCGGGTAAGGGGTCTCGAGTTCGATTCCCTGGTCGGATAAAGTATTATTGGGTTTATTTGTTTTCCCTCCTACTTCAACCAGGCGGGAGGGGCCATTCGATGATTTTCCCCCCTTCAAAAAACAAAAAAAACCCTTACTATATGTACCTAATACCTTTCTAAACGTTTTTGTTTTTCAACACAGGACGGCAGATCGAGTTCGATGCAAGCTGCATATCAGTTGGCAGCCCTCGCAACTACGCTGGTACTGTCATTCGGAACGGGATTCATTTCCGGTATGTACTGCTGGTGACATTCACTGTTTCTAATTGCCTTTCTATTTTATATATTTATTTTGCTTGAAACTAGTGTCTTTGTTTGTTTGAGATTCCAAATACTTTTCGTCTCTGTTAATCGTGGGAAATTGGTTATGTATGTGACCGAGCTGAAAATTCATTAGATATTTGGTGGTTATTATAAAACAACCGTTTCCGGTCGTTATATCGTAAACATTGAAGTATCGGTGCTCCGGAAAGTTTCTCCACATTAAATACACTACAGCCATAGTTTAACATTTCATTCACATCTTACGAAGAAAGAAGGAAGTTTTGAAGTTAATAGTAATAATAAACATTGCGCATGGTTCGATTACTAGAAGAAATTTTGAAGAAACAAATCATCGAACTTTGAGGTTAGAATTGTAAATAGACAATATAGAATATTTTAATTGCATAAACGCTTCACTTATAACTGTTAGACAGTTAGTGTCATCTGTCACTACAGTGTTGCCAGCAAATAAACCAATTATAAATACGTTTCTTTACACGCATAAATATAAGAAACATGGAAGGCCAATTTCAATTACTTTTTGATAAGATGAAAATCGAAATGCAAAAGCAAACAGCGGAGTTGAGTAATGCAATAATGGAAAAAATAGAAGAGAAATTAAAACCCATTGTAGAAGAAAATAAAAATTTGAAAATCAAAGTTGGAAACTTGGAGAAAAAACTAGATTACTTACAAAGAGAGAAGAAAAGCAACAATATTATAATTCACGGGATACTAGAAGAAGAAAAGTCTACATTGGAGTTATTCGAAAAGCTGAAAAAAGTGTTTCGAAACGAATTAGGTATATCAATGGAAGAATATGATGTGAAAAAAATCTCACGCATTGGAAAATCAATCAAAGGCGACAAACCAAGACCTGTACTCCTTGGCTTGAATAGTGCATGGAAAAGAACTGAAATACTGAAAAAGAAAAGGAATCTTAAAAATATTTACGTAACAGAAGACTATTCAAAAGAAACTATAGAAAAAAGGAAAGCACTACAACCCAAACTCGCGGAAGAAAGGAAAAAAGGAAACATTGCCTACATAAAATACGATAAACTCGTCGTCAAAGAAAACACAAATGCCAACGATAAAAGAAAAAGAGAAGATTCTAATTCTCCTCAAGCTGATATACAACCAAAAAAACAGCAGACACTAATGGCATCCAAAAATAACAGGGTAAACGCATTTGATATAATGAGGCGATCAAACTCTCTCTCAACCATCATAACAGAGGGAAAACAATAGCAACGAAACAAATGCGATCGGGAACTGGAAACGAAAACTAAACTACACAAAACAGTAAATAGAACTAAACATCCTCCCCCAAGCCGACTGGTCCTCGTGGGGGATGTAGACCACGACCCTCTAAGGATAAATAAAACCCTGGATATACACATAGCTACTCTCAATGTAAGAACACTACGAACTACTGAAAAACTCCATGAACTCGAACTAGCCATAGTAGACTTGAATTGGGACATCATAGGCATTAGCGAAATGAGAAGATATGGGGAAGGTATAGAAGATTATGGAAACTATATCCTACATTATAAAGGCGAGACACCAGGTTTATACGGTGTGGGCTTTTTGATTAAAAAATCACTAGCCCACAGAATCGAAGAAATAAGAGGCACATCGGAGAGAATAGCAATTTTAAATATCGTACTACCATTAAACAAAATCGATAAATGGACTATCATACAAGCTTACTCACCAACTGAATCAAACAAAACGGAGGAAAGTAAAGATATTGAAAAATTTTACGAAAGTTTACAGGCGACTATTCAAACCGCACATAAAAACATTATCGTAATGGGTGACTTTAATGGACAAGTAGGAAAGCGTAACAGTTATGGGGAAGAACATACGGTAGGGCAATACAGTTCTGGTACAAGAAGTAAAAACGGAGACAGATTGGTCAGTTTTGCTTTAGAAAACAAACTAAGTATTCTCAATAGCTTCTATAAGAAAAAACAAAAAAAGAAATGTACATGGATCTCGCCTAACGGACTATATAAAAATGAAATCGACTTTATCATGACTAACAAGCCAAGGAACTTTCAAGATGTATCGGTTATTCACAATTTAAACTTCTATTCAGACCACAAAATGGTACGCGCACGGCTAACAGGTGCGCCTATAAAGAAAAACAGGAAATTTCAAGACAGGAAAGTAGCCATAGCGTGTACTGGAGACAGTGACCGACTCATGACTAACCTACAAGCCACAATGGGGAAAAGAGAAGACATACAACTTCAGATAAGGTATGATACATTTATTAACTTGTTAGCAACAGAAACAAAGAAAATTAACTCGGAGAAGACTAAGATGATTTCTGATGAGACATATCGATTACTACAGGAAAGGAAAGAACTAATACAAAGAAAGGAAAACAAGGATAACCGCTCTAAGATAGCTGCAGTTAGTAAAAAGATTAATGAACAAATAAGGAAAGATAAGAAAATAAAAAGACAAGCAACGTTGAAAGAGCACATTGAGAAAACTGGTGGAATTAAAAAGGCCTTAAAGGAACTAAATATTAAAAAGGATTGGATGCTACAAACAAAAACATTCGACGGAAAATATACAAACAAAAGACAAGAAATATTAAAAGTAGCTACAGATTATTACCGAAACCTATACCAAAGAAAAAAACCTAAATTGAAGACTAGCCATAAAATCGGAACAGAAGATGAGCCAGTACCAGAAATACTACTACAAGAAACAATAAGAGCAATTAATTCACAAAAAAGGGGTAAGACTCCTGGAACCGACCAGATAACTAATGAACTATTAATAACGACCGCACCGGTGATCGCTCCCATATTAACGAGCTTATTTAATGATATTATGGAGACTGAAAATATCCCGGCCGACTGGTCTACTTCCACTATAATATTACTGCATAAAAAAGGAGATAAAGGCGAAATAGGTAATTATCGACCAATCAGTCTAATGTCCAACATTTATAAAGTTTTTTCAAAAATTATTTTATCTCGAATATCACCAACACTCGATTTCAATCAACCAAAAGAGCAAGCTGGCTTCCGAAGCAAATATTCAACCGTGGATCATATACATGTACTAAGACAAGTCCTTCAAAAATATAAAGAATACAAGAAAGTCTACTATCTGGGATTTGTCGATTATAATAAGGCTTTTGACTCATTGGAACACGATTCAATCTGGGAAGCGTTGCATACGCAGGGAATACCCAGAAAATATATACAAATACTTAAAAATATCTATTCCAACAGCAAGGCACGAGTTAGGCTAGAGGCAACAGGAGAGGAGTTTCCCATAGAGCGAGGGGTCCGGCAAGGCGACCCTGTCTCACCCAAACTATTTTCGTCGACCCTCGAGATGGTATTTAGGAAGTTGGAGTGGGAGGAAAATGGACTCAACATAAACGGTGAACCTTTAAACCACCTCCGTTTTGCAGATGACTTGATCCTATTTTCTGAGTGCCCAAAAAGGCTAGAGCAAATGCTACAACAGCTATCAGATGAAAGTGCGAAGGCAGGACTTTCAATGAACACAAATAAAACTAAAATTATGACTAACGGCTCTAAGACATATAATATCAGAGTTAACACGGAGGAGATAATGTACGTGGAAGAATATATATACCTTGGACAGTTGATAGCCCCAAGCGACACAATGCAAAAGGAAATCGATAGAAGAATAGCCAATACTTGGAAAAGATATTGGTCTCTAAGCGAGGTTATGAAAAATCGAGACATGCCAATGAAAGAGAAAAGAAAACTGTACAACACCTGTATTCTGCCATGTTTGACATACGGGTGCCAAACATGGGCACTAACGGAACGGAATAGAGAGAAGTGTAATTGAAGTAAAAAGACAAGATAAGGTAAGACTAGAGAAAATTAAGGAAATAACTAAATTTAAAGATGCAGGGAAAGTGTGTAAAACACTAAAATGGCAATGGGCAGGGCATATGATAAGAGAGAGGAATATGAAATTGACAAAGACAATATCAGAATGGTACCCCAGAGATGGGAAAAGGAGCAAAGGGCGACAACCAAAACGTTGGGAAGATGACCTAAGGAAAACTGCTGGACCAGAGTGGATGAGAATTGCGAGGGATAGGGAAAACTGGAAATCCTTGGAGGAGGCCTATGTCGAAGGACAAGCTGGGGATAAAACTACTGATGTATGTGTATGATGTATGGTGATATAGACTAAATTGTAAATGTGTAACCTCAGTAATAAAGGCTTATTTTATTTTATTTATTTATTTTATTTTATAAAACAACCTCCTCCTTTTTGGAAAGTCGGTTAAAAAGGACATCGACCCGTAGCATGAGTCTACAATTTGAAGAAAACGATTTCTCAGATTCCAGACTCACTAAGTCTGGAATCTGAGAAATCGTTTTCTTAAACTAAAAATCGCGGGTTCCATCAACAGCCTATAAATGCCCACTGCTGAGCAAAGCCTCTTCTCACACGAAGAAGGTTAGAGCGTTAATCACCACGCTTGCTCAATGCGGGTTGGCGATTACAAACTTATAATTAGAAATTATAAGTCCAGGTTTCCTCACGATGTTTTTCCTTCACCGTTTGTCAGTGGTGTCTAAATAATCTTAGAAAGTACATATAACTCGGAAAAAGTCACATTGGTACTTACCGTTGGTAGGTTTCTAACCCGCACCCTCATGCATAAGAAGTGGGCGTCTTAAACCTCCTCCGTCTTAAACGTCTTAAAATCGCGGGTTACTCACGTGAAAATACAGAGAAAAGCCACAGAGGGGCTTTTTCTCATGAGCAGCGTGCGCGTTCGTGGCGATGTCGCGCAGCCTTCTTCTGTGACTCGAAACTCGTAGAGCTCTCACGGTAGATATTATAAAAAAAATTCTAGACTCATACTTAATAGTATAATAACTCTAAACTAAGATACTAAGCATACGACAAAGTAGCAGCGCGACAGTCACTGCGTCACGTGTCACAGAATGCTGCTGAATAGGCCTCTAATTGCTTGAAACAAGTCGAGTTCCTCGCGGAACGGTTACTTGATTAAGCCGATAACATAATAATTAAGATACGCAAATAAGTTGTTACTATACAACACATACAACAGTTTATTAATAATAAATTTTAGGTACATGTACAATACATAACATAGGGTAAATACAATGTTATTTACTGAAACATTTAGCTGTGTCTTATTTAACCTTGTTCCAGTAGAACTTTCCTTGGTAATTTTCCTAAGGTATAATAACAAATAGGTATAAATTATAATTGAAAACAAACTTCACTGATTTAGTGTCTATTTAGATCTAGTGTTTAAACGAGATTTAGTTGGCTGATATTTTACAGTGAGATTATTTTGTTACCTAAACTTGATGGCAGATTCTTATCTTTTCAATCCGTAGTTGTTTATTAATGGTAGTTTCTATTTATTAAATTTAAGGCCTTTACTGTTTAGTTTAAGTTCGAAGATATATCACAAACTTTATTCAGAACGCGTCTCGTTGGCCGAGTGGCCGCACGTGCAACTGCCGGGCAAAGAGGTGTCGGTTTGGATTTCCGGGTCGGACAAAGTATTACTAGGTTTTTAAAATATTCTCAGTAGTAGCATGGAGTCTGGAATTGTGCCCAGTATACGGCAATAGGCTCACCCCCTATTATATGGGACTCATAACACAAATAGTGAAACGTTACATTAAACAATAGCATTAAGTGTCATATTGTGCTCCTTTGCCTACCCCTTCGGAGATAAAAAGCGTGATGTTATGTAAGTACAAGTGAGTACAGGTCCATGACTACATGGACCTGTACTCACTTGTACTGACTACAGTAGCAACGCAAAAGATGCTTGGAAAATGAAATAATTATAAAATATTTTTTATTGTGCAATAAACTGGCTGGCTAATCGATAAATAGTGCGACTGATCCACCGATTTAAGGTGGCGCAGCGAGCTATGGAAAGGGCTATGCTCAGAGTATCTCTGAAGGATAGGATCCGTAACGAGGTGATCCGACAGAGAGCTTAAGTTACCGATGTAGCCCAAACGATTAGCAAGCTGAAATTGCAGTGGGCCGGTCACATTTGTCGAAGAACCGATGACCGCTGGTCTGACGTGTTCTGGAGTGGATTCCGCGTCTAGGCAAACGTAGTGTAGGGCGCCCTCCAGCTAGATGGAGTAACGATATACGTAAAGTGGCTGGTAGTGGTTGGATGCGTAGAGCTGAAGACCGAGCTCAGTGGCGTGCCATTGGAGAGACTTATGTCCAGCAGTGGACGAAAACAGGCTATCGATGAAATGAGTCGATAAATATGTACCAAAAATGATTTAAATATGTTCAAATGATTTACGAGATAACCGGATGAAATTCTTTAAATTAAAGCAAATAAACATATACAGATTACAGACACGGAATTCCAAAGTTAAATTGAACTTACACGTATTTGAAGTTTTAGGCGGAAAGAACAAATATCGCTTTGAGGAAATTCGGAATAAAATTCGAAGTAAACTCTGTCAAAATATGAATTTAATAGGAATGTTGGTGTACTTTAACAAGCCTATCTTCTTATGTTTAAAAAAATCGATTTAATCTGCTCGTTTTCCGGCTTTGTAATATTTTTACCCTCGCATAATAAAGCCAAATACATTAGGAGACAAAAATGTTCCAAGACATGTATCGGCGACATAATACTCGAGCGAAGCCGGCCGATGTCGCCAAGGGCCTTAGTACGAGTTTGTTGTAAGTTTAAAATAATCGTAACGAGTACGCGTTCGCCGCTCTGATTGGCCAGCACCAATGAACCAACCAATCAGAGGGCTTAGTACTAGTTAGTTTTACGTTAAAAGTAATCGAAACGAGAACGCGTTCGGCGCTTTGATTGGTTGGTGGTGCCGACCAATCACAGCGCCGAACGCGTACTCGTTACGAGTACTTTAAACTTACAACAAACTCGTACTAAGGCCTCTTGATATATACGGTGACAACGCGCAACTTATGTCACAGTGATGTTGACGTTGTCAGACATGTCGACCAAAGTCCAGCAAGGTCACGCTACTTCATCCGACGTCGCTAGCTACACGTGTCGCAGGAGGTTTGTCCCTTGGTGTATCCTTCGCTCAAAGGTCATCTGCCAAGGATACACCAGGCAGCTCAAAGGCCTACAAACATACACAATGGAGTAAATTTGTTAGACCTACCCTGGACTATCTTGAAAACCATGCACAGAGCCGCAATTCTTCAAATTTCAAGTCAGATTATTCTAATAATTATTATGTCTTTTTATTCGGTTTACTAACGTAATTATTTGACGATGAACGCGACTAGTTTCTAGCCATGCTAGAGGCTCATATCCATGAGCAGCATTCCACGATCCGCGATGCGGCGACTGTCGCGCTGCTACTGGCTACTCGAGTCATGTTACATAATACTTATCTAACATTACATAATAATTAATTTAGAACGAAGTTATAATATAAAAAAAAAAGTGTATAGAACCTATAAATAATATGTTGGTTGAGTCTAGAATATAATAAAATACAGTTTATAATAATGCTCTTTGTTATTGCAATGAGAAAATTCAAAACATTATATATAAAAGTTATTGTTTTATTCTTTGAGAAATAAAACTTCTAAGCTAATTTATTCAGTCAAATCTAAACGAATATTTTATATTGGAACCATCCTCATAGAAAACGGTTTACTGGTAGCAGTTACAGCCGTTAGAATATTATATATTTGAAAGATGATTCTAGAAACAGATTCAACTCGAATTCATTGGTCTGAATAATCTCTAATTTCACCCAACTCAAGCGACTAAAAGCCTGTTAAAATTGAATACAATTTGTACGGCCGTCCGTTCGTTGTAGGGATTTATTTTATCCCGACGAATCGTTTGATTAACAAATCAGGTTTGATTAAAACCCGCACGTCGAAATATCATGGATGCAACGTTTCTCTTCGGGTGACAATGCTTTGGAATTTTCGAGTTTACTAAGGGTCTATGCCGCTCTATATATTTGTACTAAAAATATTTTTTAATAATGTTATCGTAACGTATACCCCTATACACATTTGTAAACGTACGTACAGGAGAAAATCCTGGAGAACCTAACGGGTAACCGGGGCTCCGGCTCGACGTGCAGGAGAAGGAACGGGGTGGTTTTTAGTCAGTAAGAGTCTGACACTCCCTCCCGCCTCACCCAGGCGGGAGCAGTGATTCGATGATTTTCCCCCATTAAAAAAAAAATACCCCCATACACGCCTTTATTTAAAAAATAGAAATGTTCAAAGCACATAATAAACGTAATTTCCATTTTTCATATCATATATAGAAAAAAATAGCTTTTTACTTTCATAAAGTTCGTTTTTCGTTACGGTATACGTATAGATAGATAAAATAGACCTATTTATATCCTCACAAAATTTAATTAGTAATTAAAAATTTAATAGATAACTTATTTTGATAAATTCGACATTTTATCCAGACTTCTTAGAAAGATCACAAGATCTGCCGTGGGTAGTGGAGCCCAGGCGAATCTGGATCGGTCAGGATAATTAAGGAACAAAACGATAAAAGTGATTAGATATAATTAGCTTTATATAATCTGTACTTATTTTTATCTATTTTAATATATTTTTAAATTTATAATTTTCATTTTTTAATTATAATTAAATTACTTACCCCACTACAAAGTTATACTTAGTTTGTTAGTATTTAATAGCAAAATATCCAGGTAAAAATTGCCGTTAAAATAAGTAACTTAAAATAAATTAAAATCTAATTCCAATGAAAATACTCCTTAACAACAGTATGGGTCTTTTACTTACAAGCGTTTTCTAAATTTGTCGATACCGGGTAAGAGTTTTACATAAGGGGCGAATTGGAGTATTCCCTTTCCCGGTTCAACCCTTCATTGGATTTATTCATTAATTAATTGGATGTAGGTATTACGGGATAACGGGACGATTGGAAGGTTCGGGAAAAGTGGTCTCCTCTTTTAGATTGTTTGCCATGATTTTTTGTAAGCTGTTTTTGATTTAGGAAGGTTCTAGAACAAAGTAAACGGCTACAATCGTTAACTTACTTATTATTATTCAGTTGGAGTTTCAAGCAAAGTGTTATTGGGTTTTCTGATACCTAGATAATAAGTAATTTAGATTTAAGTGTGGGAGAGCCATGCTTCGGCACGAATGGGCCGGCTCGACCGGAGTGATACCACGGCCGAGCAGAAAACCGACGTGAAGCAACGCTTGCTTTATGTTTCGTCGTGTGAGCAAGGTTTTCGGACACTTAATTAGCCCCCTCCCCAGCCTCCCCAATCCCCGAATCCTCCACAGTCCCCCAATGTCCAAAAGGCCGGTAACGTAACGCACTTGTAACGCCTCTGGTGTGTCCGGTGTCCATGGGCAGCGCCTATTGCTTACCATCAATTGGTGCGTAGGCTCGTTTACCGGCCTATCCCAAAAAAAATTGTTTTTCAAGCTTGAAGTCTGGAATAATCTTAGACAATTTAGTTGAAATTGCAGTGGGATTCAGATATACCTTGATTAGCTAAAAATATTTGTTTATAAGCACCTACCTACCCGGTCTTTCGTCCAACAACAGTCATGCCTTTTATGTAAAATGACAATATAATTCTGTGTTTCCAGGTTTGATCGCAAAAACGAAGTTGTTCGCGCCCCTAGAGGTGCACCAGCGATACGACGACGAAGTGAACTGGGAACTGCCCTAACTTAACATAACAATGGCGTCTTTATTCTGAAAGCTTTCAATTGTAAACCTCATGATAATCAAACAGTTCCGGAAGAAAAATAAAAAGAAATAAGAATGTGTTTTTTTTGGGTTACGACGAAAATGTTGTAAAGATTGTCGTTTGAAGACAGGAGGCCTATTGGAATACTTATCTTTTTTTAAAAAAATGTATGTAGTTTTCTAATGACTACATAAAGGACAAAAGGATCTGATGGGCCAAGAAACCCTCTATTGACAGGCAAGACGCTTTCGGAGCACTTTTGTATGAAGCCTAGATTACCTAAGATATTTGTAGGAGAGTCGTCATATACATAGGTTAGTGTTCTATACTCTCAAAAAGATCAAAGTTTAGTGATTGGTTAAGATGATAAATAACTTTTATATTCAACTCAACATCTAATTTGTGCGAATGTTCACTATAGAAATTGTCTGTAAGATTGTAACGTTCGTTGAGACCATATGAGAAATGTAAGAATCGATTTTTGGATTGACGATGACTAAATGTGTCATAATTATGAGTTGTATCATTTGTGAAATCGCATTTTTAAATGTCTTGACATTAATACTTTTGAAGGCCTAAAAGTGATCGCTTAACCCCAGCGCACACTTGACGACCCACCCCGTGCCTCCTACCTTTGGCATGCCATTTTCATCCAAATGCCATAGTAGTTAAGATTTACTTTAAATTGATTTATTCTCAGCATCTTTGCCACGCCTCCGCCGGTGTGTGCTGGGCTTGATCAAAATCGTACACAGAGTTAGGAGTTTTTCTGAGTTTCTGTGCGTTTTATATCGATCTGACATTTTTTTTTCAAAATGAAGATATTTTAGTGTACCTATGTTTTTACTGTATTATATAAGAGTGTATATTGTGTAGTCATAAGCTTTATGCTATATGAAAATAATAATAAATTGTTTAAGTAAAAATGCTTAAATCATTTAATATTGACAACAATGTTTAATATTGATTTTGTTATTTCTGTGTCACCGCTTGTATATCTATATATATAAAATTCAAACGTGATTGACTGACTGACTGATTGACTGACTGACATAGTGATCTATCAACGCACAGCCCAAACCGCTGGACAGATTGGGCTAAAATTTGGCATACAGATAGATGTTATGATGTAGGCATTCGCTAAGAAAGGATTTTGATAATTTCCACCCCCAAGGGGGTAAAAAAGGGGATGAAAGTTTGTATGAAACTTTGTCAGTTTTTAACTGATCGGGTTGAAATGTGGCATACAGATAGATGTTATGACGTAAGCATCCGCTGTGAAAGGATTTTGATAATTTCCACCCCCAAGGGGGTAAAAAAGGGGATGAAAGTTTGTATGAGACTTTGTCAGTTTTAAACCGATCGGGTTGTAATTTGGCATGCAGATAGATGTTATGACGTAAGCATCCGATATGAAAGGATTTTGATAATTTCCACCCTCAATGGGGGTAAAATAGGGGATGAAAGTTTGTATGAGACTTTGTCAGTTTTAAACCGATCGGGTTGAAATTTGGCATGCAGATAGATGTTATGACGTAAGCATCCGCTTAGAAAGGATTTTGATAATTTCCACCAAGGGGGTAAAATAGGGGATGAACGTTTGTGTGAGGCTTTGTCAGTTTTACACCGATCGGGTTGAAATTCGGCGTGCAGATGGATATTATGACGTAAACGTCCCTTTAGAAAGGTTTTTGAACATTCTCACCCCAAAGTATGATACTTTGCCAGTTTTTAATTGATCGGGCTGAGACTTTGCATGCATAAAGTTACTATGACATAGGTATCTCTTTAGAAAGGATTTTGATAAATTCCACCCCTAAGGGGATAAAATAGGGAATGAGAGTTTGTATAAATCTTCTTAGCCGTTGAATTTAGAATCATTGAATCTTTTTGAATTACATTCGGTAAAACGATGATTTGGGACCTGGGTAACGTATGATAGTTTTTTCACAGATGTCTCACGAGAACGGGAACTATGCGTCAATGCCCCAGGACTCTCTAACTCTTAACCACTGAACTTATTCTAGAGAGATTCGGTACAACAATAGTCGATAGAATAGTTTTTATTACTCAAACCTTACGTGATCGGGCACTGTACTGGTAAGATCCCTGCGGGATTATTTATTTATTGAAACTACGATAAATCATTTCAAAATAGGTAAATCTTACTTGGGCACTGAATTGATTCTGGTTAATTCTGTCAGAAGTCATTAATCTACGCGGACGAAGTCGCGGGCCACAGCTATCTACACATATAATAAATCGTAGAAAAGTCAAAACTGTACATTGAATATTTTTTAAAAGAATATTTGAAGCGTGATCTCTAATCGATACCGAAGCCAATAATGTGGTTTTTAGAATTTTTGTCTGTTTGTCTGTATGTATGGCCGTGATGATCTCAAAAAGTACTGCACTATCTACTATTTCAAATTTTGCATGAATATTACTAACAAGTCTGGTAAACATATAGGCTACATATTATCACGCTATCATCTACGGGACTGAATCAATTCTGACGAAATCCATTACCGTAGAATATCCCTTGATAAAAACTAATTCAAAAGCCTAAATTCTGCCAGAAGTCATTATTCTACGCGGACGAAGTCGCGTGCAACAGCTAGTTTTATTATAAATAAAATCAATTTTTATAAACAGTTTTTTATTTGAATCCACATGACTGTAAGGAAGTTACAGCGATGTATGTACATACAATAATCTCTGTAGAGGTATATTAAGAAATCAATAAATAATCAGCATAAAACATTACTCCTTTCCCATATTGTTATAATGAATAATTATTAAAAACTCCAACTAACATTAGTTCTCTATCATATAGGTATCACTAACAAAGCACCAACACTAATAAACTATACCAAGTCGCACTGCAAACAAAAATGTGCTTACTATAAACACAGCTGAGAGCCGTTTTCCTATAAAGTGTAAAAGTTGAATAAAGATCGTGGCCTTTTTTCGAGTAAAATAGGTATTTCCTGTTGAGTTGGGCGAGGCAGTTTAATCGCAAATTAAGTGTGTATTATAAAGGTAAAAGGAGTCCTCGAAAAGGTTCTTTTGCGAGTCTTTTGGAAGTGCGATACGGAGAATTTGTGAAAAATCTGAGTAGAATACGGGAGAGTCCGAAAATTTAATTTTTATTTTATTTTATTTTGGAAACTTACCTTTTGTGCTTTAGTTTTTTTTTTGGGACAAGCCCGCCACAACGTCCCAAAACCGCTGCAACTACTGTAAGCCAGGATCTGCAGTAGATACAACCATGAAAACACCAGAACACTGAAGTCCGGCGCGTCCCAGGGACATGAATAACTGTCTTGGTTCCCGCAACGAAGTGAACCAGAAGATATTATAAGAGGACAAGCAAAATTGTGCTATAGATTCCTTAGAGTACATGTTTGGAAAAAATATTCTATTAAGCATTCAATTTGATACCTTTATTTAATTCTATCTCAAAAATGCAAATCTCAAATTGTTTATTTATTTGCAGAATATGGGTAAGTTACTGTTGAATGTAATACTAACAATGTATTAAATATTGACAACATATTATATATTAACACATAACATAACATCACGCCTTTTATCCCCGAAGGGGTAGGCAGAGGTGTACATTATGCCACTGTACAATGTAACACCCACTTTTCACTATTTATGTTATGAGTCCCATGTAATAGGGGGTGAGCCTATTGCCATATACCGGGCACAATTCCAGACTCCGTGCTACTACTGTGAATTTTTTGAAAAACCCAGTAATACTTTTCCCTCGACTGCCTCGTTGGCCGAGTGGTCGCAAGTGCGACTGCCGGGCAAGGGGTCTCGGGTTCGAATCCCGGGTCGGGCAAAGTATTACTGGGTTTTTAAAAAATTCTCAGTAGTAGCACGGAGTCTGGAAATGTGCCCGGTATATGGCAATAGGCTCACCCCCTATTACATGGGACTCGTAACATAAATAGTGAAAAGTGGGTGTTACATTGTACAGTGGCATTAAGTGCCGTAATGTGCACCTCTGCCTACCCCTTCGGGGATAAAAAGGCGTGATGTTATATTATGTTACTTTTCCCGACCCGGGAATCGATCCCGAGACAATGAGGCAGTCACCACTCGGCCAATGAGGCAGTCAATATTAATCTATTAGTCAATTATATATTAACAACATATTATATATATTCAAACATTGTTTCAGAATATCTTAGGCTTAGTTGTTGTTGTTCAGAATGCTGAAATATAACTTCCCATGGTCTTTAGCCAAAAATCTTCAACCAATGCCACTGTGGCGTCCCAATAACAGAGATATGTATGGGACCCACTTTAAGTATATAAGGCGAGAATATTGATATTGTTTATGGTCGCCATTGACCATCTGTGGTTTGATTATTAACTGGGTGACATTTTATGCCGTTACACTTTTTGGACAGAGAAGAAGTCGAATACAAGTTTTGCCAATTTAACACGAGTTTTATTTATAAGTTTGCCTCGAAATTACTCGGTGCACAACGCCAAACCACTAAAATCTTTGGTCCATAACCAAAAAAGTTCTCAATACACTATTTCACGTAAACAACCTCTAAAAACACTGGCTCCATCATCACTTTATAACTAGATATTCCTGAACCGTCGTTTGTTAAAGAAAATACGTTTTCAGTATTCGAAAAAGGTATTTGGAATTATTTTTCAATTCTTGCTTGAGGCAACCACCTGGGTCCCTGTCAAGTTGATCGTTAAAGACTTTAATGTTAGTGACAAAAGCTTCAAATTCGTTTGGCAAGTATCCCAAGTGTTTCTTACTAGCTATCATGAGGCGTGTAAGAATGGAATTTCAGAGGAAAATATTATTTGTATCATCGTTCGTTGCTTTTGATATATCTCGGGATTTAGTTTGAATTGTTAGCGCTGTTATATTTCTAATACTTATTGTGATATTTAAGATTTTGTCTTTGAATACTTTCTTTTATTGTTAATTTTACCTATTTTTCACTCTTAATATTTTTGGTTAACTACCATTATAAAGTTATAAATAAATATATATTTTAAACTTTGGCCCACACCTGTGTCATGGGTGCAGTTACAAACATACAATATCACATACATATGGCACCCAGATCCGAAATAACAAATTATGGATCACACAAAGAGTTGCTCCGTGCGGGGATCGAACCCGTTACACATTGCACGGCAGCCGGTTGCCTAGCCACCGCACTAACCATGCAGTCAGAATTATGTAACCAGTAAGTTTTAGTTAGGAGAAATACTCAAAGTCACGCGCAAAGAGCTATATGCTCCGGGTTTCTTTGTGTGACAAAATCCGAAATATTTATACCTCTATATTCACCTAAGAACTAGAGTTCCGACATAGTTCGCAAATCTACAAACTGAAATAGTAATAGGCAGGCCACGCAGCTTGATGGACTGACGGCAGATGGGCCAGGAAAGTCCTTGAGTGGAGACCACGGACCGGAAGACGAAGCACGGACAGGCCTCCCGCTAGGTGGACCGACGATATCGCGAGAGTTACGGGGAGGCAGTGGATGCAGGTGGCGTGTTGTATTTCGACATGGATGACTAAAGGAAGCCTTTGTCCAGCAGTGGACGTCTTTCGGCTGTTAATGATGATGATGATGATGATTCTGATTTTGTTTGTAGGATACGTAATTCATTACATTGGAAACCAAAATATGTAACGTATCTTAGTAATTAAATACATATCCAAGTTCAAACTTCATAAATCCTGGCTAGACATTAGAACTGAAATGTAAATGGTATGATATAGCTAATAATACTGGCAAGCAGATATTTCCACCAGACATCAAGTAGGGAGACATTATCAAAATTATTGAATTTGTATAAATTTTCCCAAATTGCCTGCTACGTAGGGAGATTAACTTTATCAAATAAATTTCATTTTAACCGTCTAGCCTTGTTGGGTTTGCAGTCAAAAATATTTTTCCTTTAAAATTTTTATTTTTTATTTTATTATGCCTCTCTCCTGGTGATGGAAATTGTGATATGTTAATTGGCTGATGTAAATATGTATTTTGAAAATGTTCATGCAATAAGTACATATTTTTGTAACTTCTGACTTGTGTGTTGATAGTTTAAGAATTACTTACAGGCTACGATTTCAAAACTGGAAAGAACCTGAGATATTCTTGTTGAGAGTTAGTGTTGTATAAAAGGTTCAGGGACACCAGAGAGCATTGCTGCCCGGCCTCTTTCAAATGACAAAGACATACATACAAAAACAAACGTGACATTATGTTACATTATTCATACTATTAGTAAAATAAATTGGCTTTCGACTCTCATTAACATAAGTCTGAATTCATAAGTTTAACATATAGTGGAGGTCGTTACATTAATTCAAACATATTAAATGAAATGTTAAAATATAATCTTAGGCAAAGACAGGGTAATTTATATGGATTAGTCCTAGGCTAAGGATTTTAGCCTATAAGCCATAGATACTTTAATGCTTTAGGCTTTACTTGATGGGTACTTAACGGGCCATATGAGCTTTGTTGTGCTAACGGATAAACTTGCTCTACAATGACACCGTTTGTTAAAGGATTTGATGACGAATTTATAACTTGCTTTGGGATTTTGACGTCATTTGTTTGTCTGGAGTCTGGGTAGGCTGTGCTGATAGTTTAGGCTAGGAATTAATTAAGTCTTGAAATTCGTTTGAAATGTCATCATCGTCAATGAGTTCATATACCTCTCACAGTTAGAAGATCTATTATTATCAGTGTGTTTCGGTTGGTAAGAACACTTAAACTGGTCAATATCCCTCCACTATATCACTTGAGAACTGGGCAAGCGGCCAAGGCGTTGCATAAAATTAAGAGCCAATAGATTACATGCTTGGCTACACTGTGCCCCTAGATATAGTGGTATTTTATACCGTTACTAAGCCTACTAATACGACTGGTTTAATTGTTAGGTAAATTAGTCCCTATGTTTTTGGTAATTAGGTGGAGTTTTGTGGTATACGGTTTGAATGTTTGCTGACGATGACTACCTCGTTAGCCAAATGGGTGCAAGTGCAAATGCTAGGCAAGGGGTCTCGGGTTCGATTACTAGGTCGGCCAAATATTACTGGGTTTAAAAAAAAATCTCAGTAGTAGCACGGAGTCTGGAATGGTGCCCGATATATGGCAGTGGCTTACGGTATTTATGGTATGGGACTCATAACATAAATAGTGAAAAGTGGGTTTTACATTGTACAGTACAGTGGCATTAAGTACCGTAATGTTCTCATTTGCCTACCCCTCCGGGGATAAAAGACGTGATGTTATGTTATTTAAATATTTGAGTGCAAAGAGAAAACCATTACCGACGAATCGTTTGACCTGTAATAGATTATAGGAATAGGAGCGTATCACGTTCTGCGGTTTCTATCTTTTTTTTATGGAATAGGATACAAACGAGCAGACGGATCACCTGATGGTAAGTGATCAGCGCCGCCCATGGACACTCGCAACACCAGAGGAGTTACAGGTTTGTCTTTTAAAAAGGAATACGCTCTTTTCTTGAAGGTTTGAAGGTCATCTTGGTTCGGAAATACCGCTGACGATAGATCATTCTACAGTTGTGTTATGCGAGGCAGAAAACTACAGATCTATAGATTTTTCTACATCATATAGTAGCAGTTTTTATTTAAGTCGGTAGTTAGCTTTCCATCAATTCTATCAATATTTTTTTTTCTTTCTATATTCTTTTTGTCATTGATAAGATTTTCGAACACTATTTGCTTTAAACTGAACGGACAAAATCAACTTATTCCCCATCACACAAATACACACATGATTACAAAACCAACATTCCTCATTTAAAAATATATAAATCACTGAACGTCCTTTAAAAGAAAAAGCTAACGTAATTTACATTGCATAAATAAAAAAAATCTTGGCTGGGACGTCGAGTAAAATAAAAAGGTACAAAAAGACTACCGACTTTACTCCAGAGACTACAGAATTCATTATTGAAGCATAGATTTTAAAAGTGAATTTTAAATGGCATCTACATATCGTCATAGAACAAAAGTAGTATCAACACAAAGTATTAGGCAGTTATTAATTATGTTTTTGAGTTTTTGCAGTAAATTCTGAACAAATTGCGATACTTATGTCTAAAAATTCGATATAAAACATGGGCCAGGAATCAATACCCTAGACATGAGACTCAGCGAATGCTGTACTGCTATTTGACTAAAGTAAGCTTCGGCACGAATGAGCCGGCTCGACCGGAGCGATACCACGGCGTCACAGAAAAACGACGTGAATCAACGCTTGCATTGTGTCTCATCGTTTGAGTGAAGTTACCAGAGACCCAATCACCCCCCTCCGCAATCTCCCCGATCCTTGAAATCCCAACAAACCTTAAATTCTTAATGTCCATAATACCGGTAACGCACTTGTAACGCCTTTGGTGTTGTGAGTGTCCATGGGCAGCGCTGATGGCTTACCATCAGGTGATCCGTCTGCTCGTTTACCAGCTTATTGCATAGAAAATAAATACTATATATTCAGAGCATTTATTCACACGAATTTAGGCCATAAAGCTAAGTAATTAGGAAGCTATTTCAGGAGACTAGACAAACAGAATGGCAGGCAACCTCAATTGGTTCATTACAAACTTTTGTTCACGGAATCCATGTTCCATTCCATTCGTACGAATAGTCTGACAATCAAATCATCAACATTATTCAGGTAAATTGATCAGAAAAGTTATGAAATTGTGTCCCAACAGTTGATGAAGACATTCAATGTTTCCATTGGATTTTCTTTTCTTCTTTTGTGACGTAATTTTGATTTGGGAAGTAATAAGACGATATAATATTATGTGTGGAATAATTATTTAAACTTTACTGTTGTGGTCACATAACTTTAAGGTATATGCCTATTTAGCAAAAAATGTCAAGCTTCGCTTGGTTGGATTAACCAAATGTGTTATTTGGTTACCTATTGTGACTCTTGCAGTTGACTGATTAAATAAAACAAAACTTTTAACAAAATAAATACTGATCTAATATATTTGTTTATAATTCTTAGACTAGAACATTATATAGAATTTCTATAAGTATCGATGACCCACATGGCGTAGCCCCAAGGTACTGAGTATAAGGCAGTTATTAAACTCAAAACAATTACATACTCTGGCCCTTGCTTTTGGAAACACGAAGGAAAGATTAAACAGTAGATAAACATTCCTAAAAGAGCTATACCGAGTATAGATAGGTGAACTATTATGCACGAAATACCTACAATAAAGGGAATATCTTCATCAGTCGCGAGACCCCAAAACAAGAAGATTCCACAAACGAAAAGAGAAATAATCGAGAAGAATACAAAATACAAATATACATATAAATCTAACTTGTCTTTATACTGCTGCTGCCATTCTGAATAACGTATGCACATTGAGAAAAAGAAGAATATTCCAATGAAGCCATAAACAAGTCCGAAGCAAGCAATAATTAGCACGCCACGCTCTAGCGACATGCATTGTAGAAATTTTTCCAACTTGATTTCTTTATTCGTAGCCTTTGTAGTCATTGCACCCAATGGTTCCTTTGTAGCCATTGCACCCAGGGGTTATCTTGAGTGGTTGCCTCTTTTTACAGAATAGGGGACAAACGAACATCCAGATCACCTGGTGGTAAGTGAACAGTGCCCGTGGACGCCCGTAACATTGGTAGAGCTATAAGTGCGTTGCTAGTCTATTAAAAAAGAGTGCAATCTTCTCTTGAGTATGCTTCTATTACTTTTTCAAATCAATTTTATTCTTTTTCTTCAACATTCAGATTACGTATGTTTAATCAATATTTCTTTATTATGGGTATAGTTTGTTTAAATTATTTTCCAAGTTCCTCTAGTTGACGTTTAATTTAATAGACGTACACTTTGACAGTATTTTTTTTAAACGTTTTGTTGTGATAATGTTGAGTTTAGTCGGCTTAGTACGTGAACATTAAAACTATTTGGTTTTCTAAAGAGAGAGAGAGAGAGAGAGAGAGAGAAGATAACAGTTTTTTAAGGGGGAATAAATCATCGATTGACTTCTTCCATCTAGGTGAGGCGGGAGGGAGTATCAGACTCTTACCGGCTAAAAACCAACCCGTTCCTACCCCTGCCCTTCGAGCCGGAGCGTCGGCAACTCGCTAAGTCCGACATGGCTCCATAGCAACATCAGCCTTATTGGGTCCCACCCGTGGTGAAGATAACAGGTTGCCATGTCATGTAAATGTTTTTGTAATAAACACGTGTCAATAGCAAATCTGTTGTCCTAACGCGTTCGGGAAGTCAAAAAATAAATCTGTGATATATAAAAATGTATAATATTGGTTTGTTTGAAATATAGGATAATTATTGTATTCTGTATACTTATTGTTTTACTTAGAAAACTGGATTAGCTGCACGTAGGTCCTATATTTAGTTTAAATCTTTGTCTGCACTTTTATTTCCCTTTCAAAGTTCTTACCTTTTTGCTTTTTTGTTCTTGCAAAAAGTACTCTGGATGATCCCTAATCGATGTTACAGAACTAAGTTCTCAACTTAAAATGATTATCTTGCAAAAAAACCGTATCATATAGAGATAAAATCTTTATATTCATTGAACACAGAATAATATTGAACATACAAATGTTTATACATAATTAAGTGGTTTCCGTGAGCCATTCCATGGGTAATTATGTTTACATCTGCCAATCACAGCGTTCGTACCTATGTTTGATGATCTATGACGAGTCATGAGTTTGTATATCATACTGTAAATATAGAGGTAAATATTGCTGATATAATGTAGTTCATGCCCAGACACGATGTTTGAGCGTCCCGTGATACCGTTTCTTATTTTCATCTGCTGCTTATATTCATATAATGTAAGTATTAAAGTTTGAATTAAAAAAATATATCTAAAAAAACAATCAAAGAGGTAGGTTGAGACCAGCAGTGGACAGGGAATGATATGATAGTAGCTGGATTAAAAAATAATAAATTAAGATAAAACTAGAAGGTAGTGGTCCTCAGATCCCCAACCAGAGGAAAAGGCACTAGCATCCTTTGCGAGAAGTTTTTAGGAAACCCTCTTAAAAGTCGACTCTTATTCAACAGAGAATGGAAAATGAAGTACAATTTGTGGTCTACCTAAAGCAATAAGCAAAAACCCGGACCTATCTGGAATATCCAAATGAAATGAATATGAAAATTAAAATAATTCCTGAAAAATGTTTACAGACTGCCTCGTTGTCCGAGTGGTCACAATTGCGACTGCCGAGCAAGGGGTCTCGGGTTCGACTCCCGGGTCGGGCAAAGTATTACTGGGTTTTTAAAAAAAATTCTCAGTAGTAGCACGGAGTCTGGAACTGTGTCCGGTATATGGCAATGGGCTCACCCCCTATTACATGAGACTCATAACATAAATAGTGAAAAGTGGGTGTTACATTGTACAGTGGCATAATGTGCACCTCTGCCTACCCCTTCGAGGATAAAAGGCGTGATGTTATGTATGTATGTATGTAAATGTTTACAGTGTCTCATTGTTGTACCAGAACGTATTCTGGTGAGGGATGTGAATGAAAATTATATGAAATATGCGACGGCCACCGTGCGCAGGTCCAGCAAGAGAGGCAAGTATGTGGTCAACGTCGATATTTATACCAAAGTCGTCATTGGGAATAATGTTACGGTAAGTGAAAATTTGATGTAATTTTTGGATAACTAGCTGTTGCCCGCTACTTCGTTGCATAGAATACAAGTTTTAGGACATAGCTTGTTTTCGTTTCAATGGTAAGCAATCGGCGTCGCCCATGGACACCTGGAACACCAGAGCGGTTACAAGTGCGTTACCGGCCTTTTCGGCATTAGGAGTTTGAGGATTGTTGAAGATTCAGGGATTAAGGAGTATGGGGAAGGGGACGGGTCATTGGGCCTCTAGAAACCTCACTTACACGACGAAATACAACGCATGCGTCACTTCACAGCGGTTTTCTATGAAGCCATGTGACTCCGGGCGAGCCGACCCATTCATGCCGAAGCATGGCTCTCCTACACTCAAATTTTATGGCAAAATATAATTCCTTTTTTATTTTCCTAGGTGCATATAAATTTGTACGAATACAACAGTAAATACAACCAATACGTCCGCACTCCGATGGTGTTTCAATACAAATGGTGTGAACTTGTGTTACATGATCAATGGTTTGGGCCTTTACTACGAAAGAACGGCCTCACTAGATGTCCTACGCCAGTGGTTAGTATAACTTTCATAAGTATCTTATATGGTGTATGCGAGATTATAAAATGAGAACTAAACGGATGGATTAGGAATCCATAGAAACCAGAGGCATAGAAAAGAAGGAAGACTAAATCAAGCACGAGAGAAGGTTTAAATTTATCAAAACAAAATTAATTTCATGTATATTTGGCCACTGCTGAACATAGGCCTCCCCAAATGACTTCCAGGTAGGCCGGTAGGAAGTGACTTCCATCCAGCAGCTCGCTGCGACCTTAATCAGGTTATCTGCCCACCTTGCGGGTGAATATCCTAAGCTGCACTTGGCAATCGTAATACGTGGGCTCTACTTCAGAATCTTTCTACCCTAGCGGCCGTCGGTTTTCCAAAAATGAGGAGGAGGAGGAGGAGGAGCGGCTTATGTTTAGCAATAGACAGCTTGTGGCTTCTTTACGATGATGATGATGATATGTGTATGCATCAAAATGGTGTTCCTTCAATTTCCATTTACTATGTTTCAAGTTCAATAAAAGACAAATTTACTGGCAAAACCTATTAAAAATATATGTACAGAAAAGGTCCTAGGACGGGCAAAGTATTACTGGGTTTTTAAAAATCTCAGTAGTGGCACGGAGTCTGGAAATGTGCCCGGTATATGGCAATAGGCTCACCCCCTATTACATGGGACTCATAACATAAATAGTGAAAAGTGGGTGTTACATTGTACAGTGCATAATGTGCACCTCTACCTACCCCTTCCTGCGGGGATAAAAAGGCGTGATGTTATGTTGTTATGTACAGAAAAGAAAGTATACCAACATAATAATATTATTTACACATTTTTTTTATTTTACAGGGTCATACCACTTTATCGAATTTGACACTGAGTGGTAGTTTCCCATTCCAAGTGCCATTTAGCAGGGGCAAGTTTGAAACTACCTGGAAACGAGAAGCGACCAATGAAGTGTTAGGGACCATTGAAACATTTGTAACCCTTTTAAAATGAGGGTGCATTTGCACATAGCACACGAAGGGGAAGACAGAAAATTATGAAGAATTTCCACGTAAAATGCGTTAAATAATTTTTTTTTAGTACACGTATAACAAAGATTTAGACATAGAAAAGAAAGTTTTTTTCATTGAGGTATAATCATCAATATGCTCAAACGCTATTTTCAAAAATGCAGGAAATATGTACAAGTATATTATATCTTATGTCCTCATCTAGTAATTTAAAGATTGACATGTAAAAGTGTTACAACACTATAATATGCAGAAATAAATATCATTTCATATCGAATACTATTTCATATGAAACATCGGATCTATGTATTGTTATACATTGCACAGTCATATTACTTACCCTTAGCCATTATTTAGCAGTAAAATACCTACAACAAATAAAAAAACATAACAATGAATTAAAGTCTAATTAAATAATAAACTCTTTATCGTGTATTCTAAAATAATGAATTGATGATAAAATAGAATACAAAACAAACACCACCAACGAAAATTTCGTCAATCTGTCTTGAAATAACTCAAGAGGTATTGATTAATGAATTAAAACATGTTAATTAAATTCCTACCAAATTATTATATCAGGACAACCTTTTGGAATCAGCCGTTGGCTGTCAACAAGGTGATCCCCTTGGACCAGTGATTTTTAGTCTGGCTATTAATCCTATTATTCGACAGCTAAATTCCAAATTTAATGTTTGGTACCTCGATGACGGTACTCTGGGAGGCGATGCGGAAACAGTATTAAATGATTTCATATTTTTAAAAAATGAATTTCATGCTATTGGCCTTGACCTAAATTTTTCCAAGTGTGAGATATTTTTAGATGACTCTACCGACAGACAGATCTTATCAAAATTTAATACTTTTGCACCTAATATCTCGGTGGTTGATAAATGTTCACTTCGCCTCCTAGGTGCGCCCGTCTTCGAGGACTCTTTTCCAAGTTTTATTGAAGAAAAAATTCAAAATTTTTCTGTCGTTTCAGAAAAACTATATCACATTAGAATGCATTCGGCTTATACTATTATTCGGTTTTGCTGCTTCGGTCCCAAATTTATGTATTTTTTGCGCTCGACCCAACTCTGGTCTGCACCCCTTCTTTTAGAAAAAATTGACCAAATCATTAGGCGAACCCTGTCCTTAATTTTGAATGTGGCTCTTGATGACCGAGCTTGGACACAAGCCACTTTGCCTGTCCGCATGGGTGGGCTTGGCGTCCGTAAAATTTCCAGTGTAAGCCTACCGGCTTTCATATCTTCCGCCCTTGGTACTGAAGAATTAACCAGGAAAATTCTTTCTCAATCACTGGTTAATTTTGATGTACCATGTTTAGTGGAAGCTGTGAATGCTTGGAAAATCACTTGCCCAAATATTGACCCCCCCGTCAAATCACATTCCCAGAGACAATGGGACGAGCCGCTCTGCAGAAAAGTGAGCGAAAATGTCTTGAACTCCTCTTGTTCAACTGCAGAGAGAGCTCGCCTTTTGGCTGTGGGTGAGTGGGAGTCGGGGTTATGGATTCTTGCTTTGCCTTCGTCTAACCTAGGTACTTTGTTGGACGACACCACGTTCCGCGCTGCAATTTGTTTAAGGCTTGGAGCTTCATTTTGTTCACCTCATCGTTGTCGTTTTGGTGAAGATGTCAACAGCCTTGGACACCACGGCTTGTCATGTAGCCGTAGTGCGGGCCGGTTTGCTCGACACGCAAGTATTAATGACATAATTCGTCGAGCTCTTGCCTCCGTTGGCGTGCCAGCTACTTTAGAACCTAATGGCTTGGTACGCGACGATGGCAAGAGACCCGACGGTATGTCATTATTCCCTTGGAAGATGGGTAGGGCTTTAGTATGGGACGCCACTTGCGTTGATACTCTGGCGCCATCCCATCTTCCAAGCTCAGCGTGTCGAGCCGGTGCTGCCGCTGCTGCTGCCGAGAACCTCAAACGGCGAAAGTATAATAGCCTGATTGGCAATTATGCTTTCGAACCGTTTGGGGTTGAAACTTTAGGGCCGTGGGGCCCAAGTGCACATCTTCTTTACAAAGATATTGTATGGAGGATGGTTGACACTTCAGGTGATCGAAGGGCTGGCTACTACCTTGGGCAAAGGTTAAGCATTGCCATTCAACGTGGCAATGCTGCCAGTCTTTTGGGCACCCTACCTCAGGGTAGCGATGAGGAAAATGTTTTTTTTGATGCCTTATGATTTATTTTTATTATTATTATTTTATTAAGGTGTAAATATTCTAGTTTTAAATTTTTTTTTATATATTTTAAGTTGTATATATTAATTTTTATCTTATATTGTATATATTTAATTGTGTAATAGTTTATATTAAATTGAAAAATAAATTAGTTCAATTTTAAGTTCAAAAAAAAAAATATTAAAACATTTGATTATTTAGTTAAGATGTTCATAAGTAATTTCAGTCTATTATTTGAGCGTTTTATTTAGGTAGGTAAGCAGATATAGTGAAGTGCTTGAAAAAAACGTGATCTGAAGAATGTCTTGTGTTCATGGTGTGGCTTAGAGTAATCGTTAAATGTTGCTTTTGTGAGAATTTGTTTGATTTGTGTGTTAATTTCTTTTTTAAAAACGTTACCCCACACTAGGATTTTGTCGCGAAGAACCTAACGGGTAACCGGGGCTCCGGCTCGACGCGCAGGAGAAGGAACGGGGTGGTTTTTAGTCAGTAAGAGTCTGACACTCCCTCCCGCTTCACCCAGGCGAGAGCAGACACTCGATGATTTCCCCCCCTTGAAAAAAAAAACACTAGGATTTTCTCCTGTGTCATGGGTACGTTTACAAACATACAATTTCACATACACATGACACCCAGACACGGAACAACAATCCGTGCAGTCGAATTGTGAATACTACGGCTACCAATTTTCAGTGTGATTTGGATTAGAATATCGCTGGTAGGGTCATTGCTCTGTTTCACGAGGGACAGTTTTAGAGAATTGTAGCGTTTTGTGATAGTGTATGACAAGAAGATTATCGAAAGGAGTGAAAGTACTCTTAAAAGATTCCTGAGTATGGCTGGGATTCTAAAAAATGCACAACTGGACCTTAACTTGCTAATGATAACATATTATATATTGCTTCTCAGAGTAGTCGGCAGGAAATGTCGGCCTCATATAGCATAAATAATGTATAATATAAACAGTAATTTTATCACGACAATCTAGTGTTTTACTGCTACTAACACATTGCTCACACACCTCCCCGACAGAACATAAAGGCAGAGGTGCACATTACAGCACTTAATGCCACTGTACAATGTAACGCCCACTTTTCACTATTTATGTTATGAGTGCCATGTAATTGATGGTGAGCTTATTGCCTACAAAGGGCATATTTATCTTCATATTATCGACATATACCTATTATCAATCAAATAAAAGTCCAACATTCCAACGCATCCATAAATATTTATTATTTATTTAATTTTTGTTTAAAAGTTAATACAATTTCGCCGCGAACCATCATCTCTCCCTTGGCAGTGTGTGTCACAGTCATTTCTCCTTTACCTTTCTCAAAAGGCCAGACTGAAGGGAGATCGATGTCAAATGTAACATTCTTCAAAGACAATTTGCCCTGTAACACAAAGAAGACTAAACAACCTCATCGATAAGCGTATTTAAAATTTATTAGCAATAGTAGTTAGTGCTAATTGACTAGAATAAGAAATTATTAAAGGCAAACGAGTAGACAGATCACAATAACACACACAACAGCCCACAATATAAGTGGCCACTGCTGATCAAAAGCCTCTTCTCACATGTAGAAGGTTTGAACGTTAATCACCATGCTTGCTCAATGCGAGTTGGTGATTTAAAACTTATAAGCTCAGTTTTCCTCACGATATTTTCTTTAATCGTTTGTCAGTGGTAGACACCACTAATAATTTTAGCAGACAGATCACTGTATCAATGTAAATGATCAGCGCCACCCATGAACACCCACATCACAGGAGTAACAAATGCGTTACTGGCCTTTTGTCGTGTTAACTTTGCTAACACTCCGATTGAACTGGAGTGAAGCAGTGATCACATACCTTGAAAATTATGATGTTGAAGTTTGAACCCTTTGAGTACCGTCATTATAGACATAATTAAAGAACAATAGGTTGCGGTCACCGGTGTCCTCGCGGTGTTTTACAGTTTAAATAGGAGTACTTACAACAGGTATTGGACATGTCACCAAACCAGCTTTCCGTATAATCGCGCCCAAGTAAGCATCTTTGAGGATCATGTCGCAGGTCTTGAAGTGCAACTCAATGAATGACCGTCTGTACTCATTGTGTAGGAACTCGTAGAAGATTACGTCTATCTGGATAAAAATATGGATATATTTAAAGATAATCCTTTATACACCACGATTAAAAAGAAGTCGGTCGACTTCAACCCTGTATTTTTAAAGACGGCTAATTTTTTTATATAAAATGTTGGGGTGGTTTTTATGATTGATGATACGATGACGATATGATTTTACCCCTTTAAAAAATTAACTAATTAATACTAGCTTCTACTAGTCTATTTATATAAAAATAAAACCCGTTCCCCGTTTTCACGCCACAACTTGAGAACGGCTAGACCGATTTGGCTGATTTTTTTGGTTGTGTTTTGTTATCGTCACGAGAAGGTTCTTATGATAGAAAAAAGTCCTGAAAATCCTACGGGAATGGGAGAAACGGGATTGCGCATACGAAGTCGCGGGCAGAAGCTAGTATTAAATATTTTACCGTAACGTTATCTCCAATTGCATATTTTGCAATCAGATCCAGGTTGGCTATGTACTCTCCTCTCTTGCCATTACGTCTGACAGTGAGTACCACGTCAGAGAAGTACTTATCATTCACATAAGTAACTAAGGCGCGCTGCGGTATTACTTTTAAGCACTGAAACAAGTTTGTTAAGATTAATGATAGGCGAGACAGTGGTCAAACGTCGGCTATTAAATATACATATGTATATGTATGTAAAAAAGAAGAAGAAAAATAAATTATACAAGACTGATCATAATTCGGTAGTCATATAAGATCTTACTATATACCAATAACATTTTACTTGACATAAGTAATGATCCAGCTTCATAATTGAGTTTGGAAAATGTTCTTGTTCAACTAACTACAACGAAATAGTCTTGCAATATTTCATTGTATGATATTATATTGTCTTAAAATCTTTATAATGTAAACATTACACCTTTCATAGACACGACTGCACATTATGGCACTTAATGCCATTGTACAATGTTACACGTTACACCCACTTTTCACTATTTATGTTATGAATTCCATATAGAGGTAGGTAGAGCCTATTGCCATATACCGGGCGCAATTCCAGATTCCGTGCTACTACTAAGAATTTTATTTTAAAAACCTAGTAATACTTTGAGTGACCCGGGAATTGAACCCGAGACTTCTTGTCCGGCAGTCGCACTTGCAAACAGTCTGCCAACCAATTCTTTCTTACTAATTTCTATCATTCTTTCTTTTCTTATAATTCATGAGAATGAAACATATACACAAGATCTATTAGTCTATTATTATAGAAAAATTACTCACATGTATAGCAACCGTCAAAAGACATAGCACGAGAATGAAACTCCTCAAACCTGAAATCGAAGTCACTATGTAGTACATTGTCAAAAAGCAAATACACAATTGAAATGAATCAAAATTTATATTCGCTTATAAAGTGAGTTGTATAAAAATCATGAGTAATTAGGGCTTAACCAACTCATTTTGTATATAAATTTTTTATCGAATAAAGTGCGTACGAATGTTACATCGATTTGAGTTTCGATTATTATTTGAATAAATATTGTTGTTGTTTATTTGATTTTTCTGGGGAAAGGCCAGTCAAGGTAAAAAAGTAGCTTTAAGACGATTGTAATTATAATTAGTGAACCTCTGTATTATTATGCTAAAAATATATAAAATCAAGCCTTAATACTTATTAACTATATGAAAAAGGATCAATGTATTTTAGAAAATATTTGATTGAGTCCTTAAATTGTGTTTTTTCTTTTTCTCCCTAAATAATTAATTATTCATCACGACTGATTAAGTTCGTTATGGTTTACACCAATTACAATCATTAGGCAGTGTGCTGCAAACGCAGTCCGTGCTTTCGCGCAAGACGACAAGCAAGCCACTAACTCGATGAAGCACAGCTTAACTCGATTTAACTCGAATTACGTCCATTTCGATACCTAAATTGATTGAGCAAATCGAGTAGATACAACTCTACCTGTGATAAAATCAGTAAAATCCTATTAAACCTTTCGTTTATAATTTAAATACATAAGCAGGCTCGTTTAAAGGGCATTTATTGTAATGGATACAATTATAAAAACCTTTACTACTTTGTATAATTATAAAAACCTGTACTTTGTATAATATAATTTATAATTGAAATTGGCCTGTTAGTATGTACCCTACCGATTTTCCAACAAAAAAGGCACCGGTTAGGTTTGAGGTCAGAGTAGATTAAGTGTATTTTAATAATGGGAAATGTTACGGTCCAGTAAACTGTTCACGTGTTTCCATACTGATATATGAACTGAACTGTGTTTGCTTTGATTGGTAGTCAGATGACAAAATGATCAGAAAAACATGAGTATTATACTGAAATGTTTATATTAAAACTTTCGTGAGACATAATACCTCTAATGTTTTCGGCTTACTCACGTAACTGACGAGGAACTCGGCTGGTCACTAGCTTATGGCGTAGCAGCAGGTTCAGTAGCAGTGCGACAGAGAATGCTGCTCATGAATATGAGCCTCTAGCATGGCTTGGAACTAGTCGAGTTCCTCGTCAAACAGTTACGTGAGTAAGCCGAGATAGCATCTATCTATATAAATAAAAATGAATTTCTGTTCGTTAGTCTCGCTAAAACTCGAGAACGGCTGAACTGATTTGGCTAATTTTGGTCTTGATAGGTTCGTGGAAGTCTAGGGAAGGTTTAAAAGGTGAGAAAAACTTTTAGGCGGCACGAAGTTTGCCGGGTCAGCTAGTGAGAAATAATTATATTAATTCTATAGAATAATGAATATAGAAAAGCTTTGTTGCAATGGTTGCTAGTGTGACATTTTCGGATGTTTACTCAGTAATGGTATGAAGTCTGAAATTGTGCTCAGTATATGGCTATACACTCACCCTGTATAACAATAAACAAACTGTTATTTATTAATGTTTCAGTTTATAAAAGATTAGTCTCGCTCTAGCAAGGCATTACACATGAATATATTCATCCATAGCCCAGTCCCTATTTAACTCAGAACATGAGTTTCAAGTCGATAATTGATACCTAATTGGGTACGCAGTTTCACTAAATTTAACACTGTATTTAGGGATATTCAAGTGTGGGAAAGCCATGCTTTGGCACGAATGGGCCGGCTCGACTGAAGTGAGACCACGGCCTCTAAAAAACAGACGTGAAACAACACATGCGTTGTGTTTCGTTGTGGTCGTTGACCTTATCGTAGGCCCAATTTCCCCCCTCCCCAATCTCCCCAATCCCCGGAACTCCAACAATCCTCAAATTCCTAACCACTAAAAGGCCGATAACGCACATGTAATATCTCTGGTGTTTTGGATATCCATGAGCGGCACCAATTGCTTACCATCAGGTGATCCGTCTGCTCGTTTATCGGTTTATTCCATAAAAAAAATGTGAACCATTGGCACGCTACATAATATTTGATTATTTTTATGTCATGTCTCTAATAGTATAATGTTGATGACAAAACAGTAAACGAGCAGACGGATTACCTAATGGTAAGCAATTAGCATCGCCCATGAACGCCCGAAACACCAGAAGATTTACAAGGGCGTTGTTGTAAATGTTAATGTTAGGGTTTGAGCATTAGCTAAAAATTATTTAATGCTGTATTTTAATGACCATTAAAAAATAGTACTTTCATGTACTGTCGTTCATCATTCCGGCTTTAACAGACCGCGTTAGCTTTCAAATGGAATGTTGCAATTAGTTTCTGAATCATTTCACGATAGATCGGTCAAAATACGCGAATCCGTTATATGGAATCAAATCCAACCCGGTTTACGTTCTATAGTAGAATGAGATTCAATTAGCATCAATCATTTGGAACGAACCAAGCTAAATTATAATGTCGGTATTTATAGTGTTCAAAATAGTATGAGGTCTAAATTGTGCTGTCCGGGTTAAGAAAGAATGTTGTTATCGATTCAATTTCTATTGAAATAAGCAAAAAAGAGTTGCATATAATCTTTCACAACTGAAACCTTTACAAATATAATATTTATGAATATTTAGTAAGTAATGGAAAACCTAATACACTTGACCCAACCTGGCAATTGAATCGGATACGTCGTGATGAGTAGTCGTACTTGCTTCCGAGAAAAAATTCCAAGCATTTTGCATGATTTGTTGACTGCACCTATGTAAAACCATTGATTTACGGTTTACTGAATTATTATTAAGATGGAGATAAAATGTTAATATTATTTTATTTCAAAGAATAATTATCATCCCAATTTCAGTACTCGTCATTATAGACACAATTAAAGAACAATAGGTTGCGGTCACCGGTATCCTCGCGGTGTTTGACAGTTTATATTTTTAAGAATAAATTACAACGAAGCGGTATGCATGTCTCTTCACCTACTCTTTTAACATATTTTAACGAAACTGCATTTTCCATTTAAATGTTGCGTAGACTTTATGTAACCCTATGTAACCACGTTTTGATAGCACATAAATACAAAATAACTTTTATGTTTATAGCCTAAAGTCGCGTAAAATGACAAGTGTGTAATAATATTCGTATTTATCTTGAGAGTATGTACAGGTACTTATGTGTACACACACATATAAAAAGCATTTGTTTTTTTAGGTTTATATATTTTTTTAGGTAACTAGTTGTTGCCCGCGACTTTGTCCGCGTAGAATAATGACTTCTGGCTGAATTGAGGCTTTTGAATTAGTCTTTATCAAGGGATATTCTACGGTAACGAATGTCGTCAGAATTGATTCAGTACCTTGTATAGGGCTCCTCCCCTATAGATGAAAGTGTGATAATATGTATCCTATATGTTGATCCGACTTGTCATTAATATTCATGCAAAATTTGAAGTAAATTCATGCAGTACTTTTTGAGATCATCCCGGACATACCTACATACAGACAAACAGATAAACAGACAAAAATTCTAAAAACCATATTTTTGGCTTCAGCATCGATTGTAGATCACGCTACAAGTATTCTTTTAAAAAAATATTCAATGTACAGTTTTGACTTTTCGTGTGTAATAGATGGGATCTAATTCTTATTACTAGGTACAACGAACAAGCTTGCTATATCATCTCTAATTTGGCCAGTAATAGCTGAGGCCAGATTATAAATTATACGCGTGACATGTTTTGCTGCGAGGTACTTCTGACTTGATTAGATGTTTGTGGGTAATACATCCACTTGCGACTCGAATTTAGGTTAGAGTACGTACTAGGGTTGTTCGCTGCATGAATGCAATTTAAATGGTGCGGGTAGTAGGTATGTTGGTAGTGTGAGTGGTATGCTTTGGTGTAGCGTTCTTTGATTAGTTACCCAAGCATAAGTACCTATACTAACTACGTAACAGTTGTACTGGGTCTCTACCCATTGAACACGTTCAATAATGCTATTGTGAATAACTGCTACTAGCTACTATGCCTTGTGTATACAGTGATTTCGGAGAGAAAGATCTAAGACCTAATCTAAGAGATCGTTGATTTCGGAGGCGTAACTTACATTTAAGCTAAAAATTCTAAGCATCAACGATATTTTTTTGATTACTATGTTTTTCGGCTTACTCACGTAATTATTTGACAAGGAATTCGACTAGTTTCAAGCCATACTAGAGGCCCATAATAAGATAATTATGTGAGTAAGCCTAAAAACCTAATAATTAATTATTTATTTAACATGTCTCACGAAATTTATAACACAAATATTTTTTTGCACGTACTTTTTATGTATTGAAGAGATTATATTCGAGTTCTGAACCCACGATTGAAAAGTCAATACCCTTTTCACTTTGCTAACACTGTTGTATACGTTTACGATGAACTAAAAAGTTTATAGAATATTTTATAAGCCCTTATGATAATAGGTACTGAATTTTCAAATAACTTCGAAGCACTATCGGTAGCGTCAACAATGAACCAACTTCTCCTATAAAACCAACCGACTTTTTATGAATATATTCAATTTGATGCACGACTAAACTTCAATCTAGTGATGGGCTTCTAATATCGATAAAATATTATTGCTCAAGGCGACGGACAGCGAACAATAAATTGTGGTTTTGATAATGTAATTTTTAGATTATGCATGAGACCGATGCGAGGGTGCTTTGAAATAATTGCGGTTAAAGAGGATCGTTTTTCGATCTGTCTAGATTAACTATTTCTGTCATTTATTATTCGATATGTAACAAGCTAGACTGCTTAGAATCTGGGTACCTGGTTGAAATAGTACGAGTTATTCGGTTATGGTCGGCCTCATAGTTCGCTTGATAAAATTGACGTGTAAAAGTGCGGCCTTGAAGTCTATTTGCAGAAATAAATTCACTTGATTCATTATGGATTTTGAAATTTTCTGTTACACTAGAGAATATCCGGAAACTGCCAATATTTATAGTCCTTTTTTGGGACAATCCCGCTACAACTTCCTAAAACCGCTGCAACTCCTGTAAGCCAGGATCTACAGTAGATACAACCATAAAACACGAAATGAATAATTGTCTTGGTTCCCGTAACGAAATAAATTAGAAGATATTATAAGAAGAGATGAAAAGCTTACTCAGTATATTACATGCAAACTCACAAAACACGTCTAGTAACTCTAATACGAGTAATTTATTCATAACAATCTTCAAACATTAAGGCCTAATCACCGTTTCAATAAATATAAGATACGAGACGGATAAAAAGTGGTATTAGGTACTTGCATATGCATGAAATCAAGCGTACGATGAGGCGGACACAATGATTTGCATATAATCTGCATGCATCCTTTACATTATGAAGATTTACTTCACACATAACTTGGAGGTAACGTGACTATTGTACTATTATGCTGTGTACTGATTTGGTTATTGAGAGAAAGGAGGTTTTAGTTTGTATCTACATGAAGTCTGTACATGAAGTTCTTTGGCTTTTTAACCGACTTCAAAAAAGGAGGAGGTTATACGTTCGGCCGGTATGTTGCTTTTTTTTACATGTGTGTGACATTATGTTTGTGTCTAAGTCGTTCACTTTTCATCAAATGTAGGCATTGTAACTATTTAGTATTGTAGGTACTTCTATAGCTAATTGATTTTTTGGTTTTGTCTGTCTTTTATATTATTTTTGTTCTGTGTGTTTTGTATGATATATTTAATTGATTATAATTAATGGTTATTCTATTCAGTTGTATGTTATGTTCAGTGTAATAGAATACACAGGACTCATAAAGTAAATAGTTTAAAGTTGGTGTTACATTGTACAGTGGTATAATGTGCAACTCTGCCTACCACTTCTGGGATAAAAGGCGTGATGTTATGTTATGTAATAAATAGTTAATAATAATAAAAACCAAGCACAATTTCAAATTCTCTGTCACTGAACTGTATACCTATAGAACGTAGGTATACAAATTCATACTTTCCTTGGAAAGACGATCAAAGTCCAAGTACACCAGTCACTCCTACGACTATTTGGCCAATGAAGTACGTATTTATCTTTTACAACAAAATCATTGGCCGAGTGGTCGCAAGTGCGACTGCCGGGCAAGGGGTCTCGGGTTCAATTCCCGGGTCGGGCAAAGTACTACTGGGTTTTTATAAATTCTCAGTAGTAGCACGGAGTCTGGAATTGTGCCCGGTATATGGCAATAGGCTTACCCCCTATTACATGGGACTCATAACATAAATAGTGAAAAGTGGGTGTTACATTGTACAGTGGCATAATGTACACCTCTGCCTACCCCTTCGGGGATAAAAGGCGTGATGTTATGTTATGTAACTAAATCACTAAACCATAAAATCACATCATTCTCAAAGTTTTGTTAGTTACATTTGAAAAATTGTTATAAATTGTATTTATTTGTATTGCATTTCATCGATAAATACAACTGTAATACATCACTAAACACCATATAGAGGTAGTTCAGTATCTTGTAAAATGTGCACTGGGTGCTATGTAATGATATTGTATTTGATACAATATACTTTTTTACTAGGAAATAAATACTTTACGATGTTTTACGTAATATGAGCTGTAAATTGTTAGAACTCGTCTTACAAGTGAAATATAAAACAAAATGGTTGATTGCAATGGTTTTAAGAAAATGGGAAAATGTTCCAAGAATTGTTGCTACTGGAATATAAAAGAGAATAATCGACTTTATTTTATTTCTTATTTGTTTGTTTATTTGTTTTTATTGTTTTTGTGTTTAAGTAGAATATTGTTTGGAGGTTTTTGGGGTAATAAGCACGATTGCTCTGTTGTTAGGTTTGGTTTTCGAGTCGAACGATTAGATGTTTTTTAATGTGTTGAAGGCTGTTGTAGCACGGAGAATTTATGCTAAGACGCGTCGTTTGACGAATGCATGCATTTGTCAGACGGTAACAGGCGGCCTAAAATTTAAATCTTGCTTATGCATATAAAAACAATGAAAACTGTTGCCGCGAAGCGGCAACGAAACATACTATCGTCATTTGACGAATACATGCATACGTCACATTGTGAACAGAAATCCGTAGACAACAAGCGCTTTGGCATACCATAATATAATTAACTATACATGTTTTAAATTTTATAAAACTCTCTACCTTTTCTCATTGTTATTAACTTTAGATTTAGTAAATTACGACTTTAACATAATATAATTAAGTATGAACTTTAGCTTTCTACACATCTTCATTTAAACTTTAACTAGATATACGAAAACTTCACACACTTTGTGTGCCTAAAAGTGGTGCCAAGTTTTCTCTGCTCTCATTAATATTTAAATAGGACATACATAATACCTAAGTATGAGTAGATGTACCTACATTTATTACGTAAAATAAATAGGTACCACTTTTATTTCTATGTACCTACATTGTAGGAATGTATTTATCTTTTGATTGACAGAATTTTACCATAATGCAACTGTTTTTATCTCTCTGAAGGGTTTGGTTTAAATTATTCGCCAGTTATGTTATTATAACGGCATAGTAGAATATACCTCTAATATATATACATTCTGTATATATATACATAGTGACAATATTGTCATTTTTTTAAAGGGGGAAATCATCGAATGCCTTCTCCAACCTGGGTTAGGCGGGAGGGAGTGTCAGACTCTTACTGACCAAAAACCACCCCGTTCCTATTCCTGCACTTTGAGCCGGAGCCCCGGTAACACGTTAAGTTTTCCGCGGCTCTGTATCGGCATTAGCCCTAATTGGGCCCCATCCGTGGTGGTCTGAAGGCTCTTTGAGGCGCGCGCGGAACGCGACGCGCCGTACTTGCTCGCCGTCCGCAGGCCCGCGCTTACAGTGGCCGGAGATCGTCCCGCGATCCCCGACGCCCGGAGTGTCCTTCACGAACAATATTGTCACCATCCCTACTCTTCCAGAGGCTTTTAAGTTCTACCTTTTTAAATTGCTATCTCCAACGACGGCCGGTAGTCAAGCTGGTGAGCTGGTGATTATGGTTAACCTCGATGTAGAAGAGGTCCATAGTCCAGTAGTGGATTGTAAAGCTGCGTCTACGCTGAGCCGAGCACGAGTCGGATTTATGACGAACACAAAAGCATCTGCTTGTGCTTCGCTCGTGTTCGGTTTGTCTAGTGTAGACGCACCGCAATAGACTGCTGTTGATGAAACACCTAGATAGAAAGGCTTGAGGGAACTCTAAACATAAGTGAGTGTTAACACTGAAATACTCATATCAAATGTAACACAATACAGAATGACATAATTGTCAAAATCACAATAATAAATATCTCAAGATGCTTTAATTGAAGTCCTATTAATATGTTGAGCAGTCGCTTCACCATTCGCTAAATCAAAAGGAAAGTTTGAAAGTCTTGCACAACCTGACGCCCAAATGTTAACATCTGAACGTATACAGTTATAAATATGTAGGCTAAAATAACTTGAAAAGTACTCTCCTACTCCAAAAGTTAAGATTAATAAAACAATTAGACGTCTTAAGAAACTTTATAGAAATATTGACTTATTCGAAAAGTTTTTCAAACGAATTTCCCCTTAATTCAGATTGAAGAGATTGAATCTTTCGTCGACAATTATTATAAAAAAATGGAATGTCAAAGAAATCAAAGGAATCTACATGTTATTATGTCTCTATTGAAAATGTTCGTGCTTTTGAAAAAGGAAAATGTGACGGTTTATATCTTTTATTGTTATTACTTTATTGATTTGAACTATGACTTAAATGTGTCGAAAGGTCGCATGGATATTATTTGATCGGTATGCAGTAGATACTTTCGTACGTCGCGGGAAGGCGTTAGTTCTGGCCACTTCTAGAAGGCTGATCTGGGAGATATTGGGGAAGGTGATGATGATAATTAAAATGAGTATCATGAAGTGTTTTCTTGAGTTTCATATATGACGTAAAATTAAGTTCTAAAGGATACCTATTGTCGATACCAAAGTATTTTTCTATAGAAATATTATTATGAGTACACAATTCAGTATTACTTATCAATGTTACATTGCAGAATGATTTATGGTACGAATTGAAATTAATTTAATAGTGCTAAAACGGATTATTAAATTGTTTCGGGATATAATTTCATTGCATGCTGTACCAGCGTGTTTTAAATGTAATTTTAAAATGAATAATGACTAATGAATGAATGAATAATTTATGGTTGGCATGGTCGTTTGAAAAAAAAACCGGCCAAGTGCGAGTTGGACTCGCACACAGAGGGTTCCGTACAAACCTGCAAGGTTTACAAAGTTCGTTCATTACGACAATCGAGTCATTAACTCAAAATTTAAGGTTTTCGGAATTTTTCCTTTATGTGTGCTATAAAACGTTGCTTCATGCCAAATTTCAAGATTCTAGGTCGACTGAAAGTACCCTTTAGGTTTTGATTCCCTTGCGAGTACTTGCGAGTTTCAAAATATGCAGCTTAAATTGCTGTTTCTTTTGATTGCGTTGACATAGAAATTTGATTTTGTTACACCTTAAAGGTGTTATAGACCTGAGTATTTGGTATGAATTTCAATTTAATACCTCTACGCGTTTATGAGGAAATGGGTAGTAAGTTTAAAATTATTAAAAAAATATATATTATGTGATGTAACTAAAAATTTATGGTTTTCGTAATTTTTCCTTTATCTATGCTATAAGACGTTGCTTTGTCCCAAATTTCAAGATTCTGAGTTCACGGGAAGCACCCTGTAGGTTTTGATTCCCTTGCAAGTGTCGAAAATTTGCGGCATAAACGGCTGTATCTTTTGATTGCGTTGGCTTAGAAGTTTGATTTTTTCACAGCTTCGAGGGACAGTAGACCTGAGTAATTGATATAAATTTCCTTTGTTTCATACCTCCACGCGTTCCTGAGAAAAAGAGTCTTGACAGACGGACGGACGGACAAACGGACAACAAAGTGATCCTATAAGGGTTCCGTTTTTTCCTTTTGAGGTACGGAACCCTAAAAAGTGTAAATACTATCTCTAGACACCAAAAATGTCGCGGAGAACCTAACGGGTTACCGGGGCTCCGGCTCGACGTGCAGGAGAAGGAACGGGGTGGTTTTTACTCAGTAAGAGTCTGACACTCCCTCCCGCCTCACCCAGGCGGAAGCAGTCATTCTATGATTTTCTCCCCTTATAAAAAAAGACACCAAAAATATACTCTATATTGCTTTGTTGCGAAATAATAAAAAGATAAACTAACAAATTAGGTACCTGTATACATTAACACATTCGTTATAGTACCTAAAGATATAGAATATGTTTTCTAGAAAAATGAACAATGAATATAGCATATCCACAAAAAGAAACAACACATAAATATTTCACTGCAAACCACAATAAAACCTCACTATAAACCAAATGCGTACAAAGCCAAAATGTTACAACAAAACCATAAGGGGTATAATGAAAATCATAGTGCACACTTATTTGCTGAACTGTACGTGACGTGGGTCGTGAAATTTCGTCATTCAAAGCGTCCATTACAGACCCAATCGATTGGTCGATCCGGGTCAAATATGTCACCCTTATACGCCAACGATCATAAAAATGGACAATATTATTTCACGATACAAAAAACATGGGTCTATTCAATATCTATGCAGTCTTGTAGGACTGTTCTTTTTATTTTCGATATTGCTTTTCGGTTGATTAATAAGGTCGCGTTTCAATGATGAATGAAATTGAGGGACGCTTTTTGTTAAAGTTGTGACGTTGAGTTGGCAAATCAACTGGCAAAGGGCTTATAATTCATAAATGGTATCACCGAGACTCGGGCCGAAGCAACTTTTAGTCTTGAAGTAACGAGGAGTTATTGTAAATAGCCGAGACAGATATATCCCAAGTCAAGTATGGAGATTGGGAATTATAACCAAAGTAGGAGATGGTGATGGTAGTGACGATGATGACTTTTGTTTAACTTTAATCTCATATCATACCTACATTTCATATAATCACAAAGATAGGTATAATTTCGTAAATGAAAATTCATTAAAATCGGAAACCTCAACATTGTTTTATATTTCAAATAGAATTTAATATTAATTTGTATGTTTAATAGGGATGAAGCCTGGTCATGTAAATCGATATGATCGAATGATATGGTTAACGGTACAGTAAACGATTACTATCGTGTGATGGACATCGATTCGATGGATTTCGGTCAGATTCGGATCAGTTTGTGGTGTTTAGGGAACAGCGATTGTTTGACAATACGTTATGCTTCTTGCCGCCTGGTAGATAGGTTTACTCTGGATGACTGTGTTAAGTTAGTCTGAAGTTGCATACAAAATTGCATGGTTTTATGGAATAGTAGGCACATAATCGTCATTTTGCAAGAACATGTAAATATGCTATTTTAATTTGTAATTTCAACGAAATGTGAAATTATCATAAATTAATCATTCAAATTTATAATATCGTTCCTTAATCTAAGTGTACGTTTAATACTTACTAATAACAAGGATGTTTATAAATACCAGAATGTCCCCAATACCCAACAATCCTCAAATTACTAACTCCTAAAAGGCCAACAACGCACTTTTAACGCCTCTGGTGTTGTGTGTCCATAGGCGGCGCCAAATGCTTACCAAAAAAACAGACTATCTTAACACCCCTCTGTAATCTTGAACACGTTAGAAATTGTAAGAGATCTATACATAAGACATTATATTTAGTCTAGTCTAGTCCATATTCTAGTAAAAATGTAGTATTTATAGCAGAGGACGAAAGGACGCTGGAACAATACACGTTCATTAAACTGAAGTCCACATTGGAATTCCCAGGGTAAGAAGGTTTTGTAAAAACTATTTACATATATTATTATCTCCATTGGACTTTGCACATAGGTTTTTTTTTATGTGAATGTGAGGCGTTATGATTTAAGAGAGTATTTTTTTATTTTCAAGTAATTGTTCACTGTGGTTGTGTTGTGTTAGTCAATCAATGCTAGATTATCATCAAATCTACCAGATAGTCAAGTCAATTCAAGTCAAAATCATTTATTTCAATTAGACCAGAAAGGCACTTTTTAACGTCAACAAAAAAATTAAAGTGAAGCTATTTGCTCATTCCAAGGTGTAGATTCCTATGGAGAAGAACGAGCAAGAAACTCCATAGTTTACTCTTTTTATCAAGTTCACAATACAATTCTCTAGTTACATTGTTTTGTTGTTTGAATTGTGCGAGAACAATGTAACACTAAAATACAGTCAAAGAGTTCGAAAAAAAATAACCTTAAAGGACAGTAAAAAATACAGTCTGTAGCTGACCAGTCCCAGTAGACGGCGCCCGTTCACGAACATGACACGTACACCAGCACCGCCCATTTTGACCATTATGATCATAAATATCTCCTAGACAGTCACCTATAAACTTGAAATAAATATCTATTTCAATCTTCATCATATCTTATTTCGAAACAACCTAAATATATCACGACCTTTGAACCTAGTACACACAAAGGTTTTTCAAAGATCTAGATAATCCAGAATCCATCGCGATTGTTGATTCAATTTGAAGCCTAAAAACAATAAGAATAACGTTCTAAATCCTATCAATCATGAGAGGATTATTTGTACAATTCGTTCTTTTTTGGTCTGCATGTTGACTGTTTCCATGTCTTTAAAGATTATGTAGACGTACATTGTTTCATCTTGTTTGATAGAAGATTTTTGTAAGATAAAAATTTTATTTTGGCAAATTGATTGAAAACCATGTTTAGGTAAACCTACATAGCATGACGCCAATTTTCTTTAAAGTTGAGTTCAAAATAATTATTTGGATTTGTATAGTGTTCTATTAAATCATTAGATTATACAGCTAAGACCAGCAAACCACTTATGAGTCCTTACCATCAGGTGATCCTTCAGCCTGTTTGCATAAAGAAATAGAAGCCAAGAATCCGCCATCTGATTACAGAGGTTTTCAAAATTGAAAAACTTATACTATTTTTCTATTCGCTGCCCAGTATAACAATCCCAATCCTTACAAGAAATATCTGAGGTTTATCAACCTATTATTATAATTTCATCTCGTTAAAACATACCGAGTCCTATGAACATTTTTAGAAGGCAAACATTATTTTTACCCAATCTTAGAAGGCACGTGTTCGGCATTAACGCAAACCAAAGAAAAACGACTTTTAGCCATCAAGATGTAAAAGGATACACAACGAGATTGAATGTTATGTTAACAATGGAATTTTTTATCTCGTTTCGCGTCTGTTAAATAGGGTAAACGCGACAGTTCCCGACTGATACAAATTGCGGCTTAATCCAACGATTGAGCGTGAACTATGAGAGTCGTTACGTGGATCCAGAGGACGTAATAGTCCTTCTTTGTCGCTAATGTGCCATAAAGGAGAGCTGTCCTCACGGCAAACGGTTTTGACGGTCAATCGGGTTGGACAACGAATGGTGATTTTACCCTAGTTCGTTACTATTGAGGTTAGGAAGTACCTACGTGTGAATTGCGGGAATTTTTATAAGTGTTGTGTGGGAAGTGGAAAAAAATACTAATGACTAAACACTTTTGGAAGTTACAATAGAAATAATTTGGCAGCCTCTATTCTATTTCATAACATTTTCGTAGTTTAGTTTTGTCTATAGAAGAATAGAAATAATAACATAGTAGACAAAAAATAGTACTCACTGTAAATGCAGCTTAGGATCACTTTATGTCTTTAGCAAAGCTTATCTAAGGACATACCATGTAACATATCTACGTAACTACAATTCCAAATTTGAATCAGTTATTAGTTCGAGTCTGTTGCAGTAACTGTTCGAAAAATAAAACCCCTTTCAACCATCTCATAACAAAATCATAATTGTGTTATTTTAGAACCTTACTTTCATCATTGCGTTGTTATAAAAGAGAAAATAATAAAGTGAATGTAATATTTCAGTTATTTTAATTTGAAGGTTCTTCCTTCTTTTTAGACATAACTGCTTTTGATTATTTTCCGTGTAAGTCTAAGGGAAATTATTAGAGATAGAATGTTGCGATGCTCAAAGGGGATGACGTCACTTTTTGAACGAAGGCATGTTATAAATTGCTCTTGTCTTATCATAGTCGTCGTGTTTCGTGAGTCGAACTTCGAAGAACCTCTTTGTTTGCATTTTTTCATATTCGGTTTTAATGTCATATTTTTAATATATTTGAGCTTTAAAATTGATCTGAGCCCAACTTTTATGTTAGTTTAATTTTTTATATAAAATTAGCCGATAGGCTATGAACGAAACCTTTTTTAAAGGTTATCTTAGTGCCTTTAATAGTTTTATATTCATCATCATCATCAACAGTCTATAAATATCCACTGCTGACCAAAGGTTTTTCTGACACGGAGGCGGTTTGTGCATTAATGACCTCGCTTGCTCAATGCGGGTTGGCGATTACAAACGTATAATTAGAAATTATAAGCCGAGGTTTTCTCACGATGTTATCTTCACCGTTTTACATTGCAGTTTTACATTAGGATGTTATAATTAAGAAAAAAAGGCTCCATAATTTAATAATCAAAATATATGTATATCGTGGTGGACCGGAGATTTATGACGCCCGCTTTTCATATATGAGAGAGCGGGTTTGAAGCCTACCAACTTCTTCTTGTGAGAAGAGGCTTTGCTCAGCAGTGGGCATTTATAGGCTGTTGATGAATCAAAATATAATTGTGGAATGTATTATTATGTGTGTATTGTTGTTGTTGTATTATGTATGTATTATTATGTGTGTGTTATAGTTGTCCCACTATTTAAAAGTGGTGACACTAAAGAACCAAACAATTATAGGCCAGTATCTGACTGCACGGTTGGTGCGGTGGCTGGGCAACCGGCTGCCGTGCAACGTGTCACGGGTTCGATTCCCGCACGGGACAACACTTTGTGTGATCCACAAAGTGTTGTTTCGGGTCTGGGTGTCATTGTGTATGTGAACTTGTATGTTTGTAAACGCACCCACGACACAGGAGAAAATCCTAGTGTGGGGCAACGTTTTATTTAAAAAAAAAACAAAAAAAAAAGTATCTGTTTTGCCGGTTCTCAGCAAAGTATTTGTAAAGTTAATGCTGTCTCGGATGCTTCATCATTTTAATAAACATTCTATCTTTCACCAACAACAATACGGTTTTACTAAAGGTCGTTGTACAACTGACGCCGGTGTCACTTTAATGAAAGAAATATTTGGTGCTTGGGAACCTCTCAAAAGCGTTCGATTGCGTTGACCACGAGACACTTTTGCTGAAATTAGATCACTACGGGATCAGAAACACCGCACTCTGTCTAATAAAGTCTTATTTAGAAGATAGGCAATTAAAGGTTCATGTTAATGGTATTAACTCGCAGGGCTCTAAGATGAATATGGGCGTTCCACAGAGTTCAATATTGGGTCCCTTTCTCTTTTTAGTCTATATAAATGATTTGCCATTTATATTCAAGAATGAACCAAGAATGGTGCTTTTTGCAGATGATACCTCATTAATTTTTAAAATAGATCGACGTGCTAATAATCTTGACGACGTAAACAGCTCCATTCTTCGAGTGCAAAACTGGTTCACCATTAATAATCTAGCGCTTAATGAAAAAAAAACAAAATGTATTAAATTTAGTTTAACAAACGTCTGAAGTAATGATTGTGATGTTGTTTTAAACGGCCAAAAGTTAGAATTTGTCGACGAGACGGTATTTTTAGGCATTACATTAGACAATAGACTACAATGGGGCCCGCATATAAAGGCGCTTTCGGGGAGATTAAGCTCAGCTGCTTTTGCAGTTAGACAGATTAGACAGCTCACGGACGTAGATACGGCAAGGCTTGTCTATTTTAGTTACTTTCACAGCATTATGTCGTACGGCATTTTGTTGTGGGGTCGAGCTGCAGAAATATAATAAATTTTTATTCTTCAAAAGCGGGCTATCCGAGCAATATATAACTTACGCCGTTGCGAATCGCTAAGAGAATTGTTTAAAACGATAAACATCTAGTGCCCTGTCAATACATATATGAAAATATAATGTATGTAAGAATGAATAGGCAATTGTTCGAAAAAAGAAGCGATAGACACAAGCTTAATACTAGAGGCAAGAATGAGTTAACAGTACTGCAATTCAGACTGTCCAAGGTACAGAAATCCTTTATGGGGTTGGGTATTAAATGCTATAATAAAATACCAAATAGCATACTACCTCTAGATCTAAATGAAAGTAAATTTAAAACACATGTCACTATCTATGCTAATGGCATTCCTCTTCTATTATATATGCAATTATTATAATCTTGGAAACTATTAGCTGTCAGTGTGACGTGATTGACACCGACGATAAATTTTAGAAAGAAAAGTGAGGTTATGTGATCTTTAAAGAAACGTAGAAAATATGATACAAAGAAATAGTTATAATATTGTTTAAATTAGAAGTAAAGGCTTTAAATGTTGTTTTTTGTTACTTCAGGTAAGCTATTTACAAACAAGGAAAATATGGATAACTTTAACTGATGAGATATCGAAGGTATATTTAGATGAAGAACGAAATATACAGTTTAAGGATTTTTACCTTGAAGACATTAATGAAAACATAAATGATCCAAAACCGTTAACTGAAAGCTCAAATAAAACATTGGAGAAACTATTAGAGACATTCGAAGAAAAGCAAAGAAAATCTGAAACTCAAAATTTGGGAAAAATTGCAAAAGACTTTGCGCTTGAAAAATTCACTGGTAAAAACGCAAACGCTCACCAATGGATTAAGGACTTTAACAGAGAATGTGACCGTGTCCATATTGATGAAGACAGAAAAAAAATTGAAATTTTGACATTACAACAAACTGAAGATCTCTATAATGAGATAGGCAAATTAGAACATTTTGTTGGGAAGAACAAATATGAAAAAAAAAACTACATGCACTCTGACATAAAAACAAAAAAAAATTGAAGAAAAGAAACCGTGCCAAATTTGTGTCAATAAGGAAAAAGGGAAACGGTTTCATCCTGAGGAAAACTGTTGGTTCAATACGAAGAATCAAAAATATGTTGTGAAAAGTGTTAATAACTCGGAATTAGAAGTTGAACTTAATGAAGAGAATCCAAAAAACTAGAAGTATCACCATTAATAAAAATAAAATTATTATTAAATGACACTTTAAAAGTTACAGCAATTTATGATTCTGGTTCAAATGTATCATTAACTAATGCAAAGTTATTGAAAATACAAAAAAGGAAGAAGATACATTAAATAAACAAACAGCAAAGTTGAAAACTATTAATGGTGAGAAGAAAACAAAAGGTATAGTAACATTAAAAATAAAAATATATGACATAGAAAGAGAAATGAATATTTTTGTGATAGATAATGAAAATTTTCACTATGATTTTCTCATTGGTTTGGATTGTATCAAAGAATTTAGATTAACGCAAGATGAAAAATTGAATATCATACAGTGTAATAATTCACTTAGAGAGAATAAAACCCAAAATGAAGAGAATAAGAAAAATAAATACTCTGAAACAAATATTTTAAATGTCGAAATTCCTAATGTACTAGGTAACAAAAATAAACAAAATGTGACTCTAAACTCTGAGGTATGTAAACAAGAAATCAACTGTTTAAACCAGTGTGAAATAAACTTCAATGAACATATTAATATAAGTGAATTTGAAATTTCAGTAAACCATCTAGATATATATAAACAAACTGAAATTGATAAATTAATAGATAAATACAAACCAGTTTTCGCTAAGGACAAATATGACGTTGGTACAGTACGAGGTTATGAAGCTCACATAGACTTGACAGTAGATCAATACTGCTACAAACGCCCATACAGATGCACAACTGATGATAGAAAAGAAATTGAGAACCAAATATCAAAACTATTGAAGAAAAACTTAATTGAGGAATCATATAGCCCTTTTGCGGCTCCAGTCACCTTAGCATACAAGAAAGAAGATGGGAAAAGATCAAGACTGTGTATCGATTTCCGAGAATTGAATAAAATTGTTGTCCCTCAATCACAGCCGTTCCCGTTGATTGAAGACTTGATGGTAAAGACGGTTAACTGTGAGTATTATTCCACTTTTGATATAAACTCAGCATTTTGGTCCATCCCATTGAGAATTCAGGATAGATATAAGACAGCTTTTGTCACACAAGAAGGCCATTTTCAGTGGACATGCCTCCCATTTGGTTTAAAGACGGCCCCAGCTATTTTTCAAAGAATATTGAGGAATATAATAAGAAAATATAATCTCTCAGATTTTGCAGTTAATTTTATAGACGATATCTTGATCTTTTCTAAAAGTTTCGAAGAACACATAACACATATATCGAAACTACTTGACGCAATATTAACAGAAGGATTTAGACTGAAATTCTCTAAATGCACTTTTGCAAACGATCATGCCAAGTATTTGGGACACATAATAGGAAAAAATTCAGTTACACCGCTCAAGGATTATTTAACAGCTGTCAGAAACTTCCCCATTCCAGACACAAGGAAAAACATACGTCAGTTCCTGGGAAAGTAAATTTTTATCATAAATTTATACCACACAATGCAATTATCCTGGAACCATTACACAATCTGTTACGGAAAGATGTTAAATTTATATGGACCAGAGAATGCCAAAAATCATTTGATAAAATAAAAGATTTACTATGCTCGAAACCAATTCTAAAAATATTTGACCCAGAACAACCAATAAAAATATACACTGATGCCAGCATTCAAGGAGTGGGAGCTGTGTTAAAACAGGAAGATGAAAACGGAATAACTAAACCTGTAGCTTATTTCTCAAAGAAATTGACCGACACTCAAAAGAAAAAAAAGGCAATATATTTGGAATGCTTGGCGATTAAAGAGGTTGTAAAATATTGGCAACACGCCAGTGTTGCCAATATTTTACATGAATGAATAAGGAATTTGTAGTATATTCAGATCATAAACCACTAGAAAATCTTAATATCAAGTCTAGAACTGATGAGGAACTGGGCGATTTGACATATTACTTATCCCAATACAATTTTAAGATAAAATATAACCCAGGACAGTCAAATCAAGAAGCGGACTGCTTAAGTAGAAATCCAGTCTTAGAACCTAATGAGAATACTGAAGATTTTTTGAAAGTTGTAAACTTAATAAACATGCAAGATATTAAAAAGGATCAAGACACTAATCTAAATATACAAGACGGAAAATCAGAATCATTTATACTGGAAAATAACATTTATTACAAAAAGAATAAAAGAAGAAAAAAATTGTACTTTCAGAAGCATTTAGCAAAACACTAATTAAAAATGTCCATTACACTTATTGCCATATTGGGAGAACCCAAATGATAAATAAAATAAATCCTTTCTATACAGCAAAAAATATCATCACAAATATCAAGAAACTCTGTGATGAACGAGATATTTGTATTAAAAACAAATCAAGAAGGAATCCAAAATTTGGTTTGATGTCCCATTTAGGTCCAGCAACACGTCCTTTCGAAATTGTATCAATTGACACAATTGGAGGCTTTGGAGGATCAAGGTCTACAAAAAAATACTTACATCTCTTGGTTGATCATTTTACACGATATGCATACATTCTGACATCAAAAAATCAGAGCTCCAATGATTTTATCAAGTTGGTGGAAAAAGTGACACAAAGTAATTATATAGATATACTATTAACAGACCAATACCCTGGCATAAATTCCAAAGAATTTAAAGACTACTTGAAAAAGAAAAATATAACAATGGTATTTACTGCTGTGGACGCGCCATTTTCGAATGGTCTAAATGAAAGGCTGAACCAAACTTTAACCAATAGAATAAGGTGTAAAATAAATGAAGGGGACAAGAAAACAGCATGGACAACTATTGCACAAAAATGTGTAGAAAGATACAACGAAACAGAACATACAGTTACTAAGTTTACTCCAAAATATCTTTTGGAATGAGAGAAAATGGATATTTTGCCACTGGAATTGAAATCAAGAAGTACAGTAGAAGATCAAAAAAGAGACAGAGAACTAGCATTGGAAAATTCAATAAAATCCCATAACTATAATAAAAAATTATACGATCTAAAAAGAGAAGAATATAAATTTGAAGTGGGTGATAAAGTATATGTAGAAAATGGAAACCGACTAAATAGGAAGAAAATGGATGAATTGAGGATTGGACCATATAAAATCCTAAGGAAGATTTCAAATTCTATCTATGAAGTTGATGTTGGACATAAGAAGGTGGAATCAAACTTCTACTATGTCACAAAGTTAACTCCAATAGTGAATAGTTCTTGATCGAACAATCACCATGATGTTGTTCTCTCCGAGGGTGGGAGATGTAAGGATATCACTATCTATGCTAATGGCATTCCTCTTCTATTATCTATGCAATTATTATAATCTTTGTTTCTTATCAATCTTATGCTCTCCGGCAATGTGCACGAATCCGTCATCGACGTTTTGTACGGGGCCAATCTATGTGCCCTACGCAAGAAGGATGGCGGTATTCGTCCCATTGCCGTGGGAACAACTTATCGTCGCATGGCAGCCAAGATTTGTTGCAAATTTTATAATAATCTTCTTTCGGAAAAATTCCAGCCCCTTCAACTCGGGTATGGATCTAGAGGGGGCTGCGAGGCTGCCGTGCATGCGTTGTCGACCTACCTGAATTCCAGGAAAGGTGATATCATCCTGAAGGTTGACATTAAGAATGCTTTTAATTCGGTCAATAGGGATACTCTGTTGACAGAAGTTAAAAAGGAAGTACCCCAAATTTTTAGTTTTCTCTGGCAATGTTATAGACACCCTACAAAATTATTATATAAGGACAACCTTTTGGAATCAGCCGTTGGCTGTCAACAAGGCGATCCCCTTGGGCCAGTGATTTTTAGCCTGGCCATTAATCCTATTATACGACAGCTAAATTCCAAATTTAATGTGTGGTACCTCGATGACGGTACCCTGGGAGGCGATGCAGATACAGTTTTAAATGATTTCCAATTTTTAAAAAACGAACTTCATGCTATTGGCCTTGACCTAAATTATTCCAAGTGTGAGATATTTTTACATGACTCTACCGACAGACAGATCATATCAAAATTTACTACTTTTGCGCCTAATATCTCGGTTGTCGATAAATGTTCGCTTCGCCTCCTAGGTGCGCCCGTCTTCGAGGACTCTTTTCAAAGTTTTATTGATGAAAAAATTCAAAATTTTTCTGTCGTTTCAGAAAGACTGTATCACATTAGAATGCATTCGGCCTATACTATTATTCGTTTTTGTTGTTTTGGTCCCAAATTTATGTATTTTTTGCGCTCGACCCACCTCTGGTCTGCACCCCTTCTTTTAGAAAAAATTGACCGAAGCATTAGACAAACTTTATCCTTAATTTTGAATGTGGCTCTCGACGACCGAGCCTGGACACAAGCTACTCTGCCTGTCCGCATGGGTGGGCTTGGCGTCCGTAAAATTTCCAGTGTAAGCCTACCAGCTTTCATATCTTCCGCCCATGGTACTGAAGAATTAACCAGGAAAATTCTTTCTTAATCACTGGTTAATTTTGATGTACCATTTTTAGTGGAAGCTGTGAAAGCTTGGAAAATCGCTTGCCCAAATATTGACCCCCTGTCAAATCACTCTCCCAGAGACAATGGGACGAGCCGCTCTGCAGGAAAGTGAGCGAAAATCTATTGAACTCCGCTTGTTCAACTGCAGAGCGAGCTCGCCTTTTGGCTGTGGGTGAGTGGGAGTCAGGGTTATGGCTTCTTGCTTTGCCTTCGTCCAACTTAGGTACTTTGTTGGACGACACCACATTCCGCGCTGCAATTTGTTTAAGGCTTGGGGCTTCATTTTGTTCACCTCATCGTTGTCGTTGTGGTGAAGATGTCAACAGCCTTGGACACCACGGCTTGTCGTGTAGCCGTAGTGCGGGTCGTTTTGCTCGACACGCGAGTATTAATGACATAATTCGTCGAGCTCTTGTCTCCGTTGGCGTGCCAGCTACTTTAGAACCTAATGGCTTGGTACGCAACGATGGCAAGAGACCCGACGGTATGTCATTATTCCCTTGGAAGATGGGTAGGCCTTTAGTATGGGACGCCACTTGCGTTGATACTCTGGCGCCATCCCATCTTCCAAACTCAGCGTGTCGAGCCGGTGCTGCCGCTGCTGCTGCCGAGAACCTCAAACGGCGAAAGTATGATAGCCTGATTGGCAATTATGCTTTCGAACCGTTTGGGGTTGAAACTTTAGGGCCGTGGGGCCCAAGTGCACATCTTCTTTACAAAGATATTGTAAAGAGGATGGTTGACACTTCAGGTGATCGAAGGGCTGGCTTCTACCTTGGACAAAGGTTAGGCATTGCCATTCAACGTGGTAATGCTGCCAGTCTTTTGGGCACCCTACCTCACGATAATGATGAGGAAAATTTTTTTTTGATGCCTTATTATAGCTTATTTATTTATTATTACCTTTTTTAAGATGTAAATATTTTAGTTCATAGTTATTTATATTTTAAGTTGTATATATTTTCATTTAGTTATAGTTAATATTAATTGTATATATTATTTTAAACAAAAGAAATTAATAACAGAAATGTCATTATTACACATCAATAAAATAAGTTTATAATCTTGGAAACTATTAGCTGTCAGTGTGACGTGATTGACACCGACGATAAATTTTAGAAAGAAAAGTGAGGTTATGTGATCTTTAAAGAAACGTGGAAAATATGATACAAAGAAAAAGTTATAATATTGTTTAAATTAGAAGTAAAGGCTTTAAATGTTGTTTTTTGTTATTTCAGGTAAGCTATTTTGTTTACAATATGTTAATTGTAGTAAAACTTGTGTATAAGTGCGATGTGAATAAAAGAAAATTTGTTATTTCAGAAAACACAATTTCGTCTTTATTTCGCCTGAGCATATACTATTATACATATATTAAGCGTGAATTATGTAAACAAGCGTACTACAGGGTGATTGATTATCTTGAGGATTTTTTTTTTTTTTTTTTAAGGGGGGAAAATCATCGAATGACTTCTCCCGCCTGGGTGAGGCGGGAGGGAGTGTCAGACTCTTACTGACTAAAAACCACCCCGTTCCTTCTCCTGCACGTCGAGCCGGAGCCCCGGTTACCCGTTAGGTTCTCCGCGACTCCGAATCGGCATCGGCCGTATTGGGCCCCATCTGTGGTGGTCTGATGGCTCTTTGAGGCGCGCGCGGAACGCGACGCGCCGTACGCTCGGGTCTGTTTCTGGTCGGACGGGGAGCCACCCATGCTCGCCGTCCGCAGGCCCGCGCTTACGGTGGCCGGAGATCGTCTCGCGATCCCCGACGCCCGGTGTGTCCTTCGCGATGGCTGGGTTGCGAGGAGGCAGCGCTTCGCTGCCTCACGCGTCCCGCCTCCTCCTTAGCTAGCATGACTGCTTCGCAAAAGGAGGAGACGGCATCCCAGTCCCCCTCGCTCCGCATCATGGCCTGCACTAGGCCCGGACGCGAGAGGTCGCCATCGCCGATCACTTCCCTGAGGACACGGCGGTGCTCAGCCCACGAAGGGCATTCTCCCACCGTGTGTTCCACCGTGTCCTCAGGGCGGTCCTCGCAGTGATGACACCCGGGCGTTTCCTCCCGCCCCATCAGACACAGGTACCTCCCGAAACTTCCATGTCCGGTGAGGACCTGCGTCAGGCGGTAGGTGAGGACGCCGTAGCGTCTCTCAAGCCACTCCTCAAAGAGGGGACTTACCGCTGCGATGGCAGCGAGCCCATTATCTTGAGGATAGGAATGCTTGGCAGCGTGTTGGTTCGGCTCCACTGGACAATACTCAAATGTAGTTAGTACCTAGTTCAGATTACGATAATAGGTAATTTAACACTTTGATTCCGATGAAGGCAATCTATTTTTCTTGTGGCATCGAGCATTTCTTTCTTTATTTAAACAAGAGTATATTTTTTATTTTTTTCTTGTATAGAAGCACTATTTTATATGGATTGTCAGTATACATATGTGAGGACCATGTCAGACTTAAGATATTTGTTTTCTCTTGGTTTTGTTTTTTTTTTCTATTTTAGTATGTTCTGTTATTTGTATGTTGCGTCAGGTATGTCTTTACATTATTCTCACATGTGTGTACAATATTGGAATATGTATCAGAGCAATGTAAAACAGACTTTTTTAAAAGAGTAACGAATGGAGTTTCTTGCTCGTTCTTCTCCACTCGAATCGACATTTTGGAACGAGCGCCTAGCTTCACTGACGGACAGACTGACAGACTATTATATATCTCATATTTGTTGACGTTTCAAAAGTACCAAATTATGGTTTAATTGAAATAAATGCTTTTGAGTTTGAGTTTGAGTTTATTATTATGAAGACATACAATTTCTAAATATATTTGTGTCAAAGACTGTTGTAGTCATTTATTTAATAACTAGCTTCTGCTTGCGTGTTTGTAAGCGTTCCCATAGGATTTTCAGAAAATCCTTTGGTAAAAAGTATCATATGTTCGTCTCCTGGGTCTAAGCTCCTCACCAATTTCCAACCAAATTGATTTAGCTGTTCTTGAATTTAAATAGTGTATCTAACACGACTTTCCATTATAATATATATTTTAGTTAATTTTTATGTTTTACGGCTTACTCACGTAACTTTTTGACGAGGAACTTGACTAGTTTCAAGCCATGCTAGAGGTTTCGTATTCATAGTTGAGGCTATAATAGTAACACGACAGTTGCCGCGTTGTGTGTCACGGAATGCTGCTCATGAATATAAGCCTGACTGACCATGGCTTGAGACTATTCGAGTTTCTCGTCCAACAGTTACTTGAGTAACCCGAAAAACATATTTTTTTAAATTTAGTTTGTCCCACGAATGCTATAATATGGTTATCAGTAAGTGATACTCGTGAATAGAATAAATGGAGAACATCTTCGTCTCGTCTCTTGACATGAAATACTAGAGAAGCAAAGTTATTATATTTTCTTCATATAAAACGAAACATATTTAGAAGTAATAAAATGTATCCGAATGTCTTTGTAGAAATTGTATTCGGAAATTCTTTTGTATTCACACTAATAAATATTAAATGTTAACGTAAGTATAGGATGTAATTGTATTCGTAAGAGATATCATAATTTCAACTAAGGCACTATTTTTTAAGAGAAAATCATCAAATGATACAGTCCCTTATTATGAGGCGAGAGGGAGTGTCAAACTCTTACTGATTAAAATCCACCTCGTTCCTATTCTTGTTTCGAGGCGGGGTCCCTGTAACCTTTGCGGTTTTCCTCAGCTTTGGAGATTGTATCTTATACAATCTCATGAAATATGCTAATGGCATTACGCAAGTAAAATTTCAATGCATTTTCATATTAAGTTTAGCAATAACAACTAACCTACATAGGTAAATCACGTGAGCCAGGAGTCGAAGAGTTTATGCAGTGCTTTTTTTTATTTTTTTTTTATGCAGTGTAATTGTGTGTACGGCGTGCTACATTATTGTATAGATTTCCATTTTCATTAATTATAATGATACAGTTTTTAATATCTAAACTTACTTCAATTACATAACATCACGCCCTTTATCCCCGAAGGGGTAGGCAGAGGTGCACATTATGCAACTGTACAATGTAACACCCACTTTTCACTATTTATGTTATGAGTCCCATGTAATAGGGGGTGAGCCTATTGCCATATACCGGCCACAATTCTAGACTCCGTGCTACTACTGAGATTTTTTCTAAAACCCAGTAATACTTTGCCCGACCCGGGAATCGAACCCGAGACCCCTTGCCCGGCAGTCGCACTTGCGACCAATCGGCCAACGAGGCAGTCGCAAGGCCAAGTCGCCAAGCAGGCAAACAATTTTCAATTAGTTCGTGTAAAAGTAACCTTACATAATATTACACTCAATAGGTAATATTAGAACTTAAAATGTTCACGAATTCAAAAACATTCTGTATAGTAAAACTGTCGTATATTTAACGAACAACTGGGTATAATAATAAGGTTTTATGTTTTAATTATTACGACAGTATTACATTTGGTGAATCCTATAAAGGTAGTCTCCAAATTATCACCCATGGGCATCGTTATACGAACTAAAGTATTCATATAATTATGCTTCATTTGTCCTCCAGTTTTGTACCAACTATTTCGTCCAATTTAATTAAGACTTATTAAAAAAGGAGGTTGTGACACATAGTAACGATAGAGTAGAATATATTATTCACTACGCCTCCTCTTTCCGTGAGTGCCTTAAGATTCGGATAAGAATACACATTTGACAGACACCAGGCAGTAGTGTATGTTGAACCTGCGTCGCAGGCCGCTAGGCCGCGCTAACGCAAGGCGTCTTGCGTCCGAATCATGCGGGTTGAGCGGGAACGGCCACGTTGGCCCGACCAGCGGCCTCTGTTCAAACCACAAGTCTCGTCGCGTATGAGTGGCCTGCGATTGAATCTTAGGATCCGTGTGCTTACTGTTGAAACCAATCTCTATGTCAATGTAATTTCAATCCAATAAAATCTCAATAATTGCAAAAAAAAGACTGCACGGTTGGTGCGGTGGCTGGGCAACCCCCTGCCGTGCAGCGTGTCGCGGGTTCGATTCCCGCACGGAACAACACTTTGTGTGATCCATAAATTGTTGTTTCGGCTCTGGGTGTAATGTGTATGTGAACTTGTATGTTTGTAAGCGCATCCACGACATAGGAAATAATCCTAATGTGAGGCAATGTTTAAAAAAAAATTGTTCACTGTCACACTATACAACAACAATTAAAACGACATTCAGAGTACGGATGTGAAGCCAAGCTCAATGCCATTTAGTTCATTCAATATCTACGCAAAACGAATGCAATGAGTACTATTGTTGCCATTCAAGAGTGACAAATTTTACAATATCAATGTCGATCGATAGGCAATGGATTCAAGAGTAAGCCTCCTTACCTCCAGCCGTGCGAAGAGTAGTGCTAAGAAATGTATCATCAACAGCCTATAAATACCCACTGCTGAGCAAAGCCTCATCTCACACGGAGAAGGTTTGAGCATTAATCACCACGCTTGCTCAATGCGGGTTGGCGATTACAGACTTATAATTAGAAATTATAAGCCCAGGTTTCCTTACAATGTTTTCCTTAACCGTTTTTCAGTGGTGTCAAAATAATCTTAGAAAGTACATATATAACTCGGAAAAAGTCACATTGGCACTTACTTGCCTTTGGTAGGTTTCGAACCCGCATCCTCATGCATGAGAACCGGGTGTCTTAAACCTCTGGGCCACCACGACCGAACCACGACGAAGAAATGTATGCTACTGTATTATCTTCACACAGTTTATGCTTATTCTAGGCTAAAAATAGTAACAGATGTATAGTGTCTTGGTTTAGCATCTAACCATTAGACTAACAACGTAACTATCGGGTTTCTCAGATTACATTAGATATACCTAAAAATAGCTTAGGTTAACTACCTATAGACTAAACATAATTATTGGTGATCTGACAAAAAAAAAAAAAACTTATGGGGAATGGTGATATTCACAAGGTGGCAGGTGGTGGTTGATGGCGTAGAGCTGAAAATCGAGCTCAGAGGCGTGCCATTGGAGAGGCACCTAGCAGTGGACGAGACCAGGCTGTTGATGAGAATAAGTAATCATTTTTTATGACAATAATAATGATTATTAGAAGCCGATGCAATAAAGTGCCCATCCTACTTTTAAATGTTTCTTATTCTCTCTCCCTCTCAAAAAATACTGAACGAATCTGAATAAAATTTGAAACAGTGGTAGAAAATAGTCTATATTAACATATATGGTACCTAAATTTATCCTGTTATCGTAGGCAAAGCCGCTAGTAGAAGCTAATGTATCCAATAACCATGTACGAATCACATAAACCACCTAAGCACAAGTGCTTTAGTTAGCTATTTCGCGTAGTTTCTCATTACGCCACTATTCAACTGGTGGTCAGTCATTACGGATGAGATTACCAATTTGTAATCACAATGGTTTCTATAGAGAACTGTTATAAAGCGATTGAATTGCTAGATTACCAAAATTAACAATTAAGTTTCTGTCATGTTAACGTTCAGAGTTCATTGTAAAATGGATGAGGATTTTGGGAGTCCGATCTAATTATTTTGTTGTTTAATGTTGTATGAAATTTTGTGAAGTACTTGTGAGTTTTATTTGTTAGTATTGCTGTTTATAATTTATGTAATCTATCATACGTTGAGCACTTTGATTATAGAAAACGTTACTATAGACTTAGGTGTCATATATATTTGATAATAAACTGAATAAAAAGAATATTTGTTATTGCAGAATTGAACCCTATTTTTATAATGATAAAAATCATAAAACTTGTAACTTTATACCAAAGTATAAGCTTACAATTTTATTATTATTTAAGCAATTTGATATAACAGCAATTCTCAACAAAACTGCACGTGGCATCTTAAATGCGATTTAATTTAATTCTAGCTTAACTTGCAAAAGCAAAACTATTAAGTATTCGAGTTTGGGATGAACGATAAGAGGATTTCGGATCAACTTTGTATAAGATTGCTTAAGAATACTGATATAAATTGTGATGTTTATAGCTCTGAACTGAATATGAAATCTTATTAAAATTTAATAATGTGAGAGTTCGTGAATTTTATACCTTATCAAATGGGTATGGTAAACTACAAGTATCAGTTTTTTATGGCATAAGCCGGTAAACGAGCAGACGGATCACCTGATGGTAAGCAATCGGTGTCGCCCATGGACACCTGGAACATTAGAGGCGTTACAAGTGCGTTACCGGCCTTTTGGGATTAGGAGTTTGAGGATCGTTGGGGATTCAGGGATTGGGGAGATTGGGGGAGGGCAGGGTAATTTGGCCTCCGGTAACCTCACTCACCCGACAAAACACAACGCAAGCGTTGTTTCACATCGTTTCAGTGAGGCCGTGGTATCGCTCCGGTCGAGCTGGCACATTCGTGCTGAAGCATGGCTCTCCTACACGTTTTACCACGTAGGAAGGAATCATATCCAAAGTTATGCGTTTCTACGATTTCAGATTTAGGCTGTCAATTTGATCTACTCATAGCCAACGAATTGCAGTGAAATAAAAATTCTCTATAAAATTTGAAAGCAACTAAAAATGTCATGCCATAAAGTTATATTCTGTGCTTACATATTCGTACTTCAAAAAAATATCATTAAAAGAAAAAATAATATTGGATAGCAAAAAACAAACTATTTAAACTACTCAGTGTAGGGAGCAGCTCATAATAACTGGTCGTGCAGAAAATTGGTTTAGACCCTTATAAATAAATTGCGACATGGCTTTTTATCGCTACTCAAAACTATTTTCTATGACTGACCCCTACCGAGACAAATGACCAGCAAATTGATATAACCATCATGTTATTGAATCAGTCCACAACAATGTTTAGGACACATAGTCTACGAATACATAGAAAAGAAAACAGAACCATTAACTAGAATCACTAAAAAAACTCGTCAATCTCCTTCCTTGTTTACATCAGAAAAAAACTTACAACGCATTTTATTACGAAAACTTCTCGTTCCAAATGTTTAACATGCATTTGCAAACACTGGGTCATTCAGTACGAGGTCGCAGCTTCGCTACGCAGGCTTGTTTATTCAATCGCGCAAAAAGTCCTAATGGTCGGTTTATTCAACTGTTTATACAAAATTCGCTGGCATTACCGCACTCTCCGGATTAGGGTGAAAGTAGCCGGCAAATTAGCGAGATGATGCCTATAGGGATGGGCTTAAGACAACTGGAAGTTTGTTTACAAACTTTATGGAGTTTCCCTTTGTGTCCCGTCACGAAAATACTTTTTACAATTTCAGCAGATGTTCTCAAACATATTACTTTTTTGTTTTATTTTTTTCTGGCTTCAAAAATCCTGGTGAATTTGTTATTTCGCACTTGTTTTCTACTGAGGTAAGCGTAGGTAGAAAAATCGTTTAAAATTTACGTGTTTATTAACAGTTATTTTATTATATTTAACAGTTGATTTTCTCCGGACGCAGAGGTGCATTATTAAGTTTTTTGATTATTAATAGATACATACCTCTGTATTCAACTGCCTTTGACCGAATTCATTTCAAATCGTTTAGCAGTTTATCTCGTCACTGATTGACTCGTTAATTGAACCGAAAATCCAGAAATCTCTATGTAGCTGCAAATAGTCATAGCCGTAACTTTCATTGCTTGAGCAATAAAACATAAATTCGAAAAGCACAATAGTGCAGGAACCACACAATCGTATGTTCCGATCTTGCTTTGTCCTAACCGACGTCCAACAACGTACTAATGCAAATTCATCCGTTTGTTGATTTGGTTAGGATTCAAACTGAAGTAGTTTGAAGTTCTACCCATAGCTTTGGGATATTGCCGTTCCGAATCAAGGATGGAGCGAGCATGTTTACTTAAGGCCTTAGTCTAGCTCGGCTTGTTGATTCCGTGCAATTCTATGCTATTGTGTAGACTTGGCCTTCGGGTGGGTTCCTGTTGTATTAATGTTGAATTTAATTATACTTAGCCCGTAAGCTGTTTACTATACGTATTTACTATGCCTAACATTCTGTGAAGGGGACTAGCAGTTCTAAGAAGAACTATAATGTGAATGTAGGTACTAATGAATAAGTTATGTAGTGACGTCATTACTCACAATTCCTTACTATCACCGTGAATTTTGTAACTAAATACTTGAATTGCACGAATGGTAAAATGTACTCAATAAATGTAATCTTGTTCTACGAATTTGTGTAAATGAAAATTATTATAGTCCTGTTTCGAACATGATGTATTTTTATTTCTAAGAAGAGAGACATTTGAGTGGCGAGATGATGTACCAAGAAAAAACCAGTTTCGTAGGAAGGAAATTATGAGGAAAATTTTCAGAGAAATGATTATATCGGGGCTAAAAATAATTATGTTAGAGAAATAAAATTGTTCAAGCTATTGATGTACATGGAACATAAGTTGGTAATCAACTGTTATTGGGTTATCCGATTACGAAATTGGTAGTAATAATACTTAGTACGTCTAAAATATTCTGGTTCAACAGTGAGTAAATATTAATAGTAAAAAAGTGACCAGTACCTTAGTTGTACAAAACGAAATAACAGATGCAATGTTACAGAGTAATCTCTCTGTTTGAATGAAATTCTTTTTTCTTATTTAACAAATGGCCGATCTTTTCCTCCAACTATTTCATTATCCCATCACTATTACAGGTTTCCCCACCGAGTTTCCATTTGTTGATTAAAACTTTGCATTTATTTCAATTAGCATGAAAGGAGTAACCTGAAATTGGGCTCACTCGTTTAATTAATGCTCGGACGCGGCTATTGGGTGCACGGAAGAGTATGCCAAGAGTGTAAAAAATAAAACATAGTTTTGTGTGACAGAAATACCCTTTCTTTAAACACTCAGATCTCTCATAAATGTAGAAGCTCTAAAAACAACAATCAAACATGTCGTAATTTATTAAGTTTTTGTTTAACAAGACGATGGGAAATAACATTATTATACTTACATAAGTTCTTAAATTAAATTTCCGTAATCAATTAATATCTGATTGGACACAGCTGAGTATTTTTGAATTAAGATGTAAATCAGTATTTATCAATATAATGTAAGTAGGTAATTGAGAGTGCGGTGAAAATATTCGTTGTACTATGATTAAATAATTATGTGTTTTTTTAATGCGATTATCGTTTCTTCAGGAATCGTTTTCAATCGCGTTCTCGAAATTACATAATAATAAAAAATATTCACATAATGTTATAAAATCTAAATAATTGTGCGACGTTAATTACTTTCCGACTTGGCTGTTTACTCCACTGCCATGCTCAAAGGCCTTGTTTCAGTGAGTTATATTTTTTCACCTCAAGCGGAAAGATGTTAAATAATAATAGCCAACATCTCAGGTGTAAATTTTGTTTATGAATTCCTGTGTTTTAACTGTGGGCTATTTCTTTGTTTTCACTGGATTAGTCCTGCTCTTTATAATTAATGTAATAATATATAAATTAAGCGGCAAAAAAATTTGAAAAGGGTTTATTTATTTTATTTCATAATTCACACAATACAGTGAAAAAGAATCGGTATTAAAATGAATGGTACTTTATCCTGATAAATGTGGTCCTTTGATATTTTCATTTTAATGGATACGAGGTACATTTTTCTTTTTACTTCTTTAAAAAACGTTGCCCTATACTAGGTTTTTCTCATGTGTGGTGAATGCATTTACAAAAAGAAAATAATGTCACATACACATGACACTCAGACTGGAAACAATAATATGTGGATAAAGAGTTGGCCTATGCGGGAATCGAACCCGCTACACGTTATGCGGCAGGCTGTTGCCCGGCCGTGCTGTCGAATATTAATAATTGTTTATGATGGAAAGGACATTGCTCTGCGTCTATATATTGTTGGCCCTGGAGCCAAGAGTATTGGATAATTATGTATTCTATTTTCTATCATTTGTAGACTCCTAGAAGATCTTATTTTTATAGCGGACTAGCTGCATAAAAATATACTCATTTCAAATAAAAACGTATCTGATTTTGCGATTATAATCTAACCATCACAACGAATATTTGAACGAATGTTGAATGTTTCAATGATTGTATAGAAATAAGGAAGTTTTGATTACTGTATATTAGATTCTTACTACCTATTTAAATTCGAGTAAGACTGTATCCATGAGGAAAAAAACACAATCGCTTAATTATAATTGACTTGATATCCTTATTTCACTTTCGACACGACATGACATTGGACTTGCTGATTTATTTATTACATTAGGCGAAGACATTTTATATCAGGTGAAGATAGCGATATATGTTATTAATCGCATTAATGTCTATTAAAAGTAGATTTTGGAATACAGCTAGTCCGTGATATAGAAGTATCTACAAATTATATAATAAAATAGGGAATTATTTATCGTATATTCTGATATCTTTATTACACAGGGCTATTTTGGACAGTGTTTTTTGTACCTCTATAGGTGCTGTGGGATAGTGAAATATACTGATGATGATTTAATAATCATCATCAGTATATTTGTTAAGTATATGTGGTAAGTTGGTGATAAACGTATGAATTCCATTGTTAGTTGGTACATGCGTAACATGTTATAATTATATTGTAGGTTCAGTACCTTTGGATTATTATTTCCTTGAACTTTTTTTATAGCATAAGCCGGTAAACTAGCAGACGGATCACCTGATGACAAGCAATCGGCGTCGCCCATGGACACCTGGAACACCAGAGGCGTTACAAGTGCGTTACCGGCCATTTGGAGATTAGGAGTTTGAGGATCGTTGGGGATTCAGGGATTGGGAAGATTGGGTAAGGGGAGGGTAATTGGGCCTCCAGTAACCTCACTCACACGACGAAACACAACGCAAGCGTTGCTTCACGTCGTTTTTGTGTGAGGCCGTTATTATAATTGGGAAGGGCTTGCTCAATTAAACTATTTACATAAAACCTTTTTTGATTTGTTTTCGCATGATGTTAACTGTCAGAAATAGAGTTTCTACGGCCCTGCAAAACAGTGTTTAGTTGTGTAAGCAATTTTATAGGCTTTGTTGGATATATTTTTTTTTACCAAACATAAAAAGAACAAAGCTTGTTGTAGGTGGCGTTTTCCTGGAAATATTGGACAACGGGGACAATATAAAACAAAGATTTGTACCTGTAATATACAATTTTTTTTGTCAAAAGCGGCTGTCTTTTCCGCTTTGTTGATTTAGTCAATCCCCTTTTACAATAAATAAGTGAATTTTAAATTTGGTCATCATTTTATTTTTTTACTACCTTCTGCCCACAATTTCGTACGCACAATCCCGTTTTCTTCCGTTCCCACTAGAAAAGAAGAAAGAAGAAGAAGAAAAACCATTTATTTCTGCGCAGAACACATTAAAAAATAAAAATAAAATAAAATAAAAGCTAAAAATTAAAAATGAAGTCTTGTCCATGGTCCACAGACTTATTATTTTATTGAAATCATAGAATACTTAATATGTCATATTATCTGTGGACCATAGACAAGGAACACCCTATTTACTATTACATCCCCTATACTTATTACTACATATGCTACATATCTACTATCTAGCATCCAGTATCTAGTCTTTATAAAAGTTTAATTATATTAAAATAAATAATACGAAGCCATAATAGATATCTGATGCCAGTGTAACCCATTGCCCTAATATTATGCTTGCGCAAAAACAGGATATGCTCAGCAATTTCTCCGACTTAAACCTCAAGAGGTTAGCGTCGCAGCGCTGATTTTCAGCACATCCTTGGGTGACGTAATGGCGTCCCGCCAGCTTCACTAATCGCCAGCGAACAAGAATGCAATGCAACGAATAATGTGAGTGCATACCATGATTCACTTAATTTGGTGAATGTAGTGACTTGAATTGTTGCTATAAAGCAGTAGTATACCGTGTGTGAATGTAATATGAAGTGTGTGTTTTGTATTTACAGCAAGTAGCCGGCATAACCTGTAAAATACAGATATACCTATATTGAACATACATGATGGGGGAGGCTGCAGCTACGAACAATAACCTGTTGGATACCTGTGCATCACCATGTTGGAAGGCCGCGACCCTTGAGGTGAGTAGTGAATTGTATTATGTATGTAGTGTGTGTAATCTATGTACATTTTTGTGTGCTTAACAGAAAATTCTTCAACTGTTGTAAAAAGTGTTTTTTGTTTTTCAGGCCTCGCATTGGTGGTGGCAGGTTGTTCCAACAGTGAGTCGCAGCATATTTGAAACTCCCCCTGAAGGCAGCTGTTCTGTGCTGAGGGATGGCTAGTGGATTTGTAGTTGAGCGTATGTGGTTTATTGAACTATTCTGTCTCCACTGTAATTTTTGATACAGGTACCGTGGCTTTTGGGTAGTAATAACTCCAAACAATAGGCCTGCCATGTGCAAACGTCTCCGAGCTTCCATTTTTAAAATATTGTTTTGATTCGCAAAAGGGGTGACATGGCTTCTTCGTGGTATGTCCACACAGTATCTTATGCAAGCATTTTGAACACGCTGCACCAATCTGTTTGTTTATGCTAGTAAGCATAGCATTATGGACCATAAGCTGTATCGCAGTAGTTCAGTCTTGATAGGACCAGACTATCCACAAGTTGTTTGCGCAGAGCTACACTCAAGTACTTCCTAAAGCAGTATAGAGTTTTTAGTCTATAAAAACAGTTCCTTGTACTATTTAATATGTGCTTAGTGTAGCTCTGGATCCATAGTAAGACCCAAGTTGGTTGCCGCGTTTACCATTTCTATGTTTTCATTGTTAATTGTAACTACCGACCCAGCAGACAGCATAACACTGATTGTCCTCTTGCTTCCCAAGACCATATATTTGGAGTTGTCCTCTGACCAAGTAACAACGTTTTGCAAATCAGCATTAATATTCTGTACAGCCGACAAGACGTCTGTAGGTCTACAAGATATGTACAGCTGAATATCATCCGCATACATATGGTACTTGCAATGTTTAATTGAGTCTACAATATCGGCACCGTACAGAATGTACAGAAGCGGTCCCATAATTGAGCCTTGAGGCACGCCGCGCGCGACAGGTAGTGGAAGGGACGACACGACCGTTCCGTCCTCTTTACGGATTTCAACAAGTTGGGACCTGTTGTTTAGGTAGCTTCCAAACCACTTTATTGTTTCCATCGCGAATCCATAGTAAGTCATCTTGGAAAGCAGTAAAGTGGTGTTTATCGAGTCAAAGGCCCGGGAAAAGTCAAGGAGCACCAATATCGTCCCCTCACCCCTGTCACGAGCCTCCAGTATGTTGCCTATAACATCAGCCAGCGCCGTTGCAGTTCCACGACATTTTCTGAAACCCGATTGCATCTCGGGCAATATGTTGTTGTCCTCCAGATATTTGATTGTCTGATTATATACCACCCGCTCCAAAACCTTTGACAGACACGGCAGTATGCTGATGGGGCGAAGGTCCTTGAAGGAGTTTGGATTGCTGTTTTTTGGTATTGGCCGCACAATAGCACACTTCCATGCCTCAGGGAATGTGTTGGTTTTTATTGATGTATTGACTATGGCTGTGATAATCTGAAGCGTGTGTGGTAGTGTCAATTTCAGCACTAGACTTTCAGGATTTTTTCTGTCATAAGAACCTTCTATTGACAATAACAAACACAAAAAAACTGCCAAATCGGTCTAGCCATTCTCAAGTTATGGCGTGACATCGGGAAACGGGTTTCATTTTTATAATTATGTATAGATGAAGATGAATGATAAATAAATTTGTCCATGTAATTTTAGCAAGAGTAACTATTGTAGTAGAGGAAAGTGGAGTTGAAACGTGAACATGGAGTTTCTTGCTCGTTCTTCTCCATTCGAATCTACATTTAGGAATGAGCACCTAACTTCACCAAGCTTTACTGACGGACTGACTGACAGACCATTATTTATTTTGTATTTGTTGACGTTTTAAAAGTATCAAATTATGGTTGAATTGAAATAAATGCTTTGATTTTGACTTTGAAACACGCTGTGATGTTTGACTTCCGAAATGATTTTTTTTTTCAGAATATGGTATATGTACCTGTAATTTGATATTGTATCAACACTAGACTCGACTGTGTACTTCTACCTGGCACTTGAAGTATAAAACAAGACACGAGGCTACATTTAATTGTAACAAAGGTTTAATGCCTTCCACGTGTAAGCTACAGCAAGCCTAGATATAATTTAATGGGATATGGTTGATATAATGTGAGTCATTACTATGGGATAATTTGGATGACTATTACAGGCTTAATGATGTCATAAATTCATGTTGGAATTATTGTAAAGGATATAGCATTCGTGTGACGTAACATTGCTTTGTTGTATTTCTATGTGGGTTTGTTTGTAAATTCAAAATGACTGCGGATTTTATATGCCAAGATGTTATGTTTTAAACTAAAATAAAACAACAAATATAAATATATAACATAGACGAATATGGGATAAATATGTTAATGGGACTCCACTTACACATTTTTTCATTCTTTGTTTTCAGTTAATTTGTATATTATATCTGAAGGTATAGGGGATTTTAAATAAAATACAAATATAATTTACACCAAAGGAAATATGAAAATATTAAAATGACACCCAAGTTCAAATTACGTACCTACTATTAAAAATATAGGCGTGTTTTTAAAAAATCTTGCGTTTTACCTAATGAAAGTTTCATCAAATTAATGAAGGTATGCACAACGCTTTTTGTTCTTTTTGTAAAGGATGCAAATACTGAAATTTTTATTTTTTACTTTTATTTTCCCATATAATTTTAAACTGTATTCTAGACCGAATGCAAGAAATAAAAGGCTTTTTCATTATTTTTTATATTATTTTATTATTTTATGTACCTATCTACAAATATTTTATTAATTACTTTTTATTTTAGTCTGAATTTCAAACCATTAGTTGTTTCAAGGCTACAAAATTCTGAAAATAGATGGATATTACGTAAAATATCAGTGTAATTAAAACTTCCGTCCATCCACAGTTCGCAGAATCTGTAAGCTCTTTTCGGAGTTTTGAGACGTAGACAAAAACATTAACATATCTGTATCTTGTAGGAAAATAAGTAAGAAGCCTTAAATTGCTTCAGGTTACAGCGAAATGCCTCCTTTTTCGAAACCTTCCAACGGTAAGTACCAATGTAACTTTTTCTCAGTAATATGTACTTTCTAAGATTATTAAGACCGAACTGACAAACGCCGGTGAGACCATCATGAGGAAACCTAAGCTTGTAATTTCTAATAATAAGTTTCAATCATCAACCCATATTGAGTAAGCGTGATTATTGCTCAAACATTCTATGTGTGAGTAGAGACCTTTGGTCAGTAGTGGCTACTTATAGAGTGTTGATTTATGTTATCACATCATCCACTAACCTTCACACATAGTCCATACTGCATTACGCACGAATACGTGTTACTTTTTCTTAAGTCTTAGAATGCTGATAGAAAACTATTGACAGCAAATCCTCCGTTATCGTGGCGTTGTTGTCCCCCTTGGTGGTCAAAGAAGGCGGTGAAATATAATCATCAGACCACAGATAGGGCCTAGTAAAACTGATGCCTGACACGGAGCCACGGAAGATTTAACGAATAACCGTGGCTCCGGCTCGAAGAACAGTAGTAGGAAGGGGGTGGTTTTTAGTCAGTAAGAATATCACACCCTGTCTCGTCTCATCTAAGGTGGGAGAGTAATCGAATGATTCCCCCTCCTTGAAAAAACCTTCGTCCTTCTTTTTGTTTATAATATAGATAGGTACCGCTAAACATCCTCTTGTTTATATCACAGGTACTTCTCAATCCTTCTGTCAATCTTCTCCGAGAACGGCAGGTATGAATTACATGCAATCACTCAAAATGAATGTAGAGGTAGATTGTAGGCATCAAGTTTGCTATTCCAGTAGACGACTATGAAGTTCGATGAAATCGATTCCTGATGTGAGTGAAGCTGAGGGATAGCACTAGTATATATACGTCAGGCCTAACGTTCATACTCGAGTGATGGTTAGAAGTTCAAGTTTTTTAGATTGATTTTCAAAGTTTTGATATGTTTTTTACTTATATACGTCCTCACAGCATCATGTATTATTATCGTATTATCTTATCACTTAAAATAACCATTACAATCTGTTATACATTTTTAATATATAATGCAATAATTATTTATCGTGTGAATTAAAAAAGCTAGTCAGAAACACACTCATATATTTTTCCAAAACAAAAGACGAACATTCCAGGTTTCCCTATTGAAAGTGGCCAGCTTGCCACAGATAACATAAACATATATGTATAACACAATCTTATAAAGACAAGAATTTTTGGTCATGATATAGTTACTAGACGCTTATTAAATCAGCTCAAATGGTTGAAGATATCTTCTACAAAATTTGTGTAACAAGGTTCCACTCCTCGCACGTACAAACACATATTGCGAGTCACATAGAAGCTTATATAAAGAGTAGTACTGATCTAATACGTAATACAATGATTTGCCTGACTCGGGAACTATGAGATCTCTTATTGCGTAATTACATTATGAAGAGAGTAGTTATCCATTTTACAAAGAGTTTTCAGCCAAGTTTTATTCATAGTGTTACAATTTTACTCTGATTTTATTTTCAGTGCATTTAATTTATATTATTATTCACTACAATAAGGATTGTAACTTCTGTATTTATCTAGGTCTCCGTACTCGTACCGGTTGGGTCGATTTACTTTGTAAAGTAAGGCGAGCATCCTTCAACATCAAATTTTGAGGTAGGTTCTGTAAACTGTATACATTTGAAGCATAACATACCAGCAGTATCTACCCAAACTCATGCCTATATTTAGACTTCCTTCTTCAATGTGTGTTGGTTTGTGTACAGTCGTATTATACGTAAAGCGAACTAGACAAGTCCCTAGGGCACCAGGTTACGAAGAGGAGTGGTGAGAAGCGCAAAGTCTACTGACAATAGAGTGGCGACGGCATCAAAAAAAAATTATGAAGTGCTTATCTAGGGTGCTCTCTAGGTTCGCGGGCCGTCGCGAGAGACACTCCAGGCGTCTGGGATCGCGAGACGATCTCCGGCCACCGTAAGTACGGGCCTGCGGACGGCGAACACGGGTGACGAGCACGGGACCGCCCGAACGTGCGGCACGTCGCGTTCCGCGCGCGCCTCAAGGAGCCATTAGACCACCACAGATGAGGCCCAACAGGACTGATGCCGATACGGAGCCACGAAAAGCCTAACGGGTTGCCGAGGCTTCGGCTTGAAGAGCAGTAGTAGGAACGGGGTGGTTTTTAGTCAGTACCAGTCTGACACTCCCTCTCGCCTAACATAAAGCGGAAGAAGTCATAGGATGATTTTCCCCCTCAAAAAAAAGTCTGACACTCCCTCTCGCCTAACATAAAGCGGAAGAAGTCATAGGATGATTTTCCCCCTCAAAAAAAAGTATTACTAGACACGTCAGGCTTACTTTCAGTTTTTTACAGTTCAGTTTCAGAGGAATTTTCTCTCACGGACCCTCCGATTGTGGAATGAACTCCCTCCCTGGTTTTTCCAGTGGGCTACAACATGGGGTTCTTCAAGAGGGGAGTGAATAGGTACCAACAGCTACACGGTAACCGCTTAAAATCAGGTGGGCCGGTTGCTTGTTTGCCACCGTCGTGGTATAAAAAAAACTCTCATGTTTCTGTTGCATAGATTAGAAATAGTTTAATCCTAGCAAATAGCGTGATTATTCCACGAAACTTATACCACGTTTACAGCGACAAACTTAAACAAACCTCATCGATTTAACTTTAAAACAAGTCAAATTTTTCACTCGAAACTTCTACCGTTCACAATTGTCAAAGTTTTACATTTCAAACGGAGGTACCGGTTTCTTTTTACGAACAACTAGATAATAAAACATTTATAGGCTTAATAAAAAAAAGTTAAATAAAAAAGGACAACAAAATCGTCCCGTGTTAACTCTTTAGAAGGTTTTTCCTCTTGGGACTTTGGTAAAAGCTACCTTAAAGTCGAGTTTGGTTTTCTACGAAATTTTTCTTTTCAATGTTATTAAAAGGGCTGGCTTGACATTTTAAGGTAAACAGTAATTTTCGAGGAAAATTATTGAATTTTTAATAAGAATAATAATAAAATGGAATTCAAAATAATCAATGTGTAACATGAAACTGTTTTATAGAAAAAAAGAAAATGAAACGAAGAGAGAGAGATAGAAAGAGAGCAAGAGAGAAAGAAAAGAGAGAGAGAGAGAGAGAGAGAGAAGGAGAAAACAAAGCACTGCACGATTGGTGCGGTGGCTGGGCAACCGGCTGCCGTGCAACGTGTCGCGGGTTCGATTCCCGCACGGGACAACACTTTGTGTGATCCACAAATTGTTGTTCCGGGTCTGGGTGTCATTGTGTATGTGAACTTGTATGTTTGTAAACGCACCCACGACACAGGAGAAAATCCTAGTGTGTGGCAACGTTTTTTTTAAAAAAAAAAAAAAAAAAAAGCGTGTTTCGAGAAAATTCGTCATCTTTCCTCCTTAACTCCTAAATGTCATGTCTTAAATCTCAACAATATGTAAAATTCAAAGCAAGTTATACCAATTACTATCTAGCTAATATGCATAACTAGATTTCATGCAACTACATAAAATGCAGCCGTTCCCTTATCATCTGGTAGCAGTGTGAAACTGGCTTTATAGTGGCCATTTAAAAAGTAATTATAGTTGTGTGAATAGTATATAAGAGAATAAACTGTTGAGTGCTTAACAAATACACAGCGTTATTTCTAAAATTATCTAAGTACATACTATTCTTAGAGCTAAGCTTTTAAGTGTAGCAAGTTTTACTTGAACAATAAATTAAAATAAGTATTTATGTTAGTAGATAATAGATTAGATATAGCAATTACAACTTAGACGTATTGGAAAAGTTGTTTAGAAGTTCAGATAGAAAAGATTTTAAAAAGTATAATTCTCTTCTCTCTCTCTTAAAATCATTTAATTGGAAAGGTTGTCAGTGTAACAAATGACCATTCATTATCATTATTATATTATCATCATCAGTCTATAAATGACCACTGCAGAGCAAAGTCTCTTCTCATACGGAGTAATTTTGAGCGTCTCACGATTGCTCAATACAGGTTGGCGATTTCTAACTTATAATTAGAAATTTTAAGCCCAGGTTTCCTCACGATGTTTTCCTTCACCGTTTGTCAGTGGTGTCTAAACGATTGGCACTATACTATTACCTAAAAATTTACTGTAGCAATAATATACGATTTAGATATATTCTTTTAGGAAACAAGTACATACGTAGTATTAGTTCGAGTCGAATGGAAATGGAATGATCTGGTTAAGGACTGAGTATGGTACGTAAAAATGAGGAAGTGTGACAAGAAATACAATAGTATTTTCAAGATAACCATGATAAAATTTAACCTTCAAGTTCAAGAAGAAGTAAGTCAATTTCTAAGTCCATAAATTTCCTCTTGATCAAAAACGAAAACGCATTTGCCTTGATTGAGTATGTATACCTACCTACTTACTTTCCTTAAGGAAACCCTCTTTTTGTTTGTTAATAACGTAAAAGGACTCGTTGAATACCCGGAAAAACTATTCAGACGTAAAAACCCTTTCTTCTATCAGTAATTGCGATAACGTTTACAATACGAAATCTATGTAATTAAATCATTCGCGCTGTCAATTCATTAGGACCTTATTTTGTCTGCATTACTAATTATTAAGTGATTTCAGTTAAAGTCAGATAATTTTTTTGTATTAATATTATTCCATATATTTATTTAAAATTCTCTATGAATTACATTTTTAAATACGACAAAATAAAAAATAGGAGCCGACCAGTAGCGGGAGCATGGTCCAAGCTACCGGTGGTTAGGGCTCCAGAGACAGAAACCTCCTCACGATACGTGCCGTTTCTAGGAGAACTGCCTTCTGTATCAGGCCCTTGATCCACCCACCTAACGCCAGCCTCCTAAGATGGATGTCGAGGCTTTTAGGGATTAACCCATTGGCCAACACGACTATCGGCACAATGATAGCCGAATCCACACTCCACATGTCGACAACCTCGTGAGCTAAGTCTAGATATTTTATTTGTTTATCTTTCTCAGCTTTCACGAGGTTCTCGTCATGGGGAACGGTGACATCAATTATCATCGTGCGGCGTACTTGTCGGTCTATCACCACTATGTCAGGTTTATTGGCTACAATAGTCCTGTCAGTAATGATAGATCGGTCCCAGTACAATGTGATATGGTCATTTTCCAGAACTGGGTCGGGCACATACTTGTAGTACGGTACCTCAGACTCAACAAGTCGATAGTGCAAAGCAAGTTGCTGATGGATAATCTTGGCTACTTGATTATGCCTATGCAAATATTCACTGTTAGCCAAACGACCACAACCAGAAATTATATGTCTAATGGATTCACCAGGACTATGACATGCCCGACATATGTCAACCGTCCCATCCTTAATTATATATTTCCGATAGCTGTTCGTAAGGATAACTTCGTCCATTATTGCACAGACAAATCCTTCAGTTTCTCCAAAGAGATTACTGAATCGTAGCCAAGACACGGACGCTAGAAAATCTACACTGGGCCCATGAAGGGCCCGGAAGAAGCGTCCGTGGAGCTCCTTGCTATGCCATACCTCCTTGCGATCATTGACGCTCAGTACCACAGGTTTGCGCCAGTTCTCTTTTGCCAAGGATGGCGGAGTGAATCCATTGTCCACCTCTGCTACTTCTCGATGCATACCCTCGTTGACTTTTAGTAAATATTCCCTGAGGCTGCACACCTCACGGTTGTGAAGGATCTTAGCATATAATAAGCCTCGGCCAACCACACTTCCGCGGGATGTACAACCTCATGACCGACGAACGAGGGTGATGATTAATATTATTATTAGTATTAAAAAGAATGCTTTGTCTGCCACGTCGCACGAATAAGTGTGAGAGAGCCATGCTTCGACATAAATGGGCCGGCTCGACCGCAGTGATACTACGGCCTTAGAGAAAACCGACGTGAATTATTACTACTTGCGTTGTGTTTCGTCGTGTGAGTGAGGTTACTGGAGGTCCAATAACTTTCTCCACAGTCTTCCGAATACCTGAATCCCCAATAATCCTCAAATTTCTAATCCCCAAAAGGCCCGGTAACGCAATTATGGGGACATTTCACAATTTATAATAAATGTTTTCATATCTAAACAAAATTGATTTATAATAAGTATCGCCAGATTTTCTGAATTACGTATCTACTGTAGATCCTGGCTTACAGGAGTTGCAGCGGTTTTGGTAGGTTGTGGCGGGCGTGTCCTATTAAAAAAATGCTGAATTACCTAAAAATTACGAGTTACGTTAGCGTAACACGTAAGTAAACTAAGAAAAACTCTACTAGTTTCGAGTCACAGAAGGACTCTTCCTCATGAGCAGCTAGCGCGCTCGTGGCGATATCGCGTAGCCACATACATAGATACATAGTACTTACAGTAGGTTACTAGAAACCGATATACTTATTTACGTGAGTGACTCGTAATTAGGGTTCCGTACCTCAAAAGGAAAAAACGGAACCCTTATAGGATCACTTTGTTGTCCGTCTGTCCGTCCGTCCGTCCGTCCGTCCGTCCGTCTGTCAAGACTCTTTTTCTCAGGAACGCGTGAAATTCATACCAAATACTCAGGTCTACTGTCACTTGAAGCTGTGAAAAAATCAAACTTCTAAGCCAAAGCAATCAAAAGAAACAGCAATTTAAGCTACATATTTTGAAACTCGTAAGTACTCGCAAGGGAATCAAAACCTAAAGGGTACTTCCAGTCGACCTTGAAATTTGGCATGAAGCAACGTTTTATAGCACACATAAAGGAAAAATTCCGAAAACCTTAAATTTTTAGTTACATTATACCTTGCAGGTTTGTACGGAACCCTCGGTGCGCGAGTCCGACTCGCACTTGGCCGGTTTTTTTTTAGTTAAAAATGATTTATAATATATTTTTAGTAAACCCTGATCAAATGCACATGTCATATCAATCATATATCTGTCATTTGCTATCTAGACACCATATAGGTACATCGTTTTAAATTAATTAAGCTCAAAATACAACTAGATTATCAAAATCAAACAAAAACACGAGGAGATCGTCAATTCTCTCCAATTAGTGCCTAAGTGTGTTTACAGGAGTAAGTCCCGAAATCAATCGATGCATTAATAAACAGCCTTTGACGTCAAGTGGTCTTTGACTGCAGACAAACAGACCAACGTTTGCTATATTGATTAAGTAATATTGCTTAGCAATGATAGGATTGTGTTATGGATTGTGTATATAGATTAATTGGTAGTTCTAATATTTAGTGCGAGTAATACAATTGTTTTAGAAAATTTGTAGGTGTTATTAGTATCCCTATTTTGTTCCACCCCGCATTGAGCAAGCGTGGTGATTGATGATGTTCAAAATTGTTCCGTGTTGATGTGATGTGTATTGTGACTTATTAGTGGAGTGCTTGGGGAGTTTGACCTCGGACTCCAATTACTGTCAATGTATTAATGTGAGACCTTCTGCATTATGTTTTATACATAAATTACTAAAAAGCTTTTTTGTTTTTCTTAATTTGACACTAATTTCAATAACTATTAATGGTGCACATGATTGTAATTATGTAATTGATGGAGGTATGTTATTACATCAATGTAAATGGCAACTAGATGAAAAAATGGATGAAATATGCAATCACTATGTTCGATATTTAAATAATAATTACGGCAGAAACGTATACGTAGTATTTGTTGGTTATAAAAAAATTGTATAAAATTAATGGAAAAAAACCGTTGTGCACTCAAAAATACATGTGCAGATGTCGAATTTAATGAAAATACGCCCCTCAAAATTGACCAAGAGAAATTTCTTTTAAATAGTAAAAATAAAAGCAGACTCATAGACATGCTGAGGAAGAAACTATCTAACAATAATATTTTTACATGTCAAGTCGAAAGTGATGCCGACACATTAATTGTTGAAACAGCAATTAATTTGCAGTCAACAAATGTTACTGTAGTTTCTGAAGATATTGATGTACTAGTTCTATTAACTGCACTAACTCCAAACGACCGTGAAATTTATTTCCAAAAGCCACCTCGAGGAAATGTTGTACAGAAATTGTTTTCATCAAAAAGCTTAGAAAATACTTTACCAAAATGTAAAGAGCATAGTCTTTTCGTACACGCTTTCACTGGTTACGATACAACGTCTGCTTTTTTCAATAGAGGCAAAAACAAGTTCGCTAAAAATTTCGAAAAATGCAAGAGTTTACATGGCGCTGCTGAAGTATAATAGTAAAAATATTGATGTAGATCCTGACAGAATTTTTGAAGCTGGCGTTGCATTTATTTTGGAATTATACAGTGCTCCCAAAAAAGTTCAAGATTTGAATATATTGAGGTTTAATTCTTTTCTAAAGGGTACAGCCAAAAAAACCGGTGTTCAATTCTACCACCTACGTCTGATGCAGCGTTTGAACATTTGAAAAGAGTATATTTACAAGTGCAGATATGGTTAGGTAATAATATTTCTGTTGAAAATTAGGGTTGGAGGTACGTTTCTGATAAACTTGAACCAATACTGAAGAAACAATCGCCAGGTCCAGATAATTTACTTAAAATGCTATTTTGTAATTGTAAAAAAGGATGTGGTAATGCTTGCGGATGTCGAAAAAGTGGCTTATACTGCACTTCAGCGTGTTCACAGTGCAATGGTGATAGTTGTTTTAATGCATCTCCTTTCTTTAAAATAAGTAAAGTAGAAGAAAGTGACGTAAACGGAATAATTAAAGTTTAATCATTTTAAGCATGTATAAGAGGCGAACTATATAAATATTTTTTTAAACTTTTTTTTGTTACACTTATTGTTTCATAATATTATTTTTTAATATTATATGATAGAAATGTATCTATAACACGATTTTGACACTACTTACTTAGTTAAGCTCGTAATGTATTATATTATATGCCTTAATTTATTTATTTTATTATTAAATAAAAAGCAACGATTTTTAATTGGTAAACATTTTAATATACCTTATCAACAATACAATCCAACAGGTCTCATAATAATTCGTTGACAGTAATTGGATTCCGAGCTTTTTCAATTCTAGATGCTTAAGGCACTCTACTGTATTTCAAACGGTTTTGTTATAAAGACCAATGTTAATAATCGATCCTCAATTATTTCCGAATGTTTCTTGCGATGCTTTAGTAATAGGTTTTGCTTGTCAAATCACTTTTCTATGAAATTATGACTATGAAGGAATAAAGACGACATGTCTCTTTTTCTTATTATTATGATTTATGAAGGAAATCCTAAGTAACCTCCATGAATAAAATTCAATATCAATGACATAAAACGCTAAAGCAAATTACTGTCTTCAATAATAACCACTGTGTTCCCCATATAGTCACGTGACAGACGCAAATAAGAACTTATACTTACAAACAATTTTTTATCAAAAGATCCCAACCACAGAGTGCAAAGTGGCATAACCAGTTACAGATGTTTCAAAGAAAGGGATTTAACGAACCAGCATCAGTACCAATTGAGATACAAGTTTGTTTCTATTGTTCGAACAGGAGGTAAAGTTAGACAACTTAATGGCTGTGATTGCATTGCAAATGGGCTTAGATTGATTAAAAAAGGTTTTTGTGAGAATTTGAATTCAGATACAATTGTGTTAAGGTCGTATTTTATTAGTGGTTCTATTGATATTGAGGGATGGGTTTTGGAAGAAAAATTGTGTTTCGTTCTTAGAATAACTTCTAGTCAATTTCCGAAGGATGATTTTAAAAAAAAATTGCCATCTATGGCTAATTACTGTATTTCTTCGGTTTGTGGTATTATCTGAAATGCGTGTTGTGCATGATTCCAGACTTGATGCTTTCGTGCTTAAAAATGATCATGTGTACCTTAATATCTGACTTTATATACAGTTAATAGAACACATACTATATATAGTACATAAAGTTATGTATGAAACATGAGTGTGTAAGCAAAACATTACTAGAAGCAGTTAGTCACGTTTCGGTTTAAGCTCATTCATTAATCTGAAGGCTTAAGCTAAGACATTCCCTACATATACATAATACAAATACATAAGAACGTTCTTTGAGATCTTCTTAATACCAATATTAGCATATTTGACTTCAACATAATCGTTTGGGAAACACAAAGTCAGTCAGTTGTATTATACATAGTAAACCAGATTACTCTAGTCTTTACGAAAATCATTATTGAGTTAACGATTTCGAACGTTTTGAACCGACTTAAAAAAAAAGGAGTATCGTATTTTGACCTGTATGTATGTGTGAATGTTTGCGATCGGCTGAAACAATTTTGATGCGGTTTCCAGAAAAGTGTTAAGTGTTCAGTTTCACGTTAAGTCTTTGTTCACTTGGCATTGGCAGAAGGTTTTAGTATAATATTTAACTAATTGAAAAAAACGGGAGGTTCAAGTCGGGTTTTTTAAACGTAGTTCTTTATTAAGTTTTGTATGTGGCATCTGTTATTAGGCTTGTCTCTATATAGCCACAATAGATAATAAAAACTAGAGGTTAAATTCATATTACGTATCTCTGCCTACTTAGCCTCTTGTTGTTTTATACCGGGGGCCGGTTTTTCAACAGATAAAAGGTTAGCTTATCAAGAAAGAAAAGTATATATTTAAAAATTCATTTCAGCCAAGTGTCCAAATAGGTATAGGTCGTTTTTGTAATTAAGACAAAGTACTTTTGATCTCGGCTCCACAACCATGTAAAATTCCGAACGAATAATATAGTGTTAGGTCACGCAAAGAGAAAAGAGAAATAAATCTATTCAAATTAATAATACGCCTTACGCAACTAAAATTCTTCAGAGGTCGGCACTCGATTTTCCAAAATAAAGCACATTTTTTGACCTCTCAATAACTTCGCTAATTTGGATAATCACTCAACCGTCTCTAACGAGATTTCTATTCATTTTAACTTTCAGTAATCTATTTCAGGAAAGATTTGAAACGGATTACTTTATAGAAAAGTACTTGGGCTCGTTTTTATCGCAATTCATTTCAATTAGATCATGAAAATATTTTTAGTGTTTATGTTACTTTTGGTGATTGCTAGGTATATCGTTGAATAGGAAGTTTTAATTTGAACCTATTCGGGTCAACAAGAATTTGAATAGACTCTTTAGACAGATTTTCAAATCTTTTAGTTACAGCCAGCAGATATAAGATTTAGGCCTGGGTCACAATGTCTGGATGAATATAGAACGTAATTTGTATAAACTACCTCTATAGTGCCATATCAATGAAATTGATAAAACAGATACTATGGCCGATTTTTCGATCACCAGTTAATTCTAAACTTTTTTTTATGGCATATACGGTAAACGAGCAAACGTATCATCTGATGGTAAGCAATCGGCGTCGCCCATGGACACCTGGAATACCAGAGGCGTTACAAGTGCGTTGCCGGCCTTTTGGGTGATTAGGAGTTTGAAGATCGTTGGTGATTCAGGAATTGGGGAGATTGGGGAAGGGGAGGTTAATTGAGCCTCCGGTAACCTAACTCACACGACGAAACACAACGCAAGTGTTGTTTCACGTCGGTTTTCTGTGAGGCCGTGGTATCACTCCGGTCGAGCCAGCCCAATTGTGCCGAAGCATGACTCTCCCACACAATAAAAATAAATGAGGAATAACTGAAATTTTGACAATTCTAAAAACTGTCAAATGTCAATTTTATTCTACAGTTACGACTTAACTGATAATTAAAAAACCGGCCCTTAGTACGGAATGAAAGGCAAAATAATATGCTTATGTAGTCATCTACATGACTATATATGATTGATACAGTAAACAGAAAGAATAATCAAAAGACAATACCAAGCCTAGAACAGGCCATCTCAAAACAAATAGTCCAGATTATCAAATACTACTCCCAACCTCAAGTCATGCTAGCTAAGATCTTTCCAGTACTAGTCTTAGTATGACTTAACTATTCCTAAGTTCGTCCAGTGTGGCTTCTCAAGACTCCGAGACTTATAACAATAGTTAGTAATATCATTGTGAACGAGTAACCTAAGACCCGAAGTTTTAAGTGGCGTTGGGTTGTGGCACTCAGATCTTGATAGCTTAAAATGTTCCGTACCGAAATTTGTGAGGAAATTGTATTATCAGAACGTGAAATCACTTAGAGGGTTCTGTATGACTATGTATATTTATCTACGTGAGTACATCTGATAGACGTTGACCTGGTTAAGATATTTAGAAGTTAGATAGTGAATAAAATTTTTCAAAATGTGTATTTTAGGTTGTTAGTCAATTCTAGCTGGATATAGGCCTAGGCATAATTTCAGCAAAATACTAAATGACAGACACATCTGATAGTGGACGGAATCGTACTAATGATGATCATTATAACCACGTTGTTCTTGTCTACCTTAATATATACCACAGGAAGAAATTCCAGTTGTAATATGTGGGACCTATTTACCTTATTTTTATAGAGGTATATGTATTGTCCTTTGTATTGTATGTGTGTATATTGATCCTTACTAATATTATAAATCGGAAAGTGAGTTTGTTTGTTTGTTTGTTTGTTCCGCTTTCACGCCACAACTACTAAACTGATTGCTTTGAATGTTTGCAGATGTATAGTTAGAAGTCCGGATTAAATAACAGGGTACTTTTTATCCCGGAAAAATTTGATATTCCCGAGGGAAAACAAAAGTATTGGTATAGATGGCGCTGTGTGTATTGGTATATGTCACATTGGCTTTTTATCCTTTTGTGACGCGAGCGAAGCCGCGGGTAAAAGTTAGTGATAAATAAATAAATATACTTACAATGAAAAAATCGAGAATCTGTACCGATGTGGTATATTCTATTCTAAATTGAAATTAAATTGATCATCGTTTGACGAACATTTGAGTGCAAACATTTTCATCATCAAAAATATAAAAATATTAAGAAACATAACATATCCCCGAAGGGGTAGGCATAGGTGCACGTTATGCCATTGTACTATGTAACATCCACTGTTCACTATTTATGTTATGAGTCCCATGTAATAGGGGTGAGCCTATTGCCACATATCGGGCACAATTCCAGACTCCGTGCTACAACTGAGATTTTTTCATAAAAACCCAGTAATACTTTGCCCGACTCGGGAATCGAACCCGAGACCGCTTGCCCGGCAGTCGCACTTGCGACCACTCGGCCAATGAGATAATCAAGTAAGAAAATAAGAGAAATATACCTACAATAACATTCATATCATTTGTACGCCGAAGGCACTTACGTATCATAACAAAATAATTTGTTCGCACTTTCCCTTGTACAATAATAGGCAGTTTGAGTACCTCTACAGTCGAGCAGTAACGAGTATCTAAAGTCGAAAACATTTCGACAACAACATTGTTATTTATACAACTTGCAAACTTAGTACCGTGAAAATAGATATTATATTAGTTTTAGCAGGTGGTACAAACGTTTACAACGCCAGGATAACATTTTTTGAAAACATACGTGTTAGGAAAGTGGGCAAGCACGCAAACTGAGGAAAATTTTAATTGAACGAAGAGGTTTTAAATTGTAATAAGTTTATGAATTCACAGAAATAAAAATATTGCTGATTTTCCACAGTTGATTTTGTTGAAGTTAAAATTTTATCAAAAATACAAAACAAGTTTAGAGGAGTCGACCTAAATAAATATAGCAAATTCGTTTGCATTGAGTTTCAAAGTTCTTTATTTGTTTAAACTGGTGTTTGTTCAACTGGTTTGCTCCCTATGCACTCGTATTATCTACCTAAATACAAATTCTATCTACTACATGATAGATTTAAAATTTGTTTTTATGGTTTAAGAGTCAAAGTAGCAGACGGATCACCGGATGGACGGATGATGGTAAGCGATCAGCGCCGCCCATGGACACCCGCAACACCAGAGAAGGTCACAGGTACAGGTGCGTTGCCGGTTTTAAAAAGCAGTACGCTCTTTTCTTGAATGTTTGAAAGTCGTATCGGTTCGGAAATATCGCCGACGACAGATCATTCCACAGTTTTTTTAACTGTTGTGTATTTTTGTGTAACTCAAGTATCTACATTTGGTTCCTATAAGGAGGAACAAACATAGTAACCGTTGTAAGAGATCACACAGAGAAGCTTAAGTATTAACTTCACAGTGAACCAAAGCAATAAACCTTGGACTTATTAAAACGAGTAACATTGCATGTATAGTCTTGATCTATTTTTGGCTAGTATACAGTAAATACATTCTTGTTAATTCAAAAAATCTAATTAGTCCGTAAGTTAGGTAATGAGAAAATATTAGACAGGATTTTTTTATTTTGTCGTATAATAAAACAATACTAAGATAAAACGAATCAAAGTTTAGGAGTGGGGGCTAAAACGTCATTTCTACGTATAAAATGTACCGAGAAGTGACGTCACGCGACATTTCAAATCAATATATCGTCGAAAGTATTCGTTTCTGTAAGAAAATAAAAAATACGTGTCTAGTGTTTTTAAATAATTTACCAGACGGACATTAAAATAAAAATTAGGCATCTACCGTATTGTCCACCATCAGCTCCTATCCGTCGGCTGTTGGACATAGGCCTCTTACAAGATACCGCCGTGCTTGATCTTCATTCACCTCTCCGTCTCCAAGCACTGCCTCTCACTTGATTAATAGTTTGCACCCGTTGTAAAATATTTGGCCCTATATTTTCAATTTCGTGAAGCACTTATTATGTCTTAAGCATGAACCACTATTGTTTCACCTATAATAATAATTTTATGTAAGCCAAGAACAAGCCTCTTCGTACATTATACACGATTTCCGAATATTTGCTACTTACCTACTATTAATTTGATGATATTTAAGGTTATTACTGTTTAAAATCTAAATAACTACATTGAATTAGACATTATCATAATATGGATAAAAGTTGCAAAAAGTCGTTAGACGCTGTTTGCTTCTAGCCAACCGACCGATTTGGAAGTGATTAGGGGAAGTCATCGATGACGTCATTGACGAGAGTCGCATATGATCAGCTACAGGACACCCAATGCTACCTTACGTTCAGCAGCGAACGTCTTGTGGCTCAAAACGATGTAAAAGATGATGAATATGGATTTCTGTTAAGCCAAGAGGATACACTTGGGATGATAACAGAGTATGAAAATTAAAATATAATTAGCCCGTAAGCTAGGTAATGAAAAAATATTAGACACATATTTTCATATTCTGTCGTATAACACAACAATACTTAGATAAAACGAATCAAAGTTTAGGAGTAGGGTTTTCGATCATCGAATGACTCCTCCTGGGTGAGGCGGGAGGGAGTGTCAGACTATTACTGACTAAAAACCACCCCGTTCCTACTCCTGCACTTCGAGCCGGAGCCCCGGTAACCAGTAGATTCTCCGCGAAGGAGTGGGGGCTAAAACGTCATTTCTACGTATAAAATGGACATAGAAGTAGGCGTCACGCGACATTTCAAATCAAAATATCGTCGAAAGTATTCGTTTCTGTAAGTAAATAAAAAATACGTGTCCAATGATTTAAAATAATCTACCAGACGGTCATTAAAATAAAAATAAGGCATCTACCCTATTGTCTCACGACAGGTATAGGTGACATTTCAAGTGAAGCTGATTTCGCCTGACTCATATGGGCAACTACGCGTGACTTTTTTTTTTAAGGGGGGAAAATCATCGAATGACTGCTCCCGCCTGGGTGAGGCGGGAGGGAGTGTCAGACTCTTACTGACTAAAAACCACCCCGTTCCTTCTCCTGCACGTCGAGCCGGAGCCCCGGTTACCCGTTAGGTTCTCCGCGACAACTACGCGTGACTTATGTCTACAGTGATGTCGATATTGCCAGACATGTCGACCAAAGTCGCCTAACATCGTGGTCCACTCAACGTCGCTGACGACACATTTTGTCCCCTAGACATTTTGTATCCTTGGCTTAAGCCACGTTTTATACGACACTGTCCTGTTGAAAGATGACAAGATAAAAATCTTAGTAACGATGCATCATATTAAAACATTTTGTAGACTCTCAGTAAACTGTATACATAAAATAGTTTCTTTATTTTACCTCTAAAGGTATGTTTTATTTCATGTATTATTATAACATGAGATCTTAAAGATACTGATTAATTTTGTTCTACTTTTGAAGGAAATTTCACCGAAATTAATTACGAAGTACAATATAATTAGGTTTAATTAACGGAACATAAACTAAGGTACACGTCTAATTAGCCTATTTTTCTGCTGTACTTTTGGGTTTTCTTTGAAGTAAAAAACTTTCAGGTTTCCTTCACCTTAGCTAAATTCCATATAAGTTATTATTCTAGTCATTTTCGTTAATTAAACTTATAACATTTTTTTTTTTAATAAAACGTTGCCCCACACTAGGATTTTCGCCCGTGTCGTGGTGCGTTTACAAACATACAAGTTCACATACACATGACACCCAGACCCGGAACAACAATTTGTGGATCACACAAAGTGTTGTTCCGTGCGGGAATCGAACCCGCGACACGTTGCACGGCAGCCGGTTGCCCAGCCACCGCACCAACCGTGCAGTCGTTCCTATATTAACCGTGCAGTAATTCCTACATTAGTACCTATAGTCCTCTCCTCACAGAGTAATAGTTTACTCATTACACTAATATTATAACTGTGAAACAACTGCCTCGTTGGCCGAGTGGTCGCAAGTGCGACTGCCGACCAAGAGGTCTCGGGTTCGATTCCCGGATCGGGCAAAGTACTACTGTGTATTTTATAAATTCTCAGTAGTAGCACGAAGTCTGGAATTGTGCCCGGTATATGGCAATAAATAGGCTTACCACCTATTACATGGGACTCATAACATAAATAGTGAAAAGTGGGTGTTACATTGTACAGTGGCACAATGTGCACCTCTGCCTACCCCTTCGGGGATAAAAGGCGTGTTATGTGTGTGTATAACTGTGATAGTTTCTTTCTTGATGTAATTTTGTATACAGGCAGGGTATGGCCTGACTTAAGTGATAGGATATCTTTTATCATGAGTAAATGCTTCCGTTGGATAAAACTGGAATCACATTCTACGCGGATGAAGTCGCGGGCAGCAGCTGGCCTCTACATAAATTCAACCAAATTCTATGCGATAAAATAACAGAATTCGAAAATAAAACTTAGTTCGACTTTAATGAGTTGACAATGATGTAATGCAAATAAAATGCCATCGTAATATCTGTTAGAAAAGTCTTCACAAATTCAAATTATCGTCCTCAATATTCAGAAACAAAACGGCCAAACGTAGACATGAAAGAAACCCGGACTTACATTGCAAAACTTGTCTTAAATGCTAATAAAAGAGATCGCGGCCCGCTCCGACGAATTCAAGAATGAATATTTCATGATGGGTCTATTGACGACCAAGGAGCAGACCTACCACTCCCCCCACTTTCTAAACAAAACATTCTAACTCGACAGCTCATGTTCTCATTCCTAGAGGTCAAGTGATATTGGTCGTGACACAGGACCAGTGACGCAGATGTTGTGAGTTTATTTTCTCATTAATTTTTCATCTTTGTGTTCAGTTTCGTTTTGTTAACTACAGTTTGACAGGATTTTTGCGATTTTGTTCCTCTTTTTGATCGGAAAAAGGAAAATTTACGTGTGAATTAAGTATTGTGCATGCACTGGGAAACAATTGGGTACCAAGTTTACTATTTTGTTTGTATTTTTTATGAGTTCGTTACTGTTTTCATATTTTATTGTCAGTTGAACTGATCCTCCTCTTTTTAAAAAAAGGTTCGTACTGTATATTGTAAAACTACATAAAATACAATTGTAGTGAGAAGAATAGAGTGAGAAGAATCTCACGAACTGAAGTAAATAGTATTTCGAATCATATTAAACAAACATGTCAAAAAGAGAGAATTTGCTTCCCATCGCGCTCAACAGTACCGAACTACATATATTAAACCTTATTATTCCTTGCTCTACCTATACATCGCCACAAAAACATGTGACAATCAAGCTTACACACAAACACATCCCATTAGTACTCAGACTCACTACTCGTGCATGTATATTATTCGCTGATCCACTTACATCGAGGTACAGTCGTAAATACAAGTTGTTTACACCATTTGTCAATTTGTACCATTATCTATAACAAGTTCAGTGCGCAGGTAACGCCATAGCGTGTTGGTAACGACTGTACTAATATTTGTTGTGTACCAATCTATGGACAGGGCGGGATTAGAGATGATAAAAAAATAAAAAGCTGATCGAGCTTAAAACATATTCAATATTGATTTTTCGTTTGGTATCATTAATTTTGTGCTTCATTGGTTGAGTTACTATTTATGCGTCTTTGGCCGAGTCCTTTATTGACTGTACGCGTGATTGTCAATATTTTGGATTCTATCTCCGTGGTTTGCGTTTTGCTTTGTCCGATATTATGTTTTATCAAAGCATTATTTAAAGGTTTAATTGTGAGAACGCAAACCAGCTTAATGACTGTACTAGTACATATTACTAGTTCATAGTATGTATGTACTAGTTACCGTAGGTGTATAATTAGTACATACTATAACGGGCTGGTGCTAAAAATCAGCGCCGTGGGCTCGAGCCTCTGTGCCCGGTCCAAGGTATTAAGCTGAGCTCCAGCCTTTTGCGCTGCGACGCACCATGGGTTTTTGTGTGTTCCTAAATTCTCGTTGTGTGTCGTAGCAAAGTAAATGGTTTTTCTTTCTTTATTTTTAGTAAAATGCGACAATCTAGAAATTGTAAAAATCTGAAACCACAGTCCCATTTTGATAAGTGAAAGGCGTCATCGATACAGAAACTGTTTATGTTTAAATTCAAAGTACTGGAACGACTATTCTACACAATTTAATTCAACAACAAAAACTAGAAACAACAAGGAGATAGTAAGTTTCAATTGCAAAACGTTTAACATTCAATAAGTTTGTATAACAAAATCGCTTCGTATGTAAACTGTTTCACTAGCAGCAAACTTTGGTTCTACATTACGTTAGCGGAGATTAAATGAAAACGTTTTGTACCAATTGAGTATTGGGACTATTTTTAGAATACTCTATTAGACATTTAACTAACCATCATTTTGCTACTAAGTATATATAGTAACACTTTTTTTTAAGAAGGGAAAATCATCGAATGACTGCTCCCGCCTAGGTGAGGCGGGAGGGAGTATCAGACTCTTACTGAATAAAAACAACTCCGTTTCTTCTCTTGCACGTCGAGCCGGAGCCCCAGTTACCCGTTAGGTTCTCCGCGACATATATAGTAACACTAACTTTTCACTATTTATGTTATGAGTCCCATGTAATAAACGGTGAGCCTATTGACATGTACCAGGCACAATTCTAGACTCTGTGCTACTACTGAGAATTTAAATAAAAACCAGTAAGGTAGTACTTTTCCCGACGCGGGAGTCGCACTTGCGACCACTTGGCCAACAAGACAATTGCTACGTCCAAAAATTAGATTGTGTACTGTAGTACTTCCAAATACCACGTCCCATGCCTAACTATATTTTAAAATCCAAAGCAAGGTAACAGCTACCTAGTCAATATTACATCAGTAAAAAGAAAATGAAAATAAAAATCACCGTAGTCTAACACTAAGAAGCAGTAATTACATTACACAGAAAATTAAAAGGCTTGTCCTATAAAAAATCAATTTACACGGTTCCAATTTGTGTCTAACTTAATCCGGGCCTGTCTTTCTTAAATGGAAGACTAGCGTGGTCTAAGAATAGTTGTCGAGAAAACAATACGTTCTACAATCTCTTAACGTTACAGGATATTGTATCGAAATCGCTAAATTGCTTTATAAATATTTAGTTTTATGAAAGATCAAAGGTTACTTACTACCCTGTATAATATCTGTATGTTCTCCATCTGAAAAAATTTTTTTTCAGAACTATCTCATTTGTTGGTTGGTTGCCATATTGCAATATGACAAGGAAATCTATCTTAAATACAGACACACACACACACACAGACGTAAGGTTGCAAGCCCTTCGTTTTTCTACCGGATACATTTCGGTGAGTGTGCGGAGGAATTGCACAACTTGATTCCCCCTAGTCCTTTCCATCATCGTACCACAAGACAATCGGCAAAGTGTCACCGATTTATGGTAGATGTCTCACCCACACGCACCAAGTGCTTCGCTTCAAGCTTCCTTATGCGTACTGCTAAAGAGTGGAATTCTTTGCCAGAGTCTGTATTTCCTAAAGGGAGTCTTCAAGGCCCGAGTGAATAGGTTGCTTATGGGACGACGTGCTCCATCGCAGATCGCATCATTGTTTACCACCAAGTGAGATAGTGGTCAAACGTCGGCCCATCAAATATAAAAAAAATAATTAATATTAATAATTTTCATCAATCAAAACCTTAAAACTAATTATAAAGAATAATTGATCAACATTTTTTGCTCATGATTCAACCTAATTTGAAACATTATGAATCACTAGATGAATTACTCTACTCCAACTATCGCTAAAACACTTTTCTCAGAAAACTCTTCACAAGAAAACTTGATAATTATGTCAACATCGAATGTAATTGGTTTTTAAGGAGTCTAAAAGAAAATAAATAATGTAACAGCTGGCGAATTTCACACAGTATCGATATTTTAAAGTTTGAGCGTCAATAGCCCTCGGGCGATCTAGAACTTGAATAGGACGGCCAACTATAGCAAAGATCTCATTCTTAACCCGAACACGTTTAGCTTAGCTCGAGGGTTAAAAGCAACATTTATTAAAACTGCACTAGGTACAAGTTGTTTGTATTTTTTCAACTTGGTACTGCACAAAGAAGTTGGAACTGTAGTCCGACTACTAATTAGTTTTGCTATGGTATTAAACTAAGGAGATGAAGTCGAGTCAATTGTAGTTGTATGGACGTTTATTTTCTTGTGTCAAAAATCAACGTCTGATATGTTTTAGTGAGAAAATTAATATTTTTTTAAATAAATATTTGTGCTACTTAGTTCTGTAGAATAGAATGGTGCTTTAAATATCAGCTGTATCTCCATCAGGATTTTGATAGCACCGCCAACCACAATGATACTAGTCAGTAGTAACAGAAGTAGTTTTGGCGCCAGAGCATTGCAGAGTACATTTTTATGGGTACACCTATTAGAAGAAAAAAATCTACATCATGTGAAAGGCGAGTTTTTATAGTGTATTAGTCAGTTGGAACTAAATCATCTTCTTCTTCTTTAGCCTTTTTTTCTACCCTTAGGGTGTAGGCCTCCTTCAGTGTCTGCCATCTCTTTCGGTCTTGAGCAATTTCTATCCATTTCGTGCCAGCTGTTCGTTTGATGTCATCGTACCAACGCATCTGGGGTCTTCCTTGTGGGCGTTTTTCGCCCCACGGTCTCCACTCTATCACGGCTTTGCACCACGAACCCTGTTTGCGTGCAATGTGGCCAGCCCACTCCCACTTAAGTTTCGCGATATGCTGTGTGACGTCCTTGACTTTACTCTTCTGTCTTAGCCACTGGTTTCTTTTGCGGTCTCTCAGCGTAACGCCTACCAGCTTCCTTTCTACTGCTCGTTGGGCTACTTGGAGTTTTTGTAGAATGTCCTTTGTAAACACCCAGGTCTCGGCCCCGTATGTGAGCACCGGTAGTATACACTGATCATATATGCGTGCCTTCTGTTTAGCAGTGATGTTCATACGGAAGGCGAACTCAAGTTTGGAGTAGGCCGCCCACGCTAATCTTATACGCCTGTCAATTTCGTTGGCTTGGTTGTCCTTTCCCATTACCACTTCTTGTCCCAGATACACATATTTAGTCACTCTCTCAATAACGGCGTCATTTACTTTAAAGGATGTGGTGGTGTTGGAACAATTGGTCATGACTTTGGTTTTATCCATATTCATTTCCAAACCGCACCGTGCCGAGGCATTACTAAGTTCCCGTATCATGGTTTCAAGGTCAATCGGGTTGTCTGCGAACAGTACGATGTCGTCAGCGAATCTAAGGTTATTCAGTGTTTTGCCCTCGATGTTGATGCCGCAATCTCTCCAGTCTAGCATTTTAAAGACATCCTCTAGCACCAATGTGAAGAGTTTTGGAGAGAGGGTATCCCCCTGTCTTACTCCTCTCTGTATCTCCACTGGTTTGGTCTCCGGAGGTAAATTTACCTTTAAGGTGGCGTTCTGATATATATTTTTCACTAGGTTTGTGTAGCGGTGATCTATTCTAGCATTTTGCATAGACTGAATTACTGCCCAGGATTCGATGCTGTCGAAAGCCTTTTTGTAGTCTATGAATGCAAGCCACAGGGGCATCTGGTATTCTGTAGCTTTTTCTATGACTATTCTCATTGTTAGTATGTGGTCCATGGTACTAGACCCACTCATGAATCCGGCTTGTTCGACTGGCTGGTAGAAGTCGAGTTTTTTGGTCAAACGAGTAGTGATAATTTTGGTAAACAATTTGTACAGCTGTGATAATAGGCTGATGGGGCGGTAGTTATTGAGGTCAACTTTGCTTCCCTTTTTAAATACTAAGATAACTATGGCACTTTCCCATGTTTTCGGTATTCGGCTCTCCTCCAAGCACTTGTTAAAGAGTTTTTCTATGACTTCAATTACCCCGTTTCCCCTTCCTTGACCATTTCTATGATGATATCGTCTTCACCAGGGGCTTTGCCGTTTGACATCCTACGTAGTGCAGCGCTTATCTCGGTCTTTGTTATCTCCGGTATATCTTCAGATCCAACGTTTACAATTTTGCGATTTTCCCAGCTAGGTGGTTTAGGATTTCTAGTGCTATATAATTGCTGATAATACTCCTCTATAACCTCTAGAAGTCGTTTTTGATCAGCAATAATATTTCCTTTTGAGTCACAAAGCTTAGTAATTTGTTGAGTACCGGGCTTTAGAGCTTTTCTAAATACTTTTGGACCTCTATGTTTCGCGATGATTGTCTTCACAATTTTCGCGCGGTACTCATCAATGTCGTTCTCCACACAAGCCCGTGTCTGTTTACAAACTGCTTTGAACAGGGCCGTATGGTTTTCTCCTTGTTTGATTAGAGTCCGTCTTTGTTCCAGTAGATCTCTAGTTTTTGGTTGCAGTTTGTGTGAGCAGCTTTTGTTTCTAGCAGCTACAGTGTTAGCCGCTTGACATAGAGAACTACTTAGTTGGTTTAGGAGATCATTGACGTTTGGTGTGTTGGTATCTATAAGTTTTAGGTGTTCTTTAACTTCTTTCTGATATGCTTCCCTGTTAACTTGTATGCTTACAGGGTTAACTTTGTTCTTCTTTCGTCTTATTGATGCATACCGTTCCAATTTTGCGTCGATTTGCACTAATGCACGAATAAGTCGGTGGTCACTTCCCGTATAGAAACTATTTAGTACCGAGATATCTTTTACTATGCATTTGTGGCTACTAAACAAATAGTCTATTTCATTCTTATATCTTGCACCAGGGGATACCCACGTCCATTTTCTTTCAGGTCTTTATTGGAAGAAAGAGCTCATGTGGTACAACTTTTCCTGTTCCAGGAAGTTAATAAGGGTCCTCCCCCGGGCGTTCCTACTGCCATAACCGAATTGGCCAAGTATTTGTTCAGAATCATCCTCCCTAACACCAATCTTCGCGTTAAAATCGCCGGTGATTACTGTGTATGTAGTCTTATGGTCCTTAATGCACGAACTAATGTCCTCGTACATTTGCTCTACCTCTATGTCAGCAGCGGTGCTTGTAGGAGCATAGACTTGGATGACTTTCAGTGTAACTTTTTTTGTTATGTGCAGAATTAAATATAAGATTCTATCGGAGACTGAGTTTATAGATATTATGTTTCCACTGATTCTTTTGTTAATAAGTAGAGCCACCCCGTGCTCGTGCCTATCTGAGTCGGATCCGCGGTAGTATAGAGAGTGTCCATTTGCGAGCTTGAGATATTCTTCACCCTGTCTTCTAACTTCGGACAATCCAACAATATCCCAATTGATTTTATTAAGTTCGTAGAGCAATTCTTCCATTCTATCTTCTGTCCTCAATGTTTGGGCGTTGTACGATGCTATCGCTAATTTTAAACGTGATTGTAAGTTTTGGCAGCGTTTATACTCCCAGTGATTCTTCGCACCCCTGGCGCTACCATGTCCCATACTGCTGCCTCTGTTGGGGGTCGCAGCGCCGCTGGGAACTCGGGGCCATTTTTTCTTTTGTGTGTTCATAATACTGAAGGGTTTAGGCGAGTTAACCCACCCGCTTGCCTAAGGCGTCTTGGTGGGTGAGAAGTAATCCATCTGACTCGGATTTTGGATGCTACCGTTGGTCTTATATGACTCGTCCGCTACCATCCTTAGGATGAATCATCCCTCTCTGATGACATCCAGACCAAACAGCCGTACTACGCCTGTGTGGTCCCCCCTATCTCTCGTCCGTTTGTTGACCTCACTTCCCACTGGGATTTGCATCACAATCTTCCGTAAGGTTGCTCAACGTAACAGGGCCTACCGCGTGAAGGTGAGAGTGGAGTTGGGGTGCAGAGGCTGAAGAATTTCTTTTGAAAAATTCTGTTTTCATTAACAAATTTATTTAACTGATTTCGAGCTTGATTGACATATTATATTTACGCCCATCTTTAACTAATTAAAAGTTTCCCTGATTCTAAAGGTCATGAATGTTAAAATCGTTCCATAACTAAATCATGTTTATCAGAAATTCATTTAATAACTATTTATAGTGTTTGTCTAAGAGCTGCTATACAATTTATATCAGAGCCCATAGAGTAAACCATGGGTTTTTGAAGGTTCTTTATGAGGTGCGTTGTAAATGACTGTTTTGAGAATAATAATATTTTAAGCTTCGTACCCATAGGTTAGTTAAAGAAACACTTATCTTACATGATGAAAATAATGAAGGACAAGGTAGCCTATATGTTGACCACACACGATAGTAATATTCAAGCAAAATTTGAAGAAAATCTATGCAGTACTTTTTGAGTTTAGCCCGGACATACATACAAACAAACAGACAAAAACTCTAAGAACTTTAATTTTGGCTTCGGTATCGACTGTAGATCACGCCCAAGTACTCAATGAATTAAACATATCTGTCTACTCAAGGAAGACTAGTTTCGAGTACTCTACTAGTTTCGAATCACATAGTGACTCGTTCTCATAAGCAGCGTGCGCGGACTTGGCCACGTGGGTTGCGTGACGTTGTTATCATTTGTTTAAGGGAGTTCCTATAGCCATTAACTAATTATCTTGATCTATCAACATACACGTCATTATGCAGGACGTGTACCTAATATTATAGGACGCAAAGCAAACATCTTAGCTTTGAATACCTAATCATGGCTAATAATTAGCTCTGTATTGAGACAGACTGCGTTGCGAGCAATTGGTGTGACATAAACAGAATTGAACTTTACTTAATCAAAAATAAATTATTTCGACTGTTCAATACAATAAAATATTAAAAAATAATCACTACCATTCGATTTTATGACCAACTTATTTTTAGTATTTTTTCAGCATTTTTTTAAGAAATAAGTATGCTGTTTGACGCTAAAAAATCGTGACGTCAATATACAATCTCGTATAAAATAAATACAAAAATGTCGTTTTTGACAGTTCGAAAATAATATCGAATTTTACTAGTTGGCAAGTACCAAATGCAATGTTTATAATCGAAACTTATACAGTTGATTAAAAAGTTAAGCTACTGTTGTTTGCTTAAGTTTTTTGTCTAAATATTAAATGAGATCCCGTTGCAATTTTATTCAGTGGTTAAATTTTTGAAATTATTTTGATGTGTCGATTTCCAAAGTCACTGTAGACTCTTGTTAAATTTTTTAAAGAAACTGGGTGTGAACTTCATATGTATTTGTTCGTAATTTGTACTTGGAATATTAGATAAACAAATTATGAACAACTTTCTTACATAAAAATAAATCATAATTTGACCTAATTTATGTCTACATAAAGACTAAACTAGGTCGCAAAGATTGCATGCCTAAACAACCATAAATAAAACACCCTGTAGAATATCCGATATCTATTTTTAGTTCAGGTTCAGTGGCTATTGACCTACGGCTCCCACTAGTCATTACCGAGAATTATTTATTAGCGGGTTCGATTCCCGAGAGCGTCCCTGCGTTAAATAGGATATCGGGTAGCTTTGATAGCAAACATGGTTTGTGGATCTTTGATCAGCCTGTATATCGTGTGTTTTTGGTCGAGAGAATTGCGTTTATGTTTCATATTGCGTCAATTTGAAATGTGTATTAATTTTTTTTTATTTGTTTTTTATGCAATCGTGTTGTTCACAGATAAAAGATAGACAGAGATAAAGGATTTAGAGCCATAGTTAGCACTATGGTCGACCGGCTGCCATGCGATTGTACCTCTATAATGGATTTGATTCCTGCACGGAATAATTCATTGTATGATCAGAATCTAAGAAATAATGTTTAGGGTCAAAATATGAAATGAAATTAAGTAAGGTAACATATAAAAATACCGACATCAAGTCATTTGAAATTCTCGAGGGAAAACAAAAGTATTAGTATAGATGGCAGTGTGTGTATCGTTATATGTCACATAGGCTACTTTTTATCCTTTTGTGACGCGAGCGAAGCCGCGGGTAAAAGCTAGTAAATAAATAAAGGAAAAAAGACTTCATACTTTGATCAGTAGACTTTCAAAGGCCTTGTGTCACACAGCTTCCACTAACAGAGCTACATCAATGAGGCGCAGTCATTAGAAATTATTTATTAGTCAATCCAGCGCTGAGGGACGTCAATCCCGAACTAAATAGAATATCAAATAGCACTCCCACTCCGCTTCAGCAAATATAGGCCCAAGTGCTCGTTGGATTAATGTGCTGTTTATCAAATAGACTAGTATTTGTTCCTGCTATCTGATATTGTTAGGTACGCGTGATTTTGTTTTAGAACCGAATAGGCATTTTGATCACCAAAAAATCGTAGGTTTCTAATGGGGAATTGGCAGTTTTATGAGTAAAATTATTGCCCGTTTTGTTAATCACATTATACCAGACTTGCTATTTTTTTTTTGTATCGCTTGCCCATGATTTGAACCACAAATTTTGATCTCAGTTTATTAAATTATGAATATTCTGTGATAATAGTTTACACGTTAACAATTCGTTCTTTTAGAATTTTGAGTCTGAATCTAAGGTCTTTTCTCATCAATCCTAAGAAGTTTAATATTCTTGAAATACTATCACAAAATATTTGTTTAAAACCTCGACTTCGACCTTGATCCGTAATGAGGGTACGAGGGCGTCTCATCTCGAGTCACCATTTGTAAACTAACCGCAGAAAGCAATGCTTAACCTGTCAAGTGGTCGTCTTGTTTTTGTAATCCTAGCAACGTGCTCTTCAGCAGAAAAGCTATGAAAAATATTTATAAAAAAGGTTTATTCATGTTTTTCTGCTACACATTTTAAATATTTGACTATAATTTCCATCTTTTTAATTAGGTCATATTTCTACACTCCGTATTATACCCCATTTTAAAACCAAAAATATTAACACAATAATAAATAAAATGTTTACATTGTGTGCATGTATTGTTCCGAGTAACGAAATCGCGAGGCAAAAGTATTAATTGAAATCATCGAAGCCTACAGAGAATTCTTATCAAAATTTAATTATAAAATACATATGAAATTGGACGCTCCTCTGAAACCCCGCGAACTCGTAGGATTCCTCGGAGCGTATCGCTACGTACCGCGAACTGCTAGAGCTAACTTTGCAGCATAAATTGGTATAAACGGCTATCGTTACCTTTCACAAAGTAGGGCAAGAGAGATAGAAGGTTTGTTTTCTTTAGACTGTAAATAAAGGAAGTATAGAATAATTAAAGGAAGATGAATTGACATGATTGAAGACATGACACGCTAATGCTTCTTTTTCCTATTCTGGTACCAAATAATTTGGCTGATTTTTCCGAGTATCTAGTTGGTGATTTACTTCATCTTTTGTTTATTTATTTACTAGCTTCTGCCCGCGACTTCGTACGCGTAATCCCATTTTTTCCCGTCCTCGTTCGTGATTTTTGGTAAAAAGTAAAAAAAAGTATTGGTTAAAAAGTCGTCGACATTATCCTATGTCGGTCTCCTGGCTCTAAGCTACCTCCCCACCAATTTTGAGCCAAATCTATTCTGCCGTTCTTGAGTTATAAGTGGTGTAACTAACACGACTTTCTTTTATATATATAGATTTATAAAGCACACAAACGTGCACATGAGTGAATTTACCAGTCAGACCCTTGGGTGATGCAGAGAATGTACCCAGCGAATGCAAAGTACATGCAATGAATGAGTGATTTTTTCAGTTATACTTAAGTTTCTAGTCTATCTTGGGTAATCTCGTGCTGAGTTGTGTAGGATATAAAAGTACTCAACTTGTGTTTTTATGGAAACAGAGCATATCTGGCATGATTGCCGAATCTTAACTTAAAACATTGCAACGTTTCCTTCAGAGATGACGTTAGTCTAATTTCAAGTACCGTGGCTTTAAATGACACTTCTGCCTATTTCCCTGCAATACGAAACAAAGCGAACGGAGGCAACACGTAGAAAGCAAAAGGGTAATTAAAGCTTCAGATCGGCGCAGTTCGGTAACTTCAGTTAATTGTTCCCTACCCACAGGTTGGTAGTACTTTGCATTCCTTTGCGCAGCCATACTTGTTCGTACAGGTCTTGTGAGTCTTGTCTTTACCCAGTTTCTTGTGATTGTATGTTACTATGTTATATATTGTTAGAAGTTCTGTTTGTAGGTGGGGGAATATTTTGAGAAATGTTTCTGAGCGTCAAGACTTTAGTTGTGGCTTTTTTTTAAGGGGGAAAATCATCGAATGACTGCTCCCGCCTGGGTGAGGCGGGAGGGAGTATCAAAATCTTACTGACTAAAAACCACCCAGTTCCTTCTCCTGCACGTCGAGCCGGAGCCCCGGTAACCCGTTAGGATCACCGCGACTTTAGTTGGGGCTAAGGTATAATGTTTGGAGGGTAGTATTGCGTCAGTAACATGCTAAATAATAGGTCAGTGAAACGATACTTTAAATAATGTTTAGTCTACAATCTAGTTGGATATTAAAATTACGAGATTATTATGTAACAAATATTAGGCTGCGTGTCCATAAAAAATGTGTAATGGAAATATTATATCATGCCAGTATGTCTATCTGTGCTGTGAAAATGTGTAATTTTCCGTTTCCACTAAAGTCGTGCTGACCGAGGCAAGTTAAATAAAGCGATTTTATAGGTTCTTTACAAACACATTCCTCGCTTCGCAACCAACACACGAATAAAATGTGTGTGTGTGTGTGTGTTTGTGTGTATATGTACATTTAAATGTACATATATATATGTAATGCCGAAGAGACCAATTAATGTTTGACCAAACTGCACTTAATTTGATTGAGAAATCGAATGCCAACATTTTTGAATCATTATTTTACATTAATTTGATATTATGATAATTAATTGCGATCAGCGTAATTTTAATTCCGTATTAAAATTCAGATTTTAACATAAAGCTCGGAATTAAAATGTGTTACGTAAAATTATAGTCTATTTAATGTGTTTTTAAGCCCGATACATAAATGATATACCAAAAATATGCGTAACAAGACATACTCATACACACTCAAGACATATTTGTAGGCTTAAATAAACAACTATAGTATTAAAAGAAATGCAGTAGCCAAGTAATTAAAACAACATTTTTGTTAATTAAAAACCGCGAGTTACTCACGTGAATATACTGAGATAAGCTCTACTAGTTTCGAATCACAGAGGCGTCCTCGCTGGGACCGCGCACGCTGCTCATGAAGAAGAACCCCTCTGTGGTTGGAAACTAGTTGAGCTTTTCTTAGTATATTCACGTGAGTAACCCGTGATTTTTAGTTAATTAAGTATGTCTCACGGTAGTTGTTATATATTTTTTTTTAACCAGAGTTCATATGTGGATAAACACTTTAAATTTTCTACAAAAACATAAGTGTGATTGAAACCATACATAGCTCTACACAACTCCTTAAAACACGTCACCATTTGTCTCCAAAATTACAAAAAAGGTCCAGGTGGAAACACTACGATTCGCACAATCAAACATCAATTCACGTTCAATTCTCTAGTGATTGTTGACGTCAAAACGTCACAGGCTACGGAGGCTACAGTTTTCGTATGAACGGTCACAAGGCGCGTTTTCCATTGGATTCTAGTCGTATGCCTTGTTTGTCGATGTTATTCAAACTAGCTTTTTCATATTTGTATTGTAACTTTCGTGAGACATACTAAATAAATTATTATGTTTTCGGTTTACTCACGTAGTGATTCGACGAGGAACTCGACTAGTTTCAAGCCATGCTAGAGGCTCATATTCATGAGCAGCATTTCGCGAACCGCGACGCGGCGACTGTCGCGCTGCTACTCTAAACTAGTCGAGTTCCTCGTTGAATCACTACATGAGTAATCCGAAAACATGATAATTTATTTAGCTTTTTCATAGTTCATCGTTGAAGCCCCATTTAGACGATTCAAGTTTCTTGCCTGCTATATACAATTAATAATATAATTTACTTGCATGGTTTAATCGCTTGAATGCCCGTATATGAGACACAATAGAAAATATATTGTGTCTCGCGTGGATCCACGTTTAGACACATGACGGGTTAAGCAAACGTGACGTTCGACGACGAGAGAAAAAAAACAAATAGATCTACAATTTGTTTTTTTTTCTCTCCCACACTTATATGCATGTGTATGCAAGTTCTTATTTCAAATATCACTTGGATTTATGCGTATTAACTTCTTGACATTTAATAGTTGGTTGCGCTACATTTATCGAATTCATTTATTTCTTGAATAACATTCATAAGAAAATGATACCTTGTCGTGTAAACGAACCTCAAAATCTTGTACCATACGGTAGCTAAATTGTCGAAATGTCAAATGAAGATAAACATTCGAGCCTTCTGATATGTTTTTTGAAATTGGAATGCAATAATGTACCAATTTTTTTAAAAAAAGTTGATGTTATATTTTTATAAAAACTATCGTAGGCTGCGCGACATCGCCGCAAGCGCGCACGCTGCTCATGAGGAAGAACCCCTCGATGGTTCGAACTATTAGAGCTTTTACGTGAGTAACCCGCGATTTTTAGTTAAATCGCCTTTCATATCAGAAGCGATTTATGAAGGATTGTTTGAGGTATCTTTTTGTGAGTGTAAAAGAATTTGATAACTTTATGTTTATGTAAACAAGGCTTATTTAAATTAAATAAAAAAAATGTGCTATTTTAGTTATATTTATATTAATTACTTTAGGTTCATCTTAACCAAATGTAAAATCCTTTTCAAAGAAAACTTATAAAGCTTTGACATACCGTCCATTTATATTCACTTATTGACGAAGCTTGCTTCGAGAACCATTTATGAATGAACTGCGCACTCCACATTTCGATATATTATGTCCGTAATAAGTTACATATTTGCAAGATATTTAAGTAAAGTCTTTGATCAAGTTAGAAGATATTGAACTCTGTTATTTATTTTAAGGTAAATAATATTATTATGAGTTCTTTACTAAGTACCTATGTTTCAGTATTAATGTACGTCCATGGAAAATTTCAGGTGACTGTCTTGTGGGTATTATCCACTTGAGTTTTGATTTTGAGTTTAATACTCATATTTTTTTTTATTACGCCCAAGTGAGAGAGTATTATCTCCTGCGTTGTGAGTCGTGCAACCATGAGTCTGTGGCGGTCATCGCCCCCATTCTATGTCATCATGTGATTCCGATTCTGATCATGTGATTATGATGTCACCTGTGCCCTATCATGTATTAATTTGATTTATAATTAAACAGTCTCATACCGAACTTAAACGAGTGCAGATCATTTCACTCCTCACACAAATACCCTACACATACGGCGCTAAGCCCCACATATGGTGACCCCGACGTGATCGTCCAACTGACGTCATTTTTTTTCGGAAAACGTGAACAAATTACTTTCGAATTTACAATGGCGACTCAACCAAAACTACAACCCGAAGTGGTGGAGCTAGCGACCGTAACAGTGTCTTCAAGGATTCCTGATTTTTGGCGTGATCAGCCGCGACTGTGGTTCGTGCAATGCGAAGCAGTGCTGAGTCCTCAAAAACTAAGCGACGAAGCGAGGTTCAACATGGTCGTCACTAAGCTCGGCAAAGAAGTTGTGCAGCAAGTTAGCGACATTTTGTTGAAACCACCGGAAACGAAGAAATTCGAAACTCTGAAGGCGCGGTTGTTAACCGTTTATGAAGAATCAGAAATGCGGCAATTCCAATAACTGCTGAGTGAGATGGAGTTAGGCGACCAAAAGCCTTCACAGCTTTTGCGTCGAATGAGAGATCTTGCACGCGAGAAAATACCTGACGAGACTCTTTCTATTATGTGGCAAGGACACCTACCTTCACCAGTGAGAGCCGTGCTGGCAGTTACAGAAGTGAAAAATTTGGAGACTCTCGCCGCGATAGCTGACAAAGTGATGGAGACCTCGAAACCGTTTCAAGTATCCGAAGTGCAAAGCTCAACCAGTGTCAATACACACACTGACCAAAATACTATTATGGCAAAAATCGCAAAGTTAACTGCAAAAATTGACGAAATGGGCGATCGCAATCAGCATCTCGTTCGCATCATATGAATCGCCGGACACCTGATACTCCCGGTTGGCTTTGTTATTATCACAAAAAGTTTCGTAACAGAGCAATAAAATGCGTGGAGCCGTGCGCCTGGAAGAAGGAAGAACACAAGGAAAACTAGTCGTGGCGCAGTCACAGGCGGAGATTTGTGCCATTGTCCCAGTCAACCGCCTATGTATTTTAGATAACAATAGTGGACTTAACTTTTTAGTTGACACCGGCGCTAACATATCTGTACTACCAGCAATAAAAAAAACCGTACTACCGTGAGAAGTGCAGCGAAAACTTTATGCCGCAAATGGAAGTGAAATTCGAACTTATGGCACTAAAACTCTAGACTTAAATTTTAATTTGCGGCGACCTTATCGCTAGACTTTCGTTATTGCTGAGGTAAAACAGCCCATATTAGGTGCGGACTTCCTGAACCACCACAAGATATTAGTTGATGTTCATAGAAAGAAAATAATAGACTCAGTGACCAGCTTGTGTTGTGTTGCTACGCTCTCTCTATCCGAGCAACCGACTATTGACACAATAAACTATGCTAGCGACTACAGTGATCTGTTAGCAGAGTTCCCCGATGTCACTAAACCAATGTGTTTCAAAACCACTCCACGCCATTCTGTAGTCCATCACATAGACACCAAAGGCGCTCCTGTCTACGCACGACCGAGACCACTTCCGCCATGTAAATATATGAGAGTTAAGGCCGAATTCCAACGTATGCAGGAGATGGGCATATGTAGGCCTTCGAAGAGTTGTTGGGCGAGTCCACTACATGTAGTCAACAAGAAAGATGGAGGTATTAGACCCTGCGGCGATTACCGACAGCTAAACGCTATCACAACACCCGACCGCTATCCCATACCTTGGATTCAGGACTGCACTTATTTACTCTCAGGAAAACCACTATTTACCCGGATAGATTTACAACGTGCGTACCACAACATACCCGTAGCAGAGCGGGATATAGAGAAGACTCTACGAGTTTACAAAAATGACATTTGAAAGATTTTTGAATGATGTCGTTCTATGCGACTTAGATTTCATATTTATATACCTTGATGACGTCATCATAGCCACAGAAAATGATGCAAATATTCACAAACAGCAAGTTAGAAAAGTATTACAACGTCTGAACGAGTTTGGAATAACAATTAACTTAGCAAAATGTGATTTTGGGAAGATGGAACTTGAATATTTAGGATTCCATGTGTCCAAAAAAGGTTTGAAACCTACAGACAAACAAGTTCGAGTGATATCAGAGTTTCCAAGGCCGAAGACCGTCGATGAGTTGCGCCGTTACCTGGGCATGATAAACTTTTACAGAAAACATCTTCCTCATGCAGCAGAAACTTTTGCAAAGTTAAATGCATATTTGATAAACAGTAAAAGGAAAGATAAGAGCCCGATTACATGGACTGAGGAGAGTATTGAAGCCTTCGAACTAAGTAAACAAAGCCTGTTAAAGGCAGTTACTTTATCGTTCCCGTCAACTGATGTGCCTATGGCTCTAATGACCGACTGTTCCAACACGTGCGCCGGGGCAGTGCTACAGCAGAGAGAGGGCAACACATGGAAACCGTTAGGATTTTTCTCTACAAATCTCAGTGAAACTCAACAACGATATAGCACCTTCGACCGCGAACTATTGGCAATATATATGGCAGTGAAACACTTCCGGTACCTAATCGAAGGGAGGCCTATAACAGTATATACCGATCACAAACCCCTAGTCCACGCCCTAACGAAGACTTCAGTTAGCAACAATGACACACCCAGACGATTAAGGCATCTGGATTTCATCATGCAGTTTTGCACAGCGATTGAACACATTAGCGGGGTAGACAACGTCGTGGCGGATACATTATCACGTATATCGTCCATAGACCCAGGCATCAACTACGAAAAGGTAGCTAAAGCACAATTAAATGACTCGGAATTGAAGGAATTGATGCAATCAAATACATTACGTTTCAAACGTATATATTTCCCACATTGTAGTTTGCCGATTTATTGTGAAGTGTCGAAAGAAGTAGCAAGACCATATTTGCCTAAAGAATTTCGTATATCCTACAAAGCTGTACACGACATTAGTCACCCAAGCATTCGAACAACGAGAAATATGATTCGGAATAGATACTTTTGGAAGTCTATGAATAAGGATGTTACTAGCTGGACCAAGGCTTGCCTTAATTGTCAGAGGTGCAAAGTTCAACGACATACAATATCGCCTCATGGAAAATTTATGCACAGTAACAGATTTGAACACTTACACATGGACATAGTTGGCCCGATGCAATATTCTGATGGCTACCGATACATCGTGACAATTTTTTTTTTTAATTTATTTATCAAGGACAACAAACAGCAGTATATTAAATATAACACGGGTCAGTAAAATAATAGATTTAACAAATACACTCCTCACGACGTTGCCATGGATTACCATAAATCTACTTAGCAAACACAATGGGGCAAACTTGAAGCTACAAACTATACAAACATAGGATACATATAAATTACAGAGTTACTTTTTACCTGTACCTACCTATTATATATTTTTACCTACCTATATATTATATTTTTTTTTGTGCACTATATGAATGTGAAATACAAATAACATGTAAAAAAAAATTAAAATTAAAAAGTCTGGAGTAATTACATTAAGGATGAGAGTATTAATAGTGGTTTTATAGTGGTTGTTCTTTTAAAATGTTAATGATTCGTTGTCGAAAAGTGTTCTTGCTTAAAAATAAAATATCAATTGATGCAAACCTTTTATTATAAGTGTCAATCAATCGATGCATGGGTGAGCGTGCGCCTGAATTGGTGTGACGGAGATTAGTTGCAAACATGTTCCGTGAACGCACCTCTCTTCTGTGTACTGAGCGAGGGACCAGGTAGCACAAACCATTCACAAGATCAGAACAGTCAAAGTTGTTGCGGCATATACTGAAGAGGGTCATCATTTCAAGGAGTCTAGATTGCAGGGACAGGATATTATATTTTTCAAGCAATAATTGGTAGGAAAGTCTTTTACGAAAACATCTGTAGTGCATCGCACGGAGGTATTTACGCTGGACTAGTTCCAGTATTTCTACGTATTTTTTGTAGAAAGGATTCCAAATAGGCACTGCGTACTCTAGTTGTGGCCGGATAATTGACTTATACAGATATAAATAAGTGGAAGGGCGATGGAGTTCTCTAGATGCTCGCATTACAAAACCGAACATTTGGTAGGCTTTATTGATTACTTTATTCACGTGCTCATCGAGATGAAGCTTGGAGTCTAACTGGACTCCAAGATCGCGTAGACAGGTAACTTTACCTAAGTCAGTGTTGCCAAAATGATAATTAAATTTGGTTACTAGTTTCTTTTTTGTAAACTTAATACTATGACATTTGGAAAAACTAAGCTGAAGTTTGTTGCAACAGCAGTATTCTAAGAAACGATCAAGGTCCATCTGAAAATCAATACAGTCAGATTGATTGGTAATATTTTTAAAAATCTTTAAATCGTCTGCATAAAGGAGAAATTTAGAATTCTTAAAACAGGAATTAATGTCATTAATAAATATAATGAATAACAATGGTCCAAGAATGGATCCCTGTGGGCTCCCGATGTCACCTGAATAAGACTGGACTCATAGCCATTTATTACCACTTTTTGATTCCTATTGGTGACATAAGAAGCAAACCAACGCAGCAGGTTTCCTCTAATGCCATTAAGAGCAATCTTGTCAAGTAATAACCTGTGGTCAACTTTGTCAAAGGCCTTCTGGAAATCAGTATATACCGCATCAACCTGCTGCCTATTATCAAGGCTGTTAAATAGATGTGACGTAAAAATGAGGAGGTTACTCACGCAGGACCTATCCCTTACAAACCCATGCTGTTCTTTTAATATCACATGGCGCAAGACGGGGTAGATCTCGTTATGAACCAGTCTCTCGAAAATTTTTGACAGTGCCGACAACAGAGAAATCGGCCGATAAGTAGATACGTCATCTTTTGAGCCGGACTTGTGGATCGGAATAATATTAGTACATTTTCAGATCTGTGGGAAGGTACCACTAGAGACACATTTATTAAATAATAAGTGTAGTGGAACGCATAGTGTATCATAGGTATTTTTCAAGAAAACCGCGGGAATACCGTCAGGGCCAGGTCCTTTGGATGCATCTAATGATTTAAGTTCACTTTGAATCTTGTCTACAGAAAATTGTAAACTGCAGATATTAATATCATTATCGGAAGTAGCGGGTGGTGGTTTCCATGAATTATGGTTGAATGTAGAGGGTTCATATACTGAATGGAAGAAATCAGAGAATAAATTACAAATCGTAGTGGGATCATTCGAAGATTGTTGTTGGTAGTATACTATGGGAGGAATCTTGTTGCTAGATTTACGGCTAGACACAAATGACCAAAATGCTTTGACATTGGTAGACACGCTATCCTCTACCGTATTTATATATTTCTTATAGCAAGAGGCGACATCTTTTTTAAATTTTGCTCTATACATAGAAAATAATTCATAGTCGTTAATATTTTTGTATTTTTTCCATCTTGTCCATGCGTGGGATTTTTGTCTGAGTAAATGCATTAAAGATTTAGTGAACCAGTTCGGAAAGTTATAGTTTTTAGATTTGTGTATGGGGGTATGTAACTTTATTATTTCATACATTTTTTCGTAGAATATAGATACGGCTTCCTCGGGGGGTAATTCTTCTAGGAGACCACGCCAGTCAACGCCTTTAATTTTGGAATTAATTTCAGGATAATTAGACTTATGATAATTAAGTGGATTTCGGCTGATATGTTTAGTTAAGAATGAGGGTTTTCTAAAAGGTATTAATTAATGAACAGAAGACTGGATGGTGGGAATCAATGGGAAGGAGCGAAATATTTGGAATATAAGTCACTACGTGTGTGTTGCAGAATAATAAGTCTAGGATGCGCCCGTTACCGTTAATAGTACTATTATATTGGTTCATATCGTGTAGTGAGCAAAACCCTAGAAGATGACGACTTATATTAGAATATGTGTTGTTCACGGCACACGTCATATGAGATGTGGAGTCAAACCAATTGAGCTCGGGCAGGTTGAAATCTCTCGATAAGACTACGCATTCGATGGAAGGATCGTCAATTAAAACATCCAGTGAATCAATAAAATTGACATAAATATCTTCTGTTGTATTGGGAGGTATATATGTGGCACAAAGTAGTATATATTTATTATTATAAAATGGGATTTTGGTTATTATATTATGTTCAGGTAAAATTAATGGGGGTGACAATGTGAGACATGATGAATTTAGGGCCTTAGATATCGCTATTAAAACGCCACCTCCGTCTTTTTTATTAGTGACGGAACGATTACGGTCGCATCTATATACATCATAACGGTGATCTATAAATTCATTCTCTGAAATATCGGGCGTCAACCACGTTTCAGTTAGGATGATAATATCGTATGAGTGAGACAGTATGTTAATGTACAATGTATTCAGTTTGGTCCTGATCCCTCGACAGTTCTGATAATAAATACATATGTTATTACCATCGACAGGCATTGTAAGTGCATGGAAACATGATAAAATTAACTTTCAAAATATAATTTAAAAGGTTTGCATTTTGTTTTAAACGGAAAATTATTGATTGCCTACAACACAAAAACGTTTTCAGATGTAAGACAACGACTAAAAATACTCTGAACATTAAAATTAGCTGATTTACAATAACAAAATACACATATGAGCACCCAGGCAAGCAGCTTATATAGTCGTATAAAAAAAATAAATTAATATGCTCTAGGTACCCGACTGTGAAGTAAAAATAAATAAATATGAAAACTATAAATCTCATACAAAGTAAGCCATATACAAAACTTGAACAACCCACGGAAAGCGAAACACACATCCCAACAAGCAAATACAATTTTGAAAAAACATTAGTCATTACTTTTAGAATCAGAAGTCTGAAAATTAGGCTTAATCTTACTAGATATTTCGTTCTCCGAGCGAATGGCGAAAGCAGAAGAGGCTTCAGATTCCTTGACCAGGACAGTCGCGTTTCTAACCCAAACGAACTTAAAATTGTTGAGTTTGGCTGCTTCGCGGCATTTACGGAACAAATTTTTGTTTCTCAATGTCAAGTGTTCATTTAGGTAGAAGCGGGATGAAGTCCCTGAGAGGCCGATGCGGTCAGTAGTAAGTTCCTTCGATAGTCGGTATGCCTTGAGAAGATTATCCCGCTTTATCCGAGAAGTAAATTTAACTATAATGTTTTTAGGTCGACTGGCCTGCGCATGAGCATGCGGAACGCTGTGGATAGATATAAGATCGCTAGGGGCTATTGGGATATTGACTGCCGAGCATATTGACTCAAGCATAGAAATTGCATAATTTGCAATTTCTATGTTACATTGTCGTGGGGTCCTGTTCAAATGCATCAAACCTTCCTTCGAAAATTTTCTTAGCAATGTCCTCAGAGTCGCCCCTCCTCGATTCCAACTCCTTCAGGCGCCTATCACACTCTACGTAATTATTTAAGTCAAAATTAACTGAAGACTTTAGATCAGCTACTTCCCGCGAAATTTCAGTATATTTACTGTGCAAGTCTGAAATATCTCTCCTCATGCGTGAATATTCCCCGCGAAGCTCCTTAACCTCATTTTGAATCTGGGAAGAAGTAGCTGATAGTGCATTTAAATCTTTTCGGAGGTCGTTAATACACGTATTTACATTAAAGAATTGGTTGTTCATGTCGGATCGAAGATCCAAAATAGCCTTTTTCAACTCCATAGACAATGCACTTATAGCCTGGGTAAGTTCACAGTCCGGGTGCTTGCGCTTTCCATAAGCAACATTGAGACCAGGTTCTAAACTTGAGTGCAGGTCTGGATTCGACTTGCATATCTTATTGACTGGTGAACGCGATAGTGACATGACGCAAGAAATATCACTCGTGTAATCGTGTTAGTAGTCTATAAGGATAGATGTAATAGATAGTACCGTAATTCGCCATGCAGTCTCCACGCACAGTTGGCTTAGTGGCGTAAGGCGTCCTCACCCGTCACTGCGCGATGCGTCGCTGGTTCGCGCCCCACTAACTGCACCACATTTTGTTATTCTTCAAAAATTGTTGAAGCGTTTTCTGGTAAGCTTGAGCGAAAGAGACGCCGCAATACAAGCCAGCCCCAAGATGGCGCAGGCAGTATATGGCACTTTACTCAAGATAGTACGAGAGAGGCCGAGAAATTAAGGAAATCGAGCAAAAGCAATCAACGCAGAGCAAGCAAAATAAAAGTAAACAAATCGACAGCACGTTTGCCCTCAGCTAATTCTCGAGACGAACAATGATGGATACAAGTACAGGTTGGCCAGAAGCATACCCTGTTAAGGATATTACATCTGAGACAGTAGCCGATATAATTTACACCGGATGGATATCTAGGTTTGGATGTCCATTAAGATTGACTACGGACCAAGGGCGACAATTTGAATCCCACCTATTCAATCATCTTACCAAGAAAATGGGTATTTCACGTATACGAACATGCGCTTCCCATCCGCAGTCTAATGGAATGATCGAAAGATGGCACCGTATCCTCAAATCAGCCCTTATGTGCAGAGGAAATACAAGCGACTGGGTTTCAGAACTACCAACAGTGTTACTTGGGTTAAGAACTAGTTTACGAGACGACACTCAAATCAGTGCCGCCGAGTTGGTGTATGGAGAAGTTATTAGATTGCCCAGTGACTTTTTCGAACCGAATACACAAAACGTATACGACAACGATTGTTTTGTTCAAGAATTTCGAAGAAAAATATCAAAATCATCGGCAGTCCCCAAGAGAGATCCGAAGCAAAGCAATGTTTTTATTCATGCTGACTTAAAAAACTGCTCTCATGTATTTATACGCGAAGACAAAGTAAGAAAACCTTTAACGCCACCCTATACAGGTCCGTAGAAGGTAATAGAAAAGCATGGGAAATATTATAAAATATTGCAAGCAGATACAGAAAAATGCGTTAGTATAGATCGATTGAAGCCAGCTTTTATGCCTGAAACTGCATATTCTAGAGATGCACCAAATAAGGACACAGATCATGTAAACAATGCACCGCTAGTTACGAGATCGGGACGCATTATCAAACCTGTCGTACGCTTCGTGTCGTAAATACATTCAGTAAGCAACGCATTTTAATATAACATCATCATGGGAAAACTCAAAGTAGCTTTACCGAAGGAAAAGTACTGATTGCTCAAAACGGCGCCGGTAACAGCGCTGCTGCAACAACCATAAGTAAGAACCTGTGGATAGAGCGAGTAGAACTGTATGTGCTCTGTATTTTGCTCTTTATTATCACCGTCATTGGATACCTTTTCTGGAGACAATGCAAAACAAATTACGGTCGATATATGCGAAGGGAGCTACAGGAACTGCAGACAACCTTGGTTCGCCGAGGTGACCCGGTCCCACACGGGCCGGCCACCCAGCAGATCATTGTGTAAGAAACGAAATATTGTGAACAGTGGAAAAGTGTAGTGAATAATATGTTATCGCATTTAATCAGTAAATAATGGACTGTAAGTGTATGTGTACTTACTGTGTAATCGCATTTAATGGACAATATTAATAGATTCTAGGTACTGAACTTATTGTTAACATTGTATAACGAACATTTTTTTAAAAAGGGGGGAATATTGTGGCGGTCATCGCCCCCATTCAATGTCATCATGTGATTCCGATTCTGATCATGTGATTATAATGTCACCTGTGCCCTAGCATGTATTAATTTGATTTATAATTAAACAGTCTCATACCGAACTTAAACGAGTGCAGATCATTTCACTCCTCACACAGATACCCTACACATACGGCGCTAAGCCCCACAAGTCCCACATTATTTTATTCAGAATTTGAGTTTGAAATTCACACACACACACATACACATGCACACATCAGCAGCCTAAAATGCCCACTGCTGAGCAAAGCCTCTTCTCATACGAAAAAGGTTAGAGCATTAATCGCCATGCTTGCTCAATGCACCCGAATTGTGGGTCGGCGATTTCAAACTTATAATTAGAAATGATAAGTCCAGGTTTTTTTATGGGATAAGTCGGTAAACGAGCAGACGGATCACCTGATGGTAAGCAATCGGCGTCGCCCATAGTCACAAGCCGGAACACCAGAGTCACAAGTGCGTTACCGGCCTTTTAGGTGAGTTTTCTGTGAGGCCGTGGTATCACTCCGGTTGAGCCAGCCCATTTGTGCCGAAGCATGGCTCTTCCACACTTTCGACTTCTTCAAGATTATTTCCTTCACCGTTTCTTTGTCAGTGGTGTCTGAAAAATCTTAGAAAATACATTTAACTTGTCGAGTACCGTCATTATAGACACAATTATAGAATAATAGGTTGCGGTCACCGGTGACCGCTTGGTGTTTGACAGCTTAACGCGGAACAATTCACATTGGTGCTGGCCGTTGGTAGGTTTCGAACCTGCAGCCTCATGCATGAGAAGCGGGCGTCTTAAAATCTCGGGCCACCACGACATTAAAACTTGTGTGTTTGAAATTCTTAATATAATATGGTAATGTGCTTGCTCCTATATTAATTGATGAACAGTCAACGTCCCGATGTTTCACGTTCAATTCTCTAGTTCTCTGTTCTATCGATGATAAAACTAATTTATGACTAGATTAACGAGCAGAAAATTAACCAAAATACCAATATCCAATTCAACCAATAGTAATAGTAACCAATTTTAATTGTATCGTTACTTAAATGTTTGCAGTACCATTGACATTCAACAAAACGTTCGATATTGCCCATATCAAATTCAAACGATCACTAAACCACAGTAAACCAATCAATTATAATTACACAAACATTTTAATATTGTATTACTGTAATATGAAGTTGGTAGCTGTAATAAAAGAACTCATAATTGCGTGTATTCAATATCTTTACATTTAGTACATAATATAACAAATCATCATGCCTTTTATCTTCGAAAGGGCAAGCAGAAGTGCACATTACGGCACTTAATGTCACTGTACAACATCACATCCACTTTTCACTATTTATGTAAAGAGGCCCTAGTAATAGGGGGTGAGCTTATTGTCATATACCGTGCACAATTCCAAACACGGAGTAACTCTTTGTGTGATCCACAGATTGTTGTTTCGGGTCTGTGTATCATGTGTATGTGAACTTGTATGTTTGTAAACGCACGTCATAGGAGAAAATTGCGAAAATAAATTGTGATTAAAAATAAAACAGTTGTTGTTTTATTTTTAATCACTTATAAAAAATCGCAAGTTAGAATAGATTCTCGCTTCTCACTTTAATTTTGAGAGTGCAATAAAAATCAAGTTTTCTAATTAAAATGACTCAGAAGTAGGCACGAAACTGTCGAACCTACCCAATGCGTCTCTGCTTACTTCAAAAAGAAAGAAATAGTACTTTGATAAAAAAAAACATGTTTATTTCTGTTTGTACAGCTCGATATCGTAAATTAAATTGGGGCCCATAAACGCTCAGAGTATCCGAACGGAAAGCGAAATTGTGGTAAAAATATTATAGACCCGGAGCCCGAAGTGTGTCATAAAAATAATCTTAGTGACTGAAATGTTTACGCCAAACGTCAATGTTGCGATGTTTTCGGTTTCATTTTTTTGTATATGTTCGTACTGAGTGATATAAGTGATTTATAAGATGGATGCTCAACTCAAATCCATTCGTAGAACGTTTTTCCGAAGGTATCTTGTACTTACATTTGTAAGGCAGAAATTATCATTTTGCGTGATCGTTTCCCGGAATATTTGGGAAATAGGGCACGATGTTTAGTGTGTTATTTCATCTTTGAATAAAATATAGGTAAAATCATACCCGTCATTCCCAGAAGGGTAGGCGGGGACGTACTTAGATAGCACCCACTTTAGGCAATTTATGCTAATAAATCCATAGTAATTTGAAGTTAGACTGAAATCAAGTTCGAAGTTTAGACTATTTCTGAGAACTTGGTATTTCAGTATCAGTACCAAAAAAATTATTAGGTACTTCAATTCATGTTTAGGTAAGTAGACACCATATTGTAAATAATTTTTGGTCTGAACCGTAAAACGGGGTACACAGGGTGAATAGATATGGCAATGGGGTTTTTTTTATTTTTTATTATTTTTTTTTAAGGGGGGAAAATCATAGAATGACTGCTCCCGCCTGGGTGAGGCGGGAGGGAGTGTGAGACTCTTGCTGACTAAAAACCACCCCGTGCCTTCTCCTGCACGTCGAGCCGGAGCCCCGGTTACCCGTTAGGTTCTCCGCGACACGGCAATGGGGTGGACCTATGTTAGAACAATTTCCCAACATTTGTTCATCATTTTCTGTATCTATTCACCCCTCGAATTCGATTCATGCCATTTTACCGTACCTGAAGAAAAAAAAATATCATAAGTAGATTTTTTGTGCGTCGGCTTCTGTACTATGCGTCTCATTTGACATTTAAAATTGATTGACTGACGAGAGACTTGTTGCCCAGCCGTTTAATTACTCAAATTACTTCGCAATGAAAACTGCATCCGATGTCAGAGAGCTTTAAGGTATTAAAGCTAAATAAAAGACTTTGACTTTATGTGCAGTAAAAACTAATCGTCGGAATCATTAAAAATGATTGATACACTGAGTCGGGGTTTTATGTAATTGAAATTGCGTATTAGGTAATTTGTCCACTAGTACTCAGCTTTCTGTTCTAGGTAAATATTGTTAAGTAAAATGTAGGTGTTCGATTATTAGAATCACGCTATAGATGTGTGGTGTTGCATCGTGCAGAATCTAATGCTGCTCTAAGGAGCCTAGAAGTCCCTCATAGGTCTACTCTCTAGTCTCTCTATTGGCTATATGGAAAGCGAGTAGTGGTGGACAGATAACGACCGCAGCGCACAACACGGCAGAAATTGGAAACAAATGCGGATGATGCAAACCCGGTTTTATTATTATATTCATTTTACAGTAAAACTATTTAATAAATTGCACTTAAATATCATTATAATCAACAATACTATTTTAATATTAGTTTTATTTATGGGTATTTGCAAAGAAAATTATAATGTTTACATTGTTATTATTTGACAGCTTCCGTAAATGTTGTAAACGCTACGTGTCGCCACCGTCGCGCACATAGCTAATAGTCACTATTGAGGTGATTTTATTGAGATTAATATCTCAAGTTCCTAATTTTGCTCTCCTAAAAAGTAAGGCGTCTACTAAAACTCTCATTTTACTAAAAGAGGAAAGCGAGCCTCGTTCTAGTTTTTTCAACAATAACAGCTGTGACATCATAAAACATTAAAAACTTCTCATTGTTTATACTGAGGAACCAGTTTATAGTACACTTACAAAATAAAATACATAGAACAATTTGTAACTGTTTTCACTTGACATAACATCACGCCTTTTATCCCCGAAGGGGTAGGCAGAGGTGCACAATATGCCACTGTAGAGGTACAATATACCACCCACTTTTCACTATTTACGTTATGAGTCCCATGTAATAGGGGGTGAGCCTATTGCCATATACCGGGCACACCGGGCACATTTCTAGACTCCGTGCTGCTACTGATAATTTTTTAAAAACCCAGTAATACTTTACCCGACCCGGGAATCGAACTCGAGACCCCTTGCCCGGCAGTCGCACTTGCGACAACTCGGCTAACGAGGCAGTCAGCTTATTTCACGAAAAATAACAACAGATATGGCTGACCTCAGTAGAAATTGTCCCCAAACATATCAAATAAGTAATACGTAGGTACTTTTCCCACAACTAACTTTTTAATATCGAAATAAAAAGATATTTATGATACGCAGTAACTTCACAGAGTTTTTTTTTATAACTTGAAGTCGTCATTCGAATATCAAATTACTTTTTTTGTTGTGACATTATTTTACGGAGAGCGATCTCTCCGTAAAATAATAATTGAAAGAAGAAACTAATTTTTTTGAAGAAAAAATTGATTCATCCGTACTTTTTATATTATTAAAGTCAATTTGCTGAATTCAATTGTAAGTATGAAAGATAAACATTTTGATAATGTAGATAGAATTCTAAAAATAACAAGTTTGGTGTTTATTTTGGTTGAAATTATGGGCATTTGGGCTGATACATTTTGTAGGTTGTATTTAAGCTAGATATTTGGCGAGTACTTGCGTACTAAGATTTTTAACAATTACTACAAAAGGTGATCCAATTTTTATAGTAAGTAGGTATCACATTTACAATTATTATTTCAATACAGTGATTGATGAATACGTGATGAATCGAAGCAAGTACCATGAGATTATTTCTGTTTATCGCAATAAAATACAAATTGGACTATACGTTTAGTAACGTTAAAATCACGAGTTTAAAAAAGGTTCAAACCATCAAATCGGACCGATTATCAAATTTTCCAATAACGGCTTCTAGTCTAGAGAACATAATCTCTATAGAATCGGCCGTAAAAGAAATTGAACGAAAATATAGACCTTTCTATAATTTTTTTTTTTTTTTTATTTTTTTTTTTTTAAGGGGGGAAAATCATCGAATGACTTCTCCCGCCTGGGTGAGGCGGGAGGGAGTGTCAGACTCTTACTGACTAAAAACCACCCCGTTCCTTCTCCTGCACGTCGAGCCGGAGCCCCGGTTACCCGTTAGGTTCTCCGCGACTCCGAATCGGCATCGGCCGTATTGGGCCCCATCTGTGGTGGTCTGATGGCTCTTTGAGGCGCGCGCGGAACGCGACGCGCCGTACGCTCGGGTCTGTTTCTGGTCGGACGGGGAGCCACCCATGCTCGCCGTCCGCAGGCCCGCGCTTACGGTGGCCGGAGATCGTCTCGCGATCCCCGACGCCCGGTGTGTCCTTCGCGATGGCTGGGTTGCGAGGAGGCAGCGCTTCGCTGCCTCACGCGTCCCGCCTCCTCCTTAGCTAGCATCACTGCTTCGCAAAAGGAGGAGACGGCATCCCAGTCCCCCTCGCTCCGCATCATGGCCTGCACTAGGCCCGGACGCGAGAGGTCGCCATCGCCGATCACTTCCCTGAGGACACGGCGGTGCTCAGCCCACGAAGAGCATTCTCCCACCGTGTGTTCCACCGTGTCCTCAGGGCGGTCCTCGCAGTGATGACACCTGGGCGTTTCCTCCCGCCCCATCAGACACAGGTACCTCCCGAAACTTCCATGTCCGGTGAGGACCTGCGTCAGGCGGTAGGTGAGGACGCCGTAGCGTCTCTCAAGCCACTCCTCAAAGAGGGGACTTACCGCTGCGATGGCAGCGAGCCCAGCCCTCGGTTGCGACAGTCGCTGCTGCCATTCCGCCATGAGATCGCGCCGGAGCTCATCCCGCCACGCACCTATTTGGCGCGGCAGCGGGGTTTCGCCCCGGCGACGTGCCTCCGCGCGCATGCCGTACACGCGCGCGAGCACCTTCGCCTCCAGATCCCACGGCGGTAATCCGGCAAGGAGGTTCGCCGACTCCCCAGAGATCGTGCGGTATCCGCGGATCATTCGGATCGCCATGACCCTCTGTGCCATGAGCAGCGTCCGAGCGGGACGCCGCAACAGGTTTGGCGCCCAAACAGGGGCGCCGTAGAGGGCCATGGACCGCACGACCCCGGCGTATAACCTCCGGCAGGAGGCGTTTGGCCCCCGAGGTTGGGGAGGATGCGTTTAAACGCAGCCCCCGTCCTCTCCAACTTTGGGGCCAAACGTCGGAAGTGTTCTATGAAGTTCCACCGACTGTCGAGGACGAGTCCTAGGTACTTCATCGTCGTCTCGACGTCGATGGTAACTCCTCCCGCCGTTATTTGGGACCCACCCGGAGGTGGCGCGTTCCCGCGGCCATGAAAACACATGGCCTCGGACTTGTGGAGCGCCACCTCGAGTCCCAACTGCCGGATTCTCTCAACGACTGTCGCAACCGCTGTCGCCATTAAGTCGGCCGCCGCCTGGTGTGACCTCCCGTGCGCTAGCACCAGCGTATCGTCGGCGTAGCATATTGTGCTAACGCCGTTCGGGAGGTCGGTGCGCAGCACCCAGTCATAGCCGATGTTCCACAGGAGCGGCCCCAGAACCGAACCCTGTGGAACACCGCGTGACATCTCTCGCCGGTTCCACTCGCCCCGGTGACCGGGGTAGCTGACGGACCTGTCCGTCAGGTAAGCCTCGATTACACGACGGAGGTAGGTAGGCACCCGATGATATCGGAGTGCCTCCAAGATGCAGCTCCAGGGCAGGGAGTTGAAGGCGTTGGCGATGTCCAGAGACACCGCCACTACGACCTTACCCCTGGACACTGCAGTCCCCGTCGTGAGGTCTCTAACGCGCATGATGGCGTCCACCGTGGAGCGCCCTCTGCGGAAGCCGAACTGGCCGTCCGACAAGTCCGGCCCAATGTCCGTCAGGTGCGCGACGAGGCGGTTCGAAATGATTCTTTCGAAGACTTTCCCCACCTCGTCGAGCAACACTATGGGCCGGTACGCGGACGGAGAGTCCGCAGGGCGCCCCGTCTTCCGCACGAGGACCAGTTTTCCCACTTTCCAGAGAAGCGGGAACTGGCCTCTCTCCAGACATGCGCTGTAGAGACCAAACCTTTCTATAATAGCTGACGGCGGCGTCGAACAAACTAAAAGTTCTTAATCCTCGTATAGTTTGGTTAAACTTTAATTAGTTGGGTAGTTCAGGTGGCGAGTTTTTAAGCGATGCAAAATGCTGACATTATTGAAATTAGTACCAATTAGGTTACATAAAATATTCTACTTTAATACAGTTTAAATAGAGCGTATAATTGAGTTGCGATGCTGTGTAGTGGTGTATTTTTTGTTGACTTTTTATTTGCATTTGCATTGAATTTTTGATTCATAAGCGTTTGAAGGATTATGATATTCACGTGAAAAACGCTTAATTTAAATCTCGATTAATAAAAATGTATTGAAGTAGTAGTTTTGTTTTTATTCTATTCACATTTTTATGGATTTGTTGGACGAATGGGCCTCGTGCTGGTCATATTAGAAATGCTAATTAATTATTTTTTAGTTCAATTACCATTATAAGTAAGTAGTAGTCTGGAAATCCAATGGTGTCAGCCCTTCACATTTCAGGGAGCATAATAGACATAGAGTCCTCAGGTTGTGGAGCACAGATGGCTCTCATTTCTTGTAAAATACTGACATTCATCCGTAATATAATGATAAATAAAAAAAAAAAACAGTTGTATTTTTCAACCTATGGTGTTTCTTGCTTGTTATTCTCCATTCGAATCTTCAGTTTCGAACGAACACTTAGCTTCACTAAGGGGCAGACTGATAGACTATTATTTATTTTATTAGTTGACGTTTCAAAAGTACTATATTATTTTAATTTTTTATGGCATAAACCGGTAAACGGTCAGACGGATCACCTGATGGTAAGCAATTGGCGTCGTCCATGGACACCTGGAACACCAGAGGCGTTACAAGTGCGTTACCAGCCTTTTTGGGGATTAAGAGTTTGAGGATCGTTGGGGATTCAGGGATTGGGGAGATTGGGGAAGGGGAGGGTGATAGGGCCTCCGGTAACCTCACCACACGACAAAACACAACGCAAGCGATGCTTCACGTCGGTTTTCTGTGAGGCCGTGGTATCACTTCGGTCGAGCCGGCCCATTCGTGCCGAAGCATGGCTCTCCCACATTTATCTCCCACATATTATGGTTTAATTGTAATAAAGTTTTTGACTTGGCTTTGAGTTTTATTTCGATTGCAAAGGAACCACTAAACTAATTTATTTTCTTCTTTATTTTTTAAATAATAAATTCTATGTAGCATTTCAGTGCTTTGAAATTGCCCTAACAGTTTAAAATAACATTATAGCAGTAATTATAAAAATCTGAGCCAGTTATTTTCCTTTTGGCTTTTTCCCAGAAACTTATGTTTATGTAAGGTAGTAGTATCAAGATTTGGTTGCATGCCAATTATCTTATTAAAGAAAATAATAGTAATTTGTATGTAATGTAATACTGAGGGTGTAACGATGTGTGAAATTTTTTGCATCGTGACTGTCAAATATTTTTAATTTTTTAAATTTTTTAGATTATTAGAAGAGTTTTAATATTATTTTATTCCGAAATACATTAAATGGACATAATGGGTGGATAAATTAAATGAACAGGCCTCTGCCCCCAGCCAGGAAGGGTTTGCCAAAGGTCCCACTCTTGGCAGGCGACACAGTTTGACTCCAGCTCAATAATGGACAAGTAATAGAAATTAGGTAAACCTTTTTGTAAGTTGTCCAATATGCCATCGTCTATGCCCCGAATGAACATAAAACATGGGTATCATATATGTCACAATGACTATCAAAATGTCACAACAGAAATCTTACACAAATTCCAAGTGAAATGAAAATAAATAAAAAAAATCAAAAAGAAAAGTAAACAAAGTATAAATAGATAGTTATATTATTTCAACAAAATGTATGTCTGTGCGTCGATTAGATCTTTGACCCCTGAAGAAATAGAATTCAGAAGGAGAGCGCTACGGGACGCTGTAGTCTGTATCGGTTGGTTGAAAATTGTAAGTTTTTGGTACAATAACTGTAATAAAGCATGTTAAATTAAATAATGATATTAACAATTTTACTTAAGTGTACTGTTTTAGGATGTTCGACAAGTTTAGAGTCAAACTAAGGCTCTGTACTTACATTATTTGCACGCTTAGTTTAGGGTTATGCTATACTTAGTTGAGTAACCAAGTTCTTTAGTAGGATATATTCATCTGTTACAGTACTAAGCATACTTAGTTTTAGTAAGACATCTTACATTCTATAAATTTTTGGTTACCTATCTGTGATACACAGACCACCTGCCTAGCAGTGTCCTTTACATTTTTGAGTTACCTTCAAAGCGTGGGGTAAATACGGAACTCCTTCTGAACAAAGAGTCTACACTTCTTTCTTACAATTTTTATTTTCTTCTATGCAATCAGTTTCAGTAGATCTGGGCATTATTTTTCTGTTTTAGTATAAAATTATTTTGTATCTTTTCCAGTTATCAATGATATGTTACCTAAGCCTGTACATGTTAGTTTCCAGTCACAGTAAAGGTCCTTGGTCAACTGCCATACAGATAATGATTTTAGGAATTATACCTCTACAAATTCTTAATGGAATATTACTATTCTGGGGTGCTACTGAAGTAAGTATTGTGATAAAATCACCATAGTTTTAACATTTTTAGTAGTTAATAATTGCTGATTTCGCAGCCTCTAAGTAAACTACTATCGAGAATATAAGAAAGTTTCAAGTAAATTCTGCAAGCACTGTCTAAAAGTTTTCAAGATTTTTTAACAGTGGTGCTCAAAATAGTACCTTAAGAAGTTATCATAGTCAGTCAGTATTCAGTGAAAAGAGGTAATCGAATAAAGAGAAATAAAAACAAAATTGTTCAGCAAAATGTATCTAATCGAACAATACGCGCTCTTAAGCTTCGTACCTCGAACAATCTACATCGATATTTGGGAACTGCGAAAAAAATGTTTTGCTCGTTTCATCGTTTTATTTCCCGAAAATATCCAAAGGAGGCTTTGACAATAAAACCGAACGATTCTGTCATCGTACTCAAGATCAACAAAAGACATTTAAGGGATTCCGATTTTATCATAAACCCACCTTCGAATCCCTCCGCTTCGGGCCAGTAGCTCGTACAAAAGACTATATACGCGCAAGTTTTCTTTGACAAACTTCAATTTCGGCATATGCTCGTTAACAATACAATATAAACAGCAGTGTTATCTTAAAATATCTTTGAGCCTTTATTTATCCGGATTTGGGACCGCAAGTTGTATAAGGAATTTTAGATGACCCCAATACATTGTCAAAACTATCCTTTTGATGATTTGTATTCGTACGTGTTTGTTAAGATGTATATTTAAGCTTTGACTTGCTACCTTTCCATGATCCGTAAAGGGTGATTGAAGATCAGTAACTACCATTGGAGGAAAACGGCCGATGGGGTTTCCAAGGAATTTTTAAGGGCTTATGCATTGATATCTTCGTTTCAGGAAAAAATAGCAGCCTTAGAATTGGCGCTGTGGATGTGTGTAACGATAGCAGCATACAATACTGTTTTGGGTGTAATTGGAGGCATATTCTTCACAAGAACAGGGTTCCTGTTAATACACTTCGTGATGGCTATTATGTTTTCACTTTTGTCATTGTCCATATTTAGTAAGTGGAATTTATTTCATTATATGTAAATAGGATTACCGACACGCACATACGAGTATTTATCTCAGAGGTCCAGGTAACTGTATGATTAAAATTGTATTTTTCTCATACGCTCTCTCTTTCGTTGGTTAACTGTAACCACAATTTAACAATTGATTGAGAATGATGGTCTTATATTTGGTCCACCATTCTTCGTGTTATTGGGATATTTCACCATTCTGTCCTAGCTTTTCCTTCTTACCTGTTTTCTATATACCTCTATAATGATATTTTTATAAATTGTATTTGTTTACAGCTGTATTGTGTCATGACATAATAGTTATCTACACCTTTAAAACGCTGGCCAAATCTCCTTCGACGTTGGCACAGCCTCAAGAGATATTAGTGCCTCTAACACCCGCGCTTTTGAACAAACAATTAAATAACAATCCACCTGGGCCTTGAAATATTAGTGACGTCTCAATTAATAATTATAATCATGTATTTGTTGTATAATATAACGAAGGAATATAACTTATTTTCTTTCAATCCCTGTTTTGAAACATGGATTTGTGGTTCATCACAAATAATAATTGTTATTGTGTAATGTCGTGGTGGCCCGGAGGCTTAAGAGCTTCTTATGCATGAGGGTATGAGTTCGAAACCTACCAACGGCAAGTAGCAATGTGACAGTTTTGGAGCTATATGTATGTACCTTCTAAGATTATCTAGATTATCGTAAGGGAACCTGGGCTTATAATTTCTAATTATAATTTTGTAATCGCCAACCCGCATTGGTCAAGCGTGGTGATTAATGCTCAAACCTTCTTCGTGTGAGAAGAGGCTTTGCTCAGCAGTGGGCATTTATAGGCTATTGATGATGATGATGATAAATAATAATTTAGTGAACCTTATTTGGTTAGAAGTAAAAATGCTGTGTACATTTCTGTCTTTCTCATAGCGAAAATCAAAGTGAAATTTCTACGAAGAGAAGAGTTAGTTGGTATTATTTAAAAATAGTGCAAATTAACTTACTCACGTGAATATACTGAGAAAAGCTCTACTAGTTTCGAGCCGCAAAGGGGCTCTACCTCATGAACAGCGTGCGCGGTTGCTGCAATGTCGCGCAACCTACTTGGCGCTACTACGTTAGTAACTCGCGATTTTTATTTAATTTAATATGTCTCACGATAGTTATTACAAAAACAAACATAACATAACATCACGCCTTTTATCCCCGAAGGGGTAGGCTGAGGTGCACACAGAAGTAACACCCACTTTTCACTATTTATGTTATGAGTCCCATGTAATAGGGGCGAGCCTATTGCCATATACCGGGCATTACAAAAACAAGTTGTTTAAAATTAGTAAAATAATATTACTCCTCACTAACTTACACAAACGACTGCAAGTCTCACTAATTGAAAGCTAGACCATTAGGCACAAAGGGTCAGAGACCGAATATTGAATTGTTTTCCGGCGATACCGCGGCCGGATACCCGACACCGCGCAGCACACCACGCTGACACAGCACAATAGTCGTGATAATTAGTGTTTAAATTTATTACTTACATTATGTATTTATAGTATTTTAAATTGAAATTGTAGTAGATACATAACATAACATAACATCACGCCTTTTATCCCCGAAGGGGTAGGCAGAGGTGCACATAGAAGTAACACCCACTTTTCACAATTTATGTTATGAGTCCCATGTAATAGGGGGTGAGCCTATTGCCATATACCGGGCACATTTCCAGACTCCGTGCTACTACTGAGATTTTTTTTAAAAACCCAGTAATACTTTGCCCGACCCGGGAATCGAACCCGAGACCCCTTGCCCGGCAGTCGCACTTGCGACCACTCGGCCAACGAGGCAGTCATTGTAGTAGATATTATAGTATTATTGTATTTTAATATGGACTTCGTTGCCTGATATAAATAAACAAATTAATAAAAAAATAAATCAAAATAAAAACCGAAGCCACAGTAAACTCCTTCTTAATAAACCTACAAAATTATAATTAAACTCTAGAATAATAAACAGAAATAATATTTCCCGCTTTAAAACTCCGGGCGGTACATTTTTTAACAACTTTATGAAAAGTATGAACTTTTAAACCACTGTTATTGCTTTCCTTTTCTTAAGTCCGTAAACAGTTAAATTATGCTCGGTGATAGCTACTTCGTAAATTACTTTTGTAAAGGGCCAATGTATTTTTGGGTACTCAGCTTTATAAACACCCTTTAAGGCCTAAATAAAGATACAGTGTGTACAATAACATTATGAAATGGGGCCTGGAAATGGATTCTAATTAAATTCTGGTAATTAAATTAGGTACTTTAGCATCTTTGGTGATGAGTGGTTTGTTGATTATTATTATAGTGAGAGTTTGTTTTAAGTTTTTTTAGTAGATATAAATATGAATTTGTAACATGATTATGAGTATTTTTTAGGTTATTAGGACTTACCTACTTGGGCATATACTAGGGTGTCGTGTTAATTTCAATGAATAGATGAAATTAATATGACACCCTAGAATCACCTCCACTATCATTCAGTGCTCCATTCACCCAAAGGTTGCCTGGTAGAGATCGCTTTTAGTGATAAGGCCGCCTTGGGCCCTACTATTCTTGATTATAACTCTACATATATGTTTATATTATTTTAAGGTGTACAATAAAGATTATTTATTATTATTATTCGTGTATATAGGTTCAGACCTCACCCATTTCTGGGGAAATACACCAGAGTTGCGGACTTTTGGTCAAAGCAACCTTGGGGATGATTTGATGATATTTTTATTCTATGGACAATAACTTTCTGACGATTCTGCAAGTGTTTAATATAACCGCTTTTTGTAACAGTGTGTATGTGAGAGGATGTAAGTCAAGGGTTTTTATGCTTGTATGGAGTGTTTTGGGGATGACGCCTGTGCTAGATATTATAATAGGAACAGTTCTGACTGTGTGAACTTGCCACTGAGTTTTAAGCTCAATGGTCAAGTCTGCGTATTTGGAGAGTTTATTGGTGTGGGTAGAACTAAGGTTGTGTGTGTTAGGCATTGCTATGTCTATCAAATATACTAATTTGTTTTTCTTGTCGTGGAGAGTGATGTCAGGTCGGTTATGGTGTATAGTTTTATCCGTAAGTATGGTTCTATCCCAGTACATTTTATATTCAGGAGAGTCTAGGATAATTTGGGGTGTGTATTTGTAGTACGGTGTTTTTTTCAGCGATTAATTTGTGTTTATAAGCGAGTGCCTGATGTATGATAGCTGCAACCTGGTCATGTCGGTGTTTGTAATCTGTTTGTGTGATGGATGAACATGCGCCTGTTATGTGTTGAATGGTTTCGGGTTGTCTGTGGCAGTGCCGACAGTGATCACTGCCAAGGGCACTGTCACGGATTATATATTTTCTGTAATTTTTTGTATCAATGACTTGGTCTTGGATCGCTAACATGAATCCTTCTGTTTCTGGGAACAGTTCGCCTCGCTTTAACCACGCGTTTGACGCTATCTTGTCAACAATAGGATTGGTCAAATCGAGATGATAACGACCATGGAGCGATTTTTGTGTCCAAGTCTGTATCTTTTGTTCTTTACTGATTATGTTCATGTGTTTTGTGTGGTTTGCTAGATAGAGTGGTGTGAATGAGTCTATAAGACATATAGCTTTGTGTAGTGGTGAATGTTGTGAGCGGTTGAAGAAAAATGTTCTAAGTAACTTGATTTGGTTGTTGTGAAGGTTTGTAATGTCGATAAGCCCTCGGCCACCTTCATTTTTTGGTAGGGTTAATCTTTGAATACAAGCCCTAGGGTGATGTTTCCTGTGTTTAGTCATTGTAGTATTTATGATTCTCTGTAATGTTGTGAGATCTGTTTGAGACCAACGTATGATACCAAAAGAGTAGGTTAGGATAGGGATAGCAAACGTGTTTATTGCCTTGATGGTATTTTTTGCATTAAGGTGAGTGTGTAGTACTTTGTGTAGCCTGCTTCTGAAATTTTTCTCTAGTGCTTTTTTTGTGTCTTTGTGGTGGATTTCTTTAGATTGATAGTAGCCGAGGTATTTATACCCTTCGTTTGGGTCTATAGCTTCAATAATTTCTTGGTTTTCTAGTTCATACGTTGAAGGTACTGTTGATCCTTTGATGACTAAATAATTCAGTCAATTTTGCACTTGTCTATCCCAAATTCCATGCGAATGTCATTAGAAAATGTTTGTGTGATGTCAGCGAGGGCGTGTATTTCGTTCAGAGTGCTTGCAAATAATTTTATATCATCCATGTACATGAGATGAGTTAGGGTTGTATGTTCTGAGTTGTGTTCGATTTTGAGTCCTATATTATTTATTATTATTAATATTATGTCGTGTTCTGCGTGCTTACGTATACAGGGATGACTTGTAACTCAACGTATTCCTCTCGGGAGGTGATAATACAAGTAATTTGGTATAAAAATGTCGCAAGTTCAGCCGTTTTAATTATAAAGTGTATAAGTTCCAAGCTTTCTTGAGCGAATTATGGACGGATGACACCAATTCATCCAGGATTTTATTAAAACTTTTGTTGGAAATTAGTTATCACCTCCTCAGAGGAACATGTCGAGTTTCAAGTCACCTGTACCTATAGCTACCTAGATGGACAAAAGAAGTTAAAATCGTTTTACTATAGGTACATAATATTGTATTAATGAACTGTAGTTAATATGAAAGTAGTGTAGTAACCTGCATTCGATTTTGAGATATTGAGTAAAATTATTATTTTAGATTAGTTGTTTTTTAGTTCAACTGACATTAAGTACCTACATACGTAATACCAATACTCTGAAGATCTAGGCATCTTCACAGCTTCAATATCAAAGGAGTTTTCGAATAAAACTTCGAATTAAATAAATCCATTAGCTACTCTAATCCTTTCAAAATAATCTTTTTTAATTATTTTAAAAATGTCTATTTTAACCAAGTTTTCCACTGCATATGGTGAAAAGAATGAAAAAGCAACGGTGAGTAAAATGTCCCAAGATTCTGCCTGCAGACCATATTTGTTAATCTTGTTTAGTATGCTGTATCCGAGCTGCAATATTGTGGTGGCCTGGAGGTTTTAGACGCCCGCTTCTCATGCACGAGAGTTCGGGCTCGAAACCTACCAACATCAAGTACCAATGTGACTTTTTCCGAGTTATATGTACTTTCTAGATTGTCTAGACACCTCTGACGAACGGTGAAGGAAAGTATCGTGGGGAAACCTGGGCTTATAATTTCTAATTATAAGTTTAAAATGGCATACTCGCATTAAACAAGCGTGGTAATTAATGCTCAAACCTTTTCCGTGCGAGAAGACCAGTTAGCTGATGTATTATTAAGGAGTTTATTTTGGAAAATTAAAACAATAGAAAAGTTATGTCCTAGAACTCATATACTGACAGGCAACAGCTGATTTTCTCTTATATCTGTGTATGTTTTCTTCATATCATCGCTCAGCTTTGGAATACAAGCCTAAAACTATAACTCATTCGTAAAATGTTAAATGTAATTTACAAATTGCTTTTCGTTAATTTCAAAACTTGATCATTATCGCTAGGCTCAAATTGAATTACTAATCATTGATTCATTTATTTGTATCTTCAAAATAATTCTGTAACGTAAATCGTATAAATTAATTGAATACGAAGTTTATTTTAAAGAACATTTGGGGACCAACTTTCGTTTCAGATGACATGTGTTGTATCATTGAAAATTAAGTCACTCGGTTCTTCGAGAATAACACCATAGATTAACATCACGCCTTTTATCCCCGCAGGCAGAAGTGTATATTATTATGGACCTACTGCCACTATACAATGTAACAAACAATTTTTACAATCATGTTATAAGTCCCGTGTAATACGAAGCGAGCCTATTGCCATATACCGGACACATTTTCAGATTCCATGCTACTACTAAGATTTAAAAAAAAAACCGGTGTTATGTTTCCTGAACCAGGAGTCAAACCCGTGACCCCTTGCCCGGCAGTCGCAGTTGCGACCACTCGGCCAACAAGGCAGTCATCATAGAATCAGAGAAGCAGAATCAGCAGAGAAGTCATGGTATAATATTAAGTAAGTGGAAACCTTCAAAGGCTTAGTTTTTGAGAAAAAGAGTTAGTAAATTCCCCTACTCTTTCACCAATTCTTGTTTAGACTACTCAGGTAGTCACCATCTGCACCTATAGGGGGAATCGATTCCTCTTAAATGGACTTTAAACTGTCAAACACCAAGCGGTTACCGGTGACCGCAACCTATTGTTCTTTAATTGTGTCTATAATGACGGTGCTCGACGAGTTAAAACTGCCTCTGTAAGATTATCACGGCACATCCGCTGGGATAATGGATCAACCCAGGATATTACCCAGGATATCCTGATGCCAATACTGGAATATAGAAGTATGTAGTCTTTATTGAATAAGTAAATACATCCCAGTCTTAGATTTATCCTAAAGGGCAAAATGTAACGAAAATAATTCAAGTTCGTCTGGTATAAGAAATCTAACGTGGGTGTTCTAATACAAGATTTTAGGAGGTATTCTTATCTAAATAGGCGGCTGAATCCAATCAGATTATTTCCACTAGCTAAAGAAATATAATGTTAAGAATAATATTTGCCTTTTTACCGAGCAGGGAGATTATGTCTCTTATAGACATAACGTTCAGTATTGAATTCATAGGAATTGTGTTAAAGTACATTTTATAAAAACATTTTTAATGGTCTATAGCGTCTACCATTTTAAGCCGCATCATCGCTAGATAAATACCAGTTGAAATAGTAGTCCAAAGCTACTACTAACAAATGCAACAAGTATAAAAATGTATTTATAAAATAATAATTTCGGGTATTCCATTTCTACCATTGCTTCAGTGTAAAACTTAGTACACATAAAGGTTTAAATCACTCCTTGAGTCTAAAAAAGAGTAAATAGTGTTAGACTAGTTACAAACATAACATCACGTATTTTATTCCCTAAGGGGTAGGCAAGACGATCTCCGGCCACCGTAAGCGCGGGCCTGCGGACGGCGAGCATGGGTGGCTCCCCGTCCGACCAGAAACAGACCCAAGCGTACGGCGCGTCGCGTTCCGCGCGCGCCTCAAAGAGCCATCAGACCACCACAGATGGGGCCCAATAGGGCCGATGCCGATTCGGAGTCGCGGAGAACCTAACGGGTAACCGGGGCTCCGGCTCGACGTGCAGGACAAGGAACGGGGTGGTTTTTAGTCAGTAAGAGTCTGACACTCCCTTCCGCCTCACCCAGGCGGGAGCAGTCATTCGATGATTTTCCCCGTTAAAAAAAAATAAAAAAAAGGGGTAGGCAAAGGTACACATTTTTTTTTAAGGGGGGAAAATCATCGAATGACTGCTCCCACCTGGGTGAGGCGGGAGGGAGTGTCAGACTCTTACTGACTAAAAACCACCCCGTTCCTTCTCCTGCACGTCGAGTCGGAGCCCCGGTTACCCGTTAGGTTCTCCGCGACAAAGGTACACATTACGGCACTATTTATAATAACTATCGTTATACATACTAAATTGACTAAAAATCGGGGGTTACTCACGGCGAAGAGTAGGCTGTGCGACACTTCCGCGACCGCGCACGCTGCTCATGAGGAAAAACCCCTCTGTGGTTCGAAACTGGTAGAGCTTTATTCAGTATATTCACATGAGTAGCCCGCGATTTTTAGTTAACGGCACTTAACCCTTTTAGTACCGTCATTATAGACACAATTAAAGAACAATAGGTTGCGGTCACCTGTGTTCTCGCCGTGTTTGACAGTTTAATGCCACTGTAAAATGTAACACCCACTTTTCACTATTTATGTTATGAGTCCCATGTAATAGGGGTGAGCCTATTGCTCTAAATAAAGCTAGACTAGTTAATGTCTACAAAATTTGTAAAATAAATTATGATCATTTCTGTATTGCATTACGTTGCTTACAGGCAACATAAAACCTGACGTCATCTTAAAAATGAAGTAAACAAAACCTAGTTTCCATCTCACAGTGCAGTTAGTGCTAGTTAACATAGCGGTTGTCGCACAATGCTAGGAAACTTTTCTCATTATTCAACAGTGCGCTACAACAAGTACACAACACCGTTAAGAATTTACATCAAGACTCGACTAACATAAGTTGTAATTAAACATAAGTTGCAGTGTTTTAGGGTATGGTATAGTACATGCCTGACTAGTTACTGAATGTATGTTATAGTTTTTGATGTAGTAGGTACATAACATGACATCACGCCTTTTATTCCCGAAGGGGTAAGCAGAGGTGTACATCACTTAAAGCCACTGTACCTTGTAACTTTTCACTATTTGTAATATGAGTCCCATGTAATAGAGGGTGAGCCTATTGCCATATACCGGGCACAATTCCAGACTCCATGCTACTACTAAGATTTATTGAAAAAGCCCAGTAATACTTTGCCGGACCTGGGAATTGAACCCGAAACCCCTTGCTTGGCAGTGGTACTTGCGACCACTCGGCCAACTAGGCATTTTTGATGTAGAAGTTGTGTGAAATGATATTATTGAGTTAGGAATATTTAATATAAGAATTACGGGCGCGAACACTAATGAATGTCTTGGTAAAAGGTGGTTACACAGAACCTCAAGTAATTAATATATCTAGTGGTACTTAACATAAATAAATAGTTTGGGTTATATTTTACTTTTTACGTCTATGTATCTGTATCCATTAAATTACTTTTTTTCCATATACCTACTCATGGTACATCTATGTATACGTAATTAATTAATCGATAAAGTAATAAAAAGGCTAAATGTTTCCACAATTTTAGTTGAAAGAAAACTAAATATCATTGTGTCCCGGATTTCGATGTACCAACTTAAAAAGCAGAACAAATTAAAGGAGAATCCTACGAAACGTCTTTTCGCGTCAAACTCTAGGTCGACTAACTTTGGAACCCGATAAAATCTAGATACGAACTTATAAAGTTACATCTAATTAAAATGTCCACGCGATAGTAGTCTTTGGAACAGTTAATTATAAAGATAGTAATCGCTTACATTGGTTCTGGATATATTTGTAGTAAATGTTAGACATGTTACAATTTATCGTTTGAATTTAGATGCTTAGTTAATGCCATTAGGTGTCTGTTGTCAACTAAAAGGTCTCATAGGGCACCACTTACATATCAAAGTACAAGATAATTTAACTAGAGGTATTATGTACCAACTTAGATATAAAAAGATCAAGTTATTTAGATGTAAGAACGAGGTCAGGATTTGAGATTTAAATATTTTAAGTACTCTTATTTATTTCACATCTTATCTTGTAGTGTTTATTATAAAATTTATTTAAAGGTTGGTAATGAATGATTCAAATCTGCCTACTTCTTTTCATAAAGAGTACGTTTGATGAAGCACCTTTTACACATAATACAGTATTAGGTACAGTGCAACTTGAGCCGCCGAAGGTTTAACGGGTAACCGGGGCTCCGGCTCGAAGAGCAGTACTAGGAACAGCAGCTGTAGCCAAATGCCATTTAGCGCTTGTCTACATGTAGAATAGAAAACCAAATTATTTGGAATTGACGTAAATTTTGACACTTGTCAGTGTCATCCCCATACATTTTGATCTCTACTCTCTCTGTAGATAAGCGCTAAAGTGGCGTTTGGCTAAAGGCCCAGGTTGGTTTTTAGTCAGTAAGAGTCTGACACTCCCTCTCAGTCATTTGATGATTTTCGCCTCCCAGGTGTAGTGCAACTTATCTACATCCAAAAAATTAATACCTACCATTAACAACTCTATTTAATGAGTAATATGAGTTATATTTACTGTCCAAGTGCAGTGAACCTGTGTGGAGCAATATAAAATTGCTTCACAATTACATGTTTCTATCGATAATGTTTCTATTTGAACATACTTTCACTTTTGTTGCACAACGAGCAGCTTTTAGCAATACTACCGATATACATATGTCTTACTAGAGAGTTATAGGAGTTTGCAACAATATATGCAGTTTATTGACCCTATATTGTGTACAAACTTCAGTCTTATCATATTAGTATGAATGTCGTGATCACCCAGAGGTTTAAGATGCCCGCTTCTAATGCATGAAAGTGCTTGTGAGTTCGAAACCTACCAATGGCAAGTACCAAAGTCAAAGTCAAACATGGAAAAAACAAAAGAAAATCATCGTCAGGAAACCTGGGCTTATAATTTCTAATTATAAGTTTGAAATCGCCACCTTTGAACCTCCATTGGGCAAGCGTGGTGATTAATGCTCAAATCTTCTCCTTGTGAGAAGAGGACTTTGGGCAGCAGTGGACACTTATAGTTTGTCGATAATTGATTAATGATGAATGGCTTCCTAAAAACTAAGTGGCGATATAATAAAATTATTTATTATTGGTTGCCATGCATCTCAATCTTTGATTCAAATAACAACAACTTTTTTATATCATTGTAAAATATAGATAGGTAAGCAGAGTTCATAATGTATGTAGCAAAATTAAAGTTACACATTTTTGTGCGCTGTTTTTGTTTTTTTCTATAAGAATGAATCTGCTAAACAAATCTGATGCATGTTTCAGAGAGTTGTATCGTAGTCTCTCAGACATAGTATTTGCTTGCTAAGGTCGTTGTCTCGGATCATTTAGCGAGTCTTTAGAATTGTAATGCATTTACGATGCTTTAGAATTAGAAGAAACAGCCTTATAGCTGTTTCTGCTTGCTGCGTTTTGTAATAAGAAAATGAACTGGCAAGCTACATTGCACTATCTGAGTTTTCTTTATTCACTATAGGACCATGTGTAAAGTGAGCCATGCTTTGGCGCGAATGGGCCGGCTCGACCAGAGTAATACAACGCCTCACAGAAGCAACGACTGCGTTGTATTTCGTCGTGTGAGTGAGGTTACCGGAGGCCCAATTAAAGTCAAAGTCAAAGTCAAAATTATTTATTTCAATTAGACCAGGATGGCACTTTTGAACGTCAAACAACAAAAATTTATAAGTGAAGCTAGTTGCTCATTCCAAGGCGTAGATTCCTATGGAGAAGAACGAGCAAGAAACTCCATAGGTTACTCTTTTTCAATCAGGTTTTCAATACAATTCTCTAGTTACATAGTTTTATTGGTTCGATTATGTGAGAACAATGCAACACCTAAATCCAGTCAGAAAGATTGAAAAAGAAAATAACCTTGAGGATAATAAAATAAAATAGTACAGTCTGGAGCTGACCAGTTCCAATCGACGGTGCCCGTTCACGAACATTTGGCGAAACCTAGCACCACCCAACTCAACCATTTTGTAGGGAATCGAGCGATCCAATGCACGTGCCACCGCCAACGAGATCTTTGAGTGAGCATGACAAGCTGACATAAATGCAATCTACTAGTCTAATTTGATTTAATTAATTACAGGGCTCTCACATTTACAATAAATTGTGCAACGTTTTAAACTATAGAGGTACAAATATTTAAGCAGCATGATTATATTATTACACAAATAGAATTCATTGAACATCACTGTGTTTCATGTACTATCCTGCGGAGCCGGACCAGCCTGCCTTCAAGCACTTTTATCCTCTATATAATCATTTAGTTTGTAATATGCTTGTGTACATAACGTTTTTTTAATACATAGTTTAAATTTTCTTTCATTTAGATGCAGTATTTCTTGGGGGATTTTGTTATAGCATTTAACACCGATTTCCATGAACGACTTATGTACTTTTGACAATCTAAGAAACGGCGGAGTCGTCCCGCTAGAGATGTAATATGAGGACCCCATTGTAATTTGTCGTCTACAGTAATTCCCAGGAAAATAGTCTCTTTTACAAATTCCAATTTCTCACTATTCAGTAATATGTCACATTCGTTATTTTTAACGTTTGGCAAAACAAATCTAATGCATTTTGTCTTTTTATCATTCAGCACTAAATTATTTATTGTAAACCAGTTTTGAACCTTTATCATAGCACTATTTACATCGTCATAATTATTTGTACCAGTTTTAAAAACCAGTGATGTGTCATCAGCAAATAATACCATCTGTGGTTCATTCCGGAATAAATGCGGCAAGTCATTTATATAAGCCAAAAATAGGAAAGGGCCTAGTATTGATCCCTGCGGTACACCCATAGATATGCTAGCACCCTGTGAGTTTACCTTATTTACTTGCACCTTAAGTTGCCTATCCCGAAGGTATGACTTTAATAGATTTAGCGATATCCCTCTAATGCCGTAGTGTTCCAGCTTCAGCAAAAGCGTTTCGTGCTCAACACAGTCAAATGCCTTCGAAAGATCACAGAATATTCCAATTGCATCCTGTGCTTCTTCCCATGAGGCAACAACACGTTTTATCAAAGCTACTCCTGCGTCAGTAGTGCAGCGTCCCCTGGTGAACCCGTATTGTTGATCATGAAAGATAGAATTCGTGTTAAAGTGGCGCAGCATCTGAATAAGCATCAGTCTTTCAAACACTTTACTAAGCACTGGTAAAATAGAAACCGGCCTATAGTTATTAGGTTCCGCGCTATCACCGGATTTAAACAATGGAACTACTTTACTGTGCTTCATCAAATCCGGAAAAACCCCTTGATCTATGCTTTTATTAAAAATGAAAGCTAAATGAGGCCCTTACCCTTGATTACCCTACCCCAATCTCCCCATTTCCTGAATTCTCAATGATACTCAAACTCTTAATCCCCAAAAGGCCGGTAACGCACTTGTAACGCCTCTGATGTTCCAGGTGTCCATGGGCGACGCCGATTGCTTACCATCAGGTGATATGCCATAAAAAAAGGAAAAAGAACCAAGAATTAGAAGAAATGTTTAACGTTGAACTACATTAATGTCTAATAGGCAAAGCAACTAAATACCAAAAATCGGATAAAAGACCAAAGTTTTTACTAAGAACTTTTTTTGTTATTCTGAACTATAACAATCTTATCGAAAACAATAAGCCATTTGTTTGGTTGGAGCTACATGTCATGGCTATTTTAATAGTCTTCTTTGAGGGCCAATTAATTGCAGCTAACCTTCCTTTTGGCACAGTTTATCTAAAAAGTAAAAAAAAAAACAATAGCATTTTGTCAACGCGGAAAACCTTATTCACGCTACAGATTACTGAGACTTTACATCACTTTAGATTTCCGATATTTTCTTTATAGCACAAAAACAACTCTGCAATAGAAGAAAGAAAGAAAAGACAATAAAAATTCATTTATTCCCAAACATCAAAGAGTTCTAATCTGATACGAGGAAATTACATAAACAAAGCTACCACACGACGACTGATAATGGATGGAAGGATGATAAAATTCTATTCGTTTCCGATAAGCAAATGTCGACGCATTCGAAGGCAATTCAGCATTCTTGTCGTTCAGGGAATATTTTGAATCTTATCCAAAATGCTACTGCGTTTGCTGGTGTTGCTGGGGAATCATTGTTTCGGAAACAGTTTTTTAAAGCTCATTGATACGTTACACAGGGAGATATGGGCACTATGGGCTGATTATTTTTTTTTTGACTTTTTTAAGGGTTTTCATGTGTCGTGGGTGTTTTTACTAACATACACGTTCACATACACAAGAAACCCAGATCCGAAACACCAATTTGTGGATCACACAAAGAGTTGCTCCGTTTGAGAATTGAACCCGCTACTTGTTGCGCGATAGCTGATGGCCCAGCCACAGCACCGACCGTATTAAACTGTCAAACACCAAGCGGTCACCGGTGACCGCAACCTATTGTTCTATAATTGTGTCTATAATGACGGTACTCGACGAGTTAAGTTGTTATTCATTAATTGGGTTCGGGATAACATAATAAATGTAAAAATGGATAACATATTAGTATGTCGTGTAAAAAAATTGTGATATGTGGAATATTGCAAAAATGCTATATTTTACATAACATAACATCACGCCTTTTATCCCCGAAGGTAGGCAGAGGTGCACACAGAAGTAACACCCAATTTTCACTATGTATGTTATGAAACCTATGTAATTGGCGGTGTGCTTATTGCTATATACCGGGCACATTTCCAGACTCCGTGATACTACTAGGATTTTTTTTAAAACCTAGTAATACTTTGCCCGACCCGGGAATCGAACCCGAGACCCCTTGCCCTTGTGACCACTCGGCCAACGAGGCAGTCTATTGTATATTTTGTATTGAATAAACCTTTTTGTATCGACAATATCGTAACAAAATTTCTACAATTTAGTTTGTAAATCTAAAACGCTGCTATCAAATTCTCCATTCATGAAACTGCACTGACTTGATCAACGAATCCTCGTTGTATTGACTATCCAGTATCCAGTCGATATCTCGAAATATGCACATAAATAAAGACCCTCTCACAATCCACCGAATCTATTTCCAATTTCATGAGACCTGTAGTTGCTGTTGCGCCAAGAATCCGTTGCAACTATAAAAATAACTGGCAGTTTCCCATAATGTGCACTCACCTTAAACGATCCGTTCCTGGAACTAATATAAAGTGAGGTTTACGAACCGTTACGGTTAGGCCACATTACAAACTTCTAATAGGATACCCAGCTGGGTTGAGACATGTCTCTTTTAAACTTAACTTAAAAATTTTAGCCATTAAAACTAGTCAGATCTTGAATCTAAAAGAAAATTGCTCTGTCTGCCTTGTTGGTCGTCAGCGAGGTTGTAAGCATTAGGACTATAAAAATGAATCAAGTCAAAATACATAGTGCTTTTTGAAATTTTATTGACGTTTCATGAGCTTTGAAACTATATCGATCCAAAAATGTTGCAGATAGGTAAATTAAAATGAATCTTCGTTCGATAGTCTCACTAAGACTCGAGAACGGCTAAATCTATTTGGGTACTTTCAGTCTAGAAATGTTCGTGGAAGTCCAGGGAAGGTTTAAAAGGTGAGAAAGACCCATTTGGGCAGTAGGTCAAAGTCAAAGTCAAAACATTTATTTCAATTAAACCATAATTTGGTACCTTTGAAACGTCAACAAATGCAAAATAAATATTAGTCTGTCAGTCAGTCCGTCAGTGAAGCTAGGTCAAACTAAGTGCTCATTCCTAAATGTAGATTCGAATGGAGAAGAACGAGCAAGAAACTCCGTACGTTTTTTTTTTAAATGTATTCTACAATGTCTCTGATACATATTCCAATATTGTACGTATATGTGAGAACAATGCAAAGACACGCTTAACGCAGTATACAAATTACAAAACTTACTAAAATAAAAAACAAAACAAAAATAATAAAAAAAAAATCTTATAGTCTAACACGGTGCTCACATATGCATACTGACAATCCAAAAAAATAGTGCTTCTATACAAGAAAAAAAAACCCTTTGTTTCAATAAAGAAAGAAATGCTCGATGCCATAAGGAAACTACATAGTACAACAGTATGCCGGATCAGGTAGCAATGAATAAAACAGTATGTTTTGTACTTATTGGGTCGCAGTTTTGCCAGTCATTGTAGTACCTAACTCCGTAACCAAGTCTTACATACAAAATTATGTAATTTGTAATTGTAAAAAGATATGCTTTTCTGCATAAGAAGATGACATTGGAACTTTAATGCAAACATTAGATTCTATTAATATTATAATGACATAAATACCACCAGAAGCACCTACCACATTCATTTCTGCACTACCCAAAGGATGACTGGCAAAGAATTAAGTCCTCCTTACGTAATTGTGTAAAACTTATATAAACAAATGTTTAGTCCCATGTAATAGGGGGTGAGCCTATTGCCATATACCGGGCACAATTCCAGACTTCGTGCTACTAATGCGATTTAGTTTTTAAAAACCCAGTAATACTTTGCCCGACCCGGGAATCGAACCCGGTCAACGAGGCAGTACATGGGACACAACATAAATAGTGAAAAGTGGGTGTTACATTGTACAGTGGCATAATGTACGCCTCTGCCTACCCCTTCAGGGATAAAAGGCGTGAGAAAGATATATGTTTATATAAATAAAAAAATAAAAAATGTTCAATTATGGAGACAAGTCTTTTTCCAGAATATGCGTACTTAATCATAAAAATATTATTCAATACTTTTCTCAAATTTATTTCTGTTAATTTTCTACCCACCCATAATATTTTTGTAATTTGAAGTTCGAGAAAGAGAGCCAGTTAAACATGAATCAAGCTGCTTTATATTCATCAGTGTGCTTTTCATTACGGGTATACGGTTCCCAGTAACGATAGGATTACTAAATCTTCTGGCTTCACTCGATTTTACATTGTGACCGCGTCACGAAATAGAAGAAAATTTTCCAACAGACAAGGATTTATCAAATTCTCTTTACAAATAAGACTAGGGGCTATATTTATGGAATCGTATTTTAACTTTGCGTAATGTCTTTGTTCCTTCAAAGGATATAATAAGACTATAGGACCTATATGCTATAAGCTGTCGCGGAGAACCTAACGGGTAACCGGGGCTCCGGCTCGACGTGCAGGAAAAGGAACGCGGTGGTTTTTAGTCAGTAAGAGTCTGACACTCCCTCCCGCCTCACCCAGGCGGGAGCAGTCATTCGATAATTTTCTCCCCTTAAAAAAAATATGCTATATGCTACGCAACCTATTCCTAAGCATCAGGTATTTTTCCATAATAATATTAGTGAATAAAATATTTTTAAACAGTAATATTACTCCGCTAACAGAAAACAGTCTAAGGATCAAAAACCTTTGTTATAAAAACACGATATTGTAGAAAAAACAAAAGCCTTGTTAATCTAGCGGACATTCAACTTCGAACCTTATCCACCATTACAAAAGAAATGCCCTTAAGTTCATGTCTTACAACAATAGACATACATTTAGAAAGAACTAATTTTCTACTGATGAATGGAGCACGTTCGATGCTCTCTCTATAATTACGCTAGAAATGCAACAATCAGTCGATTGAGACATTAACAAAGAGATGGATAATAGACATTGCTTGCTAACTAATAACATAACGCATCGGCCATTCCATGGCCGATGCGTTATGTTATTGGCAATCCTGTTCGTGACAATTATTGTTCATTAAGAACGGCAAATGTGGACTAATGTAGCAATGTATGAGATTAATGATAAAATTATTGGCATTTTGCATACTAACTTTTGGTGATTTAATGTTAAAGGATTGAGTGATAATTCGTAAGAGCTTAGGCTGGGTTTTAAAATCAAGTTTAAAGTTGCTTTGGCATTAATAGGATTTTAATTACCTCTATACTATTTGGAAAAAGTTTTTCTTATGTTTTGACTTTTAGTCTAGGTCAAAGCTAACTAAATTAACTTAAATCGCGGGTAACTCACGTGAATATACTGAGAAAAGCTCTAATAGTTTAGTACGCGACCGCGCACGCTGCTAATGAGGAAGAACCCCTCTGTGGTTCGAAACTAGTAGAGCTGTTCTCAGTATATTCATGTGAGTAACCCGCGATTTTTATTGACTTTAGTATGTCTCACGACAGTTATTATATAAATATAGGTCAAAGCTATAAATCTAAACCTCTACACTCATTAATACTATACGCCTCAATGAAATCAAAAGAAACTGTCAAAAGAAAAAAAGGAGAAATCGTCTTCAAATTGATATGCATTGTGAAATCCTGTAGTAAATCATCTTAACTCAAAGTTCAAACAATGGACTCGAAGTGATTTCGATTCAAAACTTTCTGAGGACAATTCTAAGGTAGTAAATCACCATTAGTAGAGGTATAACTAAATATTCTGAATCGTAACTCAGTCAATCAGTCTTCGAGCACAAAGGGTACTGTCCAGTGAAATTGAAATCGAATACCAATAGGTATTACCCCTCATCATATCAATTTGATACATAGCCAATAATTCGATATTGTAATTTTACTCTGCATTAGCGCGGTGTTGGTGACGAGAGTGTGGTAGATAATAATATTTGAAATGTATTGGGCAGTTTTGATAATGACTAGTTTTGATAAAAAATTAGATAGCTTTGTATACTGTAGCTGTAGCCAAATGCCATTTAGCGCTTGTCTACTTGTAGAGTAGAAAACCAAATTATATGGAATTGACGTAAATTTTGACACTTGTCAGTGTCATCCCCATACCTACTTTTATTTTACTAGTCTCTCGGTAGACAAGCGCTAAAGTGGCGTTTTGGGCTCGCTGCCATCGCAGCGGTAAGTCCCCTCTTTGAGGAGTGGCTTGAGAGACGCTACGGCGTCCTCACCTACCGCCTGACGCAGGTCCTCACCGGACATGGCAGTTTCGGGAGGTACCTGTGTCTGATGGGGCGGGAGGAAACGCCCGGGTGTCATCACTGCGAGGACCGCCCTGAGGACACGGTGGAACACACTGTAGCGGAATGCCCTGCGTGGGCTGAGCACCGCCGTGTCCTCAGGGAAGTGATCGGCGATGGCGACCTCTCGCGTCCGGGCCTAGTGCAGGCCATGATGCGGAGCGAGGGGGATTGGGATGCCGTCTCCTCCTTTTGCGAAGCAGTCATGCTAGCTAAGGAGGGGGCCGATGCCGATTCGGAGTCGCGGAGAACCTAATGGGTAACCGGGGCTCCGGCTCGACGTGCAGGAGAAGGAACGGGGTGGTTTTTAGTCAGTAAGAGTCTGACACTCCCTCCCGCCTCACCCAGACGGGAGCAGTCATTCGATGATTTTCCCCCCTTAAAAAAAAAAAAAGTGGCGTTTGGCTAAAGGCACTGTTTACTTATGATGCTAGTGGTGACAATGATGGTCGTGCACTCGAGTTTAACCTCTAAATAAAAGAAAGTAAGTCTTTTAATTGATTGGTTACCAACAAGACTCCACGCTCAGTTTAGTTACAAACACAAACAACGAGACATTATATTAACATAACATAACATCACGCCTTTTATCCCCAAAGGGGTAGGCAGAGGTGCACATTATACCACTGTACAATGTAATTTGTGTAAGCTGCTTTATCAAAATATTAAGTTAACACCGCCAATCAAATCTAGTCAGATTCAAAATTTTCCATCACTCAAATCGGACAACAGCACGAACGTCGAGGTTGATTGATGTTAACCGTTGCTGAATATTAGGTTACCAACTTCAACCGAGTTACGTACTGATACCCTACGATTATACAGAAGTTTCGCCTCACCATTAACACTCCGTAATACAAGTAGGTAGTATGCAAGTTCGAGGTGAAAAGGTGCGGTTTATTTTCTTTGGATTGTATTACACATTTAATTAATCGTTTATTAACAGATTTTTGGTAATGTACCAATAGATGGTGTAGGTAATGCACAGGATATAAATTGTTATTAGCTCAGTATAGAACCCAGCGTCCACCCTATAAAAATATTGGGATGCATTTAGAGGTCGAAAGTCGTGGTAGCCGAGGTTTAAGACCCTCGCTTCTCATGCGTGAGAAACAAAGAATTCAATGCAGTCAGTAAAGTAATATGTATATGTCTCAGTGTGGCAGAGCCCTGCTGTGGCACGAATGGACTGGCTCGACTAGACTAATATCACGTCCTCAACGCTTGCGATGTTTATCGTCGTTTGAATGAGACCTTCCTCTCCAATCTTTCCAATCGCCGTATACCTTATAAACCTCAAATTTCTAGCACCTAACAGGCCGGTAACGCACTTGTAATGATTTAGGTGCTTCGGGTGTTCATGGACGACGCCGATTGCTTACCATCACATGATCCGTCTGCTCATTTATCGGCTCAACCCATAAAAAATTATTTATTTATTTATTATTTTATTTTTAGGAGGCATATTTATGAAGCCTTTGGGCTTCCCTGCCCTCCTTCTACTCGTCTCTTCTTAAAGCTTTCTGTGGCCTTTTCATAAGCGTCAAGCTTATCCCGCCATCTTCGTCGAAGTCGTAGGCCCCTACCGCGAAAAAAGAAAATAAAAAAAGTAGTACCTAACTGTAATATTAATTAGCAGTAGGTACACAGGTACCTGTGTATATGAATGTATACAAATATTAATAACAATTGCTTTGTCAATGGAGTTCCACGTAAAATATATCGGAAACATATTTCGAACCAATATCTATGAATGAAGTGATTTTAGAATTGTGGGTCATTTTTTGGGAATCATCATGTAATGCGACAGTTTGCAACCCAATAATTACCTACGTGTAAATTAATCCAGTTGTTATCCTGGAAATATATATTTAATCATTGTCCGTTTTTTTTATTTTGCCTATGACTTTGGTAATGTCATAAGGGCCCGGAGGTTTAAGACGCCCGTGTTCGTTTCACTTGCATAATGGCGCTGGTTCAAATCTTATGATAACGAATGAAATGAACCAATATGATTTTTTCCGAGTTATATGTACTTTCTAAGATTATTTAGACACCACACATACACACGGTGAAGGAAAACATCGTGAGGAAACATGTGTACAATTTCTAATTAAAATTATGAAGTCGCCATCCCGTATTGATCAAGCGTAGCGATTAATGCTCAAACCTTCTCCGTGTGAGAAGAGGCTTTTGGTCAGCAGTGGCCACTTGTAGGCTGTCGATGTGACGACTTGGTTTTACTTACGACCATTTTATTTTATTTGACGTCATCATCTCATTTACAACCTTCACATCGATTTGTTATATGCCCACCTTCCTTCCCCCATTAATCAACATTTAAATCAATTTGCATCAATTATGTCTGCAACAAACAAAACAAGAAACACAATTATATTGTACCGATAAAGTATTTAATACGAAACTTTTGGCTATCTAAGAGGAAATGGTACTTACAATAACAAAATTAAATTCAAAGAATAAAGTTGTTTCAGAGTTAAAATACACTTCTAGTGAAATTTGACCAAACCCACCTAAGACATTGACAAATTACTCGGCAAGGAATATTATCATTGTCATTCATTAAATAGAAAAGGTCAAATCAAAAACACCCACGTGGCCTATTTTAGGCGAAGAAATACTGAAGCAGGCAACCTATACCTCCGTCATTCTTTAATCGATTTTCAACTATATTGCTTTCTAATAAAGTTAAGGATATAAAGGATAGGTTAATGTGCCGCTTACATTGGAAAGTTTAATTAAACATCACAAAGTATTTCAGTTATCGGTTTCAATGTAGAACACATTGCTTGGAATTTAATTTACCTAATATAAAAGTTATCGGAAAAGTTCCTTTTCTTTCGCTACCTTTCTAAGGACATAAGTCTCTGCGTTCACAAGTTCCGCCAGTTTTTCCTGTTTACGTAACAATTGCATACCGATTTTTGGAATTTGGTATAAGGCGGGGTCTCTGAGGAATTTCTTTGCTTTCTCTTCTTTGTTTGGGAGCCAGAGGGTGAAGGTGAAATGGAAAATATGGGGAATTTAACTTGTGGTTTGATGCATGGTTTTATCATAGAAACATGTTAGGGGGAATAATTGTTGTTTTTTCAGGAAATTGTACTGGTGTTCTTTGAATTTAGTCCTACAGTCTAATTTCACAGTGTAATTTCACACTGATTTTTTTGCCGAAGCCGAATTATTTCACTAGATTTATGACGACTGTAGATAATAAAAAAAACAATAATAGTTAAATTAAGTTAAGAATCCAACGTCAAATGTTGTAGTGTCGAAAGCAAGGGCTGTGACTGGATGCGATGAGCTGAAGACCAAGCTCAGTTGTGTCCGTTACTGGAGAGGTCCAGGTCCAGCAAGGACAGAAACGGGTTTGTTTATAATTTAGTATCAAACAATACTTGACTAGCGACGTCTAGCGATGCTTAACTATTACTAGAGCGCCTTGTAAAAAACTGTTAGCAAACTGTTTCTGTTATACGTCATGTAGTAAATTGATAAGGCGGTATTACTTATAAGTATTACACTCACAGACGGTATTCTTTGTGCTAGTGTTTTAAGATGACATTGATAAGGGATATTTTAACAAGACTACAGTATAAACCCTATATAAATAAGACTACAGTAAACACAAGTATATTTGATAGCTTAGGATAAGGTATTGTATTTTTAGAGATCAGAAGAAGTTTTCATTAAAAAAAAAATTTTGTAATTACCTACTTACATATTACTAGATTATGCAAATACAATTTCTAATTAAACTTATCAACCGATGTTTATTTACATAGAAACAAAATAACGATAACTCAATATGAAAAAGATAGCATTGAGACTTTAGCTAATTAATATGAAAATTAAAAGTCTCACAGAACTTGACCGATTTTCCCGCTCTGAATGACAGCTGACAAAATGGCCGAACGCGGGTTGTCCCGCGCTTTTTATAGCAAGTTCAAGATGGAGTAACAGTATACATTCCAGAACAGTATACATTCCCTAACAGTATACATTCCAGAAGTTTTAAGAAAGTCTACTATTGATACCATTTAAAAAAATATCGTTGGAATTAATTCAAATGTAACTGTTCTTTGCTATAAGAATACAAGGTGTCTCTAAGCAGTGTAAGCATCATTAGACCTAGACTTTACTAAGAATAAATACGACTATTGAATTTTATTGCAGATGGTGCTTGTCTCGTTTAATGGTAGTTCTTATAATTTGTGTAGATTTTGTGGAGCATGTATTCAACACAGTTATATATGTTCTGTGGTATTCAATACCTTAGTTCTCATGATCATCTGCTGATTTCTACATTTTGCTGCTGTATTTAGGCCTCTTCATTACATCACGTATGAATAGTTTTTGGTTAAGATCTAAAACAAGATATAATTCAAAACAATATTACATATATTTTTTAAATGTTGCCCTACACTAGGATTTTTTACTGTGTCGTGGGTGCGTTTATAAACATACAATTTCACATACACGTGACACTCAGACCCGGATCAACAATCTAGGGATCACACAAAGAGTTGTTCCATGTGGGAATCGAACCCGCAACACGTTACGTGGCAGCCAGTTATCCAGCCACCGCGGCCACCGTGCAGTCAAAATAAACATACTTGGTTTACATACAGTAATATACTTCTTTTTTGTTGACATATTATGGAGAAGTAAAATTAGGCTGTGGCATTCATTACTTGTTGAGTAGCAACTTTACTTCGGTTTATTTTTATTCCATCGTGACTTTGGCAACGGTACAGTGTGGTTAAGGTTACTAAAAGTGAGGAAGTAATGAGGCTGCTTTAGTTTTTAAATGCGGAAATCATTGGGTCAAGTTCGTCCATCAATATTAAGTACTCAGAGAAACTTAGTTCCATTAATTTAATGTAAGGGCAAACCAATTTAAATTCAAGGTCATTTAATGTATTTCACTTGTCCGCCGGTCTGTATTCTAACACAGGTCTAGGCTCGAGTAGTCACAAAGTGTAAAATATAAAAGAAAGGGAACGAGAAAGTCCAGTTCTAATATACTATGACCTATGGGACAGGCTTGGTCAACCATATTGGAGAAAATAGCCGTGTATACATAGACAAACCCCAGCATATCAAGCTACTATACACGCTTCAATTACATTCAATCGATTTTCAACCTAATCATAGCAGAACACAGTTGCAATTGTTTCAAAAATATCTGGTACAATGTTGCAGGGTGATGTGCATTTTCTATACATAAATTCATCATAGCTCTCAGAAATAGCCTTCCATATCGTTTCTCCTTCCTCAATTAGTCTCACTTGCATATTCCTAGCGACCGTTGCTACAACAAGACAAGCATATACCACTGAATAATTCGGAATCCTTTATCCGGAGTCAGCGTCGCATACTGACCCTAGCAAGACTCCACGTCGGTTCACACGACCCCATTATCTATTCGGTCCACGTGGTCGTGTTTCATGAGTTAATACCTTCAGTCGTGCTCCCTCTCAGAGGACTCGACGTGGTCGATTAAGTTAATCGGGTCGCCTCTCTGTGGTCAGCCTTTGCGTATCCTTGCTAATAGCTAATAAATCTGTTATGCTCCTACTACGTTCGACTTTTCAGCTCTCAGTTAGAGTCCTAAAAATAGTCCATTTGATATGATTTATTCAGAATATTCCCTTTAGTGAGGATCTTCATGAATATTTTGGTTGGTTCTTCGAATGTATCTGATTGAAATTCTGTTTATTTTATGTTCTTGGAACTCGTGGTTGAAATACGATGTTTAACAGTATTATTGAATAAAAATGTTCATTATTATTATTACGCGGGTTATTACTATTTATTTGCATTTCTGATATCACATAAATGTAAACATTAATTCTTCAAATTTAAATATTTTTATGATACACGGGAATAAAAAAAAACAATTAAAATTTAGAAGTACCAAATTCAAAACTTAAATGTACAAACCGACACACCTGTATGATATGACATAACCCGACACAAGAGTCTCATACAAACACCGAATTACACACACTGACCGATGCAACGTACCCAAGTAATCGCAAGTTTCGTAACCATTACGCGAATGCTTCCGTCCTCGACAGCGGCGCTATTGACATTGTGACGGAACAACTTTCTCTGCCGACTGTACGATATAGATTGTACGCCTGGACTAGCTTGCACTGCCTCCGCCATATTTAATTATGTAAGGTTATTCACTTGTTCATTATTATATGTTGCGGATGCAAAATGTGAAGAGGTTTTAAACGTTAGAATGGTTTTTGAAGTATTGTTGAGTAACTGAATGGTTTGTTGCGTATGTATGACGGAAGGAGTTTGTGTGACGAGATTTTCCTGGTCTAATTGTCATCGAAATTCATTCACGATTTAAGTAAGGTGTCTTGACCATCACTGTTATTGCAACTGTAACAAAATGACATATAAAAATCAAATAATATATGTTATATGCAAGGAGAGAATAAAAATAATACAGATAGTCAAATTTATATATAGTATAAATTTGACTATCTGTATATATTATCAATAGATAATATATACAGATAGTCAAATTTTTTACTTACCCCACCATACCATATATACTGTCTCCCACGAATACGTGGGAGACAGTATTGATAAAAAATGAAAAAAAAATAGAATATATAATCGTATTCTATCATCCTTAGTGCCTTGTGAAGGTCAGGTGGTCCCAATAGGATATTGACCTTGAGCCAAAAGCTATTAAGTTCGACATTGACAGCAACCCCTTTGGGAAAGAAATTATTGACGCTATTACTTGAATACCATAGATGCATTAAATAGGTAGACTAGAGTATTCAATGCACGATAGAATTTATGGGCAAGACCATTAGCTTTGGAAGATGTGTGTGCTGGTCTAGTAGATATCTATGTTAATATTGTATTGACATGCTATATCTTCTGGGTCTTCGTTCTCAAGATTCCCAAAGAACCATTTAGTATTCTTTAATTCGTAACGACCAGCAATTACAACAATGAACAAAAAATTGCCGCTTGCAAAAGTAGCAGACACTATTAAATTGCAATTAGGCAAATGTCTTAGACAATACTTAGAATAATAAAGTCTTAAATGGTCATTACTAAAACTAGAATATTATGTTATTGCGAAATATGCCTTAACTATGCAGTGAAAAGGCTCACGCATTTTATTTAAGCTTGAATTGCGTAATAATTGTTCTCTAAAGAGATATAACGTTACATACTCTAAAGTTTAATGTTTTTAAAGAAAAACTTGTCTACAATTATAATTAGCATTGAAATGTTTTGAGTTTTTCTGCATCAGAACAGAAGTAACTCAACTTTGTTCATCCTCTTTCTTAACTATTACATCTTATTCCACGTAGTCATAATTATATTATCATCCCTCATTCTGCTTTTTAATATCATCCGTCTCATAGCCCAATTTTGTATTCATTTCCTTAAAATTGAAAAACATAGGATTTGTAAATGGTATGGAGTGTAGATAAAATTACATAATAATAATCGCTCAATATAGAACATATCACATAACAGATACATAATATTATTTAGATCAGCAAAAAGTAATACAACATCTAATCGTTACTACTAGATGCATTCATTAGGCAGCCGTGGAGGATGTAACGTAATAATCCGGAACAGAACGGCCTCCTACGCAGCATTAAACTATCGCAATGTTTTGGATTATCAACCAAATTGTATGCGGTAAAGGAAAAGGTGTCTATTTAATTAATTGAGCATGTTAGGATGTGTATCCTATGTTCTTGGTGCAAAGTTAACTTCCTTAGAGTATTAGATGTTCCATTTCAATATTGTTTCTCGTTATAGAACAAGATGTTTTCTCGATTCTCCTTAGGATTTTGTAAGGTCTATGCATCATAGTGTTATTATTAACCTGTAAAGGGTAAAAGATTAAAAAAAACGAATTAAGAAAAATGTTGCATAACGTTTCAAATAAAAAAGTTTTTGGCAATATCAACTATTGCAACATATTTTGTGTTAGTTCGGGAGAATCTGTTTCAGGTCCGAAACTATTATAAATTGTCCCTAGATCATATATTTAATTACTATTTAGGGTTTTAAACAAAAATCTTTAGTATAAATAATATATCATTACTATCTTTTAACTATCACCCCTTACACCGTGTAAACGTCAATGTGTTCCCCTAGGACCTGTTTTAGGTCCAACACAAATTGATGTGGTATTTTGTAATCATAATTAGCATTTAATGTGCAGGCTGTTACTTTAACTTGTGACTATTGAAGCGAGTGTCGTAACCATTGGGTGGTGGTAGCCAACGTCCTCAGTGCAGTGCCCACAGTCGGACGGAACTAGTGTTGTGAAGTGAATGGTGTACGCTGGATTTTATTCTGCGGTAGGTTGGAGCAATTCAATTTTTTCTTAGTTTCTGTTTCCTTGTGTACATAATTTTGTGTGTGTCGCTACGGTTTTAAAGGAATATAACGTGTGGTTTTAAGTGATTTGAGTAATAGTGATATTTTTGTGATTTAGTTCTATAAAGTAATTGGTTATTTTGTGTGCCAACATTTTTGTTTTGACCTAGCTGCTTTAACGGGTAACTTTTTTTATATGGGTTAGTGATGAGTTTATGATTGTTTTGCTATATTTAACGGATCTATCTACTTAGTTTAAAATCCTATAATATACATACATAGCAGTCCATTAAAATATATCCAAAGTTTTATTAAATGCCATATTCTCTCGGGTACAATCAGTCACAGTCTGTCGCCATATCCACTCGTATATATAAACCAATAATTTTGAATCATTGAACAAAACCGATATGTTAACCAATGTACCACAAAATAATTAGCTAGGCATAATTACGCTGGGCATTGCATTCAATTTAAACCCACAACATATACATTTCATTGAAAGAGACGAATTTATTAATCGTTCAAATGACATTTTAATTAATAATGGAATTAGTGAAATGAGTAATGGTGAATTGGCATGCATCTATGGACCTAGTAAAACTAATGGGCACAATAGGGACTTGGGGGGACTGGCATGATGATATATTATGTAATATGAATATAAATTGCTGAACAAAATATCAATAACATTATTTAAGACAGTCTTGTGCTAAAAAGGCATTGAGAAATAATTTTTGGATAAACTTATACCTGTCAATGATCATTGTGTGATGTATTTAAGTATATTTTAGCCCTGGGTTTACTACAATGGATTATTCTATTATACTTTTTACGTTAGCGCCAACATTATTATGTCATTACCGATGTTGGACCTGAATGTCTTTTTACCAATTTCTTGTGAATTTTCTATGTACTTGTATTTGATATCTCTTCCCTCTTGGATACAGGCGAAATGTATATAGAAATAAATAACCACATAAAAGGGAAAAGAACCGATACATAGTATTAAAGCCTTGACCTAAAATGATTTGGACAGTATCCTTTTATCAAAAGGATTACGCCAAAGGATTCGTCCATATACGGTCAGTGAGCTACTGTATTATAGGTTTGTCTGATTTGACAGACCCTTCTCGAAAATTCTATAAGATTTTCGGGATTGCTTACTATCATTACTCATCAATTTAGCTAGATATATTCGAGTCTTTTCGATATCAATTTTGTTATACCACACTGTACCTCCGCAATAACATTTTGCTAGTAATCCCTTGATTGAGCAGTCAGTTTAATTTGTAGTGCTTAGATTTTGAGGGAATACGAACTTATATCTTTCGAAGAAAAGTATTTCACGATGATTTACTTGTGTTTTTTATGATTAATGTTGATGGAAATTAAATTACGTTTAGGTTATTGTGTATAGGTATACATTATTGTTCTGTGGTAGGTTCATTGTATTACACCTGATATAAATACTAACTGATTAGCGTAGGTCAGTAGTCGATAGTTTCGTTCAGCAATGCAACACGATACACCCACACAGTGTCAGTTCAGTACTTAAACATTTAACAGATACATTTAAAGTAACGCCACATAGTTACAAAATATAAAAGGTCAGACAATTTTACACATATTGAGCAAGCAGCGTGCGGTTATGACCTTTGTTTAGAAACAAAGAAGGTTCTTTTTCGTGTCATTAGAAACAATGATGTGTAAAGGTACAAACCATCGATTGTTTAAGTAAAATCCATTGAATAGAAACAAAAGTTGTCTATTCAATTGTCTTTATTTTCCAAACGGTACGTGGTTGCATTCATGGATAATTAGTAATGGCCTTCTAGATAATTAGAAAACTGTTACATACTTTATTTAAATTAGACTGATTTTAGACCTTTGTTGATTGTCATATCGTGAAACTTTTTTCCTTCTTCTTTATCGTTTCTTATATCCTTATTGAGGCATGTCTCCAGAGGTAGAGGAAAGAGAATTGTCAGACTTACTTCCACTCTACTACTTGACGAAAATCCACCGAGTATCCTTTTTCCTACGTTTGTATGTATGAGGACGTGAGATTTCGGATTTTGCCGCAGCACGTACGAAACTCGTTTGACCTCTGTCCGAGTTAAGATTTTGCAGCGACATGATTATCGGTAGTAGTACGACAACTGAATTTGAATCCGATTTTCGTTCATCTCAGATTGTAAAATGGCCCAAATTGGGTCAAATGTATACGCATATATAGCGTATATCACTTACCTTTACAAGAACTAATTGTTCAAGCATTATTTATTAATGTAAATACTTTGGTAGGGGTAGGTATACATAATATAATTCTATGCATAATGGCAATGGCGGTTGGCAATAGACTGGTCCCCTTATTACAATGGGATTATTAATTGATGAATAGTGGCTGTAATAGAGGTACACCTTTGGGAAAGGTACTGTTATGTTCTGGTAAAACAGTCTTGTAAAGTGCGATACAATCTTTCGAAATGATCGTTGTAGTTTACATGCTGATGTCGATCGAACCAAATGACACTTGAAATAAAATGGTATTTAAAAGAATAATGATTTCAAACTAAAAAAGGCCGACGTCGATACTTTCTATTTTTAATTCGGTTAATTTAACTTTATAGGTACTAAAACCTATTTCTTCTGAGTGTAACAAAGACTTTTCTGAAAACCGCATTAAAATTGGTTCAGTCAGTCGCGAGAATTCGGTTAAATATCAGTGGAGTGACGTTGGACAAATTATGTTAAGGTTTAGTTTAGCCCGTAGCTTGATATACCCTGGTTTGATTCACTTTAATTGTTTAGTGTTTTACTATTTGCCTAAGGGCAATTGTTCCAACGCCAGATACATTTTGAGTGAGGAATAAATTAGAACCTTTGATAATTCTTCCATTTCTGACAATTAACTGATGATTGATAAATCAACCCTATAGGGGTTGATGCTACCCAATGTTAGGTTAAGCTATGAAGTAATTGAATAAAATCACAATGACACTAGGTAGCTAGGTTTTCACAACTGTCCTAGTAAACAAAATCGTCTGTTTATAACAAACTATCTGTATTCTTAGCCACAAAGTTCCTCAACTATCTAGTATTACTTCTCAAAGTAATTACGACGGCACTAACCACATATAATAATGAATTATTCAGAGGAATAATATTCTTGTAGATGTTTTCGGCAATATCAACAGTATTCCTCGATATGTTCCCTGACAGACGTAAGTTGAACCCGTCACCCTCAATAATCATGATATGACCTTGGTTCTTGTGTTATTTCTTTTTATTTAGTTAGCTGTAGTAAACTACGTTATAGTGTTTGGTTGCTTGTTGTTGGTTTTAATGTTTGGTCGTGTGATTCCAATTCTTTTTTTTATAGTATTTATAGAGGTATTAATGAAGTGGTGTCGAAATTGTATGAGTGGTACGGGCAGATCCTACTGTCTTTAAGACTAATGACGCAAACATGTGACCGCTGAGTGGTGTTATGGTTTGTACACTTCTTTTCACCGCTTTTGGGATTATGATTCTGCGAACGTTAACGTCCAACACAATCATGTTAGATTTCAATTCCAGTCACTGCTAGATCAATCATTTGGCATGTACCAGCCATAATTGCCGAAAAACTACATTAATAACGTATATACGTGAACGAACTTGTGAACCTTAATCATTCGGAACCGCGAAAGTGAGCCCATCAGTTATGTAGCAAACCATTGCTGATTGACAAACATATCGTAACTTCAAGCTAGTGTTGAGACATCATTGGATGTTAAACATCATCGAAGTGACTATTGAAGTAGGTTGCATTGCGTTTTGCAATTTGGTGCAATGTGAACAAAATGTTTAGAATTGGAGGCTATTTGCATAACCTCTTCGAAGTTACTTTTGAAGTAAAATGATTAACGCTATCGTTTGTATCCTTGGATTATTTCGTTTATCCAATAATTGTAAGTGTAAATGTAGAGGTTCTTTTATTCGATTTCAAAATTGGCAAAGGCACAATCTTCTATACAATATAGATAAGATTGTTTTTTAAGCTCTGCTAAGTTATTTATTATGGGTTTTAATTAAATGTTATATTGTACGCAGTTAGTGCAAAGGTTGCTAGTGCAGAAATTCCGTAAGCGTACCTCAACAAAAATTTTACCTCCACTTATTTTTTTTACTATACCAAATATAATTTCACATCAAAGTTACAATTTTAGATATGCAATAAGAAATTACTCAACCAAAAATCTTTTCTGTGAAATTACAAAATTCACCCAGAATTTGAATAAAAAGCCCTATAAATATAAATTACCACACAGATTGAGTGTCTACTTACAATATTTATGACTATTAGACGTATCACATCTTAACCTTCTTACCTCACAGCTCCCACAAATCTCAACCTTATCTCGTTGTGATAAGGCGCTAATAAACTACATTTAGCACAGTTGTACATCACGCAATATAAATCCTCTTCGCCAATTCTGTGACATGGACACGTACTCATTGAGAAGCTTACCTCGAGAGGCAACGTAACGACTATAATTGTACGCACGCGAACTATTGACGCGTCTCTTTGAATGGGCGATAAAAAGTCTTGTTTAAGTGAGCATTGGATGGTGTTGTTTATTGATGTTCTTGTTGGAATATTCTCACGCGATACAGTCGAGGCTACGCCTTTCACTTTCGATACAGAGATTACTTGTCACGCATTCGTTTTTATGTCAACAACGTAATGTAGGGTTTAAGACAATGGTTGTTAGAGGGGCAAAGTTCAACGAATTGTTACTATGGTTATGGATATGTTATTTAGGTGTTTTTGTTTTCGTTTTCTTCGCTATTTCTGTGGTTATGGGACGAGTAAAACTAAGATAGTATAAATAAAGATATTTTCTGTGTCACTTAGCCGAATGTTTTCGTATTGATGTTAGTGTTTAGTGATCGATTCAAAGTAAAAATGCTCCTTTTAGTGCTGTCGGTGTCCATGGGCGGTGTTGATCGCTTGCCATCGGGCATCATCCATACAGGCAGCCATCTTCTCGTTTGCTCCCTAAAACATTACTCGACCGACTAATATCCATATTAAACTACAAAAAAAATGGTGGAATTCAAAAAGGTAGAAATAATTTCTGTAAAAACCTGAAAAAATAGTCTTAAAAAATATTTTGTGCACTTGCAATTAAAATATAATTTTAGTCGCTTAAGCAGTATAATAATTAGTATGCAAAAATAAATAAACGTTCATAGTCAGTGTGCGGAACTGAAAGCCTTGACGTAACGACCATAACTCTGAGGTTACCTACTGGTTAAAATCAGTTCTTTTAGACGTAAAGATAATTATAATAAACTGTAAAATATAAGTAACTATTGCCCGCGACTACGTCCGCGTAGAATGTGTATCTTAGAACATAACGTTTTTTTTAAGTTTCAATTTTCCAAAATACAAGTAGCCTGTATTATTCCTTAGTATACATCACCTACCTACTAATACAAGTCTTGCAGAATCGGTCCAGCTATTCCAAAGATTAGCCAGTACAAACAGACAGACAGTCAGACGAAAATTGTAATAATATTATTTTGGTATGTTTATCATATGCATGTAGTAAAATATTTTAATATTTTGTAATATTAATAAGATAAATCAAATTGGAGTGTTAGTTTGTACAAACACTCCAATTTGATTTATCTGTATGGATTATATTTTATATATACCTCTAACATAAAGTATTTTACTTCATTTCTTCCTCTAAATTGTAGGCATATTCAGGGGCGAGTCATTGAAATATCGTTATTATTTTAATGAATAAAAGTTTCAATATCAAAAAATCCTCATTAATCTCATTATATTTTTATTATTATCATATCCTGCATAAGACATTCATTGCTGAACAGAATTAAATAATTAAATTATATTAACTAATCTCTTAATTATTATTTTAAAAATCACAATCACAAAATCGACTCTAAAAAAGTAAAACTAGGGTACAATCGCCCACAAATTGACGCTAACAAACTATTCTGCTGACGTTGCAGCAAATGATCGTGTTAATTAGAACTAGCAGTTGTTAGCAGCCGGTGAAGCGACAACCGTTGTCAGTTCACCAGGCTGATTGATGAGGGCCAGTCAATCGATGACATTGAACTAACGGCTCTTTCCAATGTGCGTAGGGGTTGTTTGTACCATGATGTAGCTTGTTCTGGGTTAAAAAAGTGAAAAATGACGCTTGTAGATAGTGTGTGTTAGCTTTAGTAAAATATCACATATGTTATGCATTCTTAATGGTAGACCTGCAATACTTAATTTTACATTATGTTTCTAAATCCTCTTGCAGTTTCTACAACCAGTAAATTCACTTCCAACTTGTAGGTACTAGAGGAGACGGACGCTCTGAGTTTGTTTCGGCATTTCTTCTCAGATTAGTCAGTTAGGACATGTCGACCTCATCGTTCGATAAAAAAATTGACGTGTAAAAGTGCTGTCTTGTACCGTATTTGCAGAAATAAATTCACTTGTTTCACTCTAAAGTTCAAATATAATTCCTGAATAAGATTTTTTAACGAGTACTTGCTAGAAAATTATCATTCAATTATTTAACTAACTAGACAAAAATTAGAATAAAAGATGTGTCAAATCTAATCTAATATCTACAAACAACTAATCAAAGTGTTTAAGCCATACCAACAACACACAAACTCCCATCAATAAAACGAAATATATCACACGGTCCTTTTTACACACCCCTATAACACTCAAGGCATTAAATCAACAATATTTCAGCGCTGTATAACTCCTTAAATCCTTATAATAGAAAATTGGTAACGTACGTTGCACTACGGTTCAAGAAACGCGCCAGTAAAAATAAATTGAATCCGTTTATAAAGCCTTCGGCCCAGAAACTGGTCGGAGGCGCGAGAGGCGAATGATCGTGAAATCGGAAAATGATGAGATACAATACATGGCTTAGACTATATTCATATGTATGGAAAAATATGCGTTTTATTCAATTTTCTTAAAAGATTTTGGGTTTTTTGCTATGTTATTAGTGTTAGTTACCATCTTGCTCGAATACAAATGTCCTAATTTACAATAATCATTCATAAATTGTAGTACAAGAAAAAGAATTTTGGAAACATCTTCATTCATAAACATAAAAAGAATTGAAGGTAATGTTTTTTAACTAAATGAAGGGATTCTATAAAAATAAAACACTTATATACTGATATACTGAAACGTTACTTAATTTTAAGTCGTGCTCAAATATCGTGCCATCTCTGTCATTTTACAAAGAATTTGTAGAGACAGAACTATACTTAAGCACGACTTAAAATTGAGTAGCGTTTCAGTATTCCGACATTATACATGAAGATATATCAAATATTATTAATTTATCAAATATAAATCGCAAAATTGGTATATAAACAGTGCGTGAGAATTTAGACATCGCGTGTTGAATCTTCGAGCAAAAATGAGGCAAAAACATCACTAGGCTTGGAAGTCAGGAGAACGAATGCAAACACATAGAAAGACAATTTGCTTCACAAATGACAATAAAAACAAGAATAAACAATGATAAATCTTTCCGTACTCTACATCAAGAAAACAAAGTTAAATAAAATTATATAAACTTGTCAAGTTCCTTTCCTATTGCGGCCTCGGCGACTTAAAAGCCACGAGTATATACAGAAACACATTTATTTTTCATCTGCAGTGTCAGTGCATTTAATTTAAATACTACCTTATGCATATGACTTAAATATTAAAATGCCTTTAGCAATCCAAATCCGGAGGCAAAAATTAAATTTAAATGTAAATCTGGTGGAATTAGGTGCAGATAGTAAATATAGTATTTAGATATCTCAAACTGACGGTGATGGTATGAAGAAGACTACGGTATTAGTCCTAGTATTAAGCCATGGCAATCTAATAGCCAATCCAAAATCCACTGCACTACAGTATCACATCATCAACATCAACAGCCTAAGTGGCCACTGCTAACCAATGGCTTCTTCTTACACGGAGAACTTTGAGCATTAATCGCCACGCTAGCTCAATGCGGATTGACGATTTCAAACTTATAATCAGGAATTATAAGCCCAGGTTCCTTCACGATGTTTTCCTTCACCGTTTCTCAGTGGTGTATATAATCTTAGAAAGTACATGTAACTCGGAAAAAGTCATATTGGTACTTGCAGTTGGTAGGTTTCGACCTCCAGGCCTTCGCGCCTACGACACTACAGTACACCACACTACAGTATGGTGATAAATTAATATTGCCTCATAATCCTAATAATATTATAAATGCAAAATATTGTATGTTTCTTTGTTTCTTCTTCACTTTAAAACGGCTGAAGAGATCGAGATGGAGAGAGAGAGAGAGCGAGAATGAGTGGGATAGATTTTGGTCTGCAATAATACATAAACTTCTTATTATCCCACGAGACTGCGGGCGATGCCGCTAGTAGAAGCTAGTAATTAACAATACCTTTACGAAAACTCTCTACAACTTAATATTGCTTAATAGAGATGATGACAGGGTATGAAAATTAAAAATGTAACTAGTCTGTCAGTTAAACAATGAAAAAATATTGACACGTATTTTTTATTTAGTTGTATAATAATATGATACTTAGATAAAACGAATTAAAGGTTAGGAGTGGGGAGAAAACGTCATTTCTACGAATAAAATGTACATAGAAGTGACGTCACATGACATTTCAAATCAATATATCGTCGAAAGTATTCGTTTCTGTAAAAAATTAAAAATACGTTTGCAATGTTTTGAAATAATCTACCAGACGGACATTAAAATAAAAATTAGTCATCTACCCTATTCAAATCCTTACCAAAAACGAAACATTTTAAAGCACTACTTCACAACCTACTTGTATTAATAAAACTACTTGACAAAAAGAAAAACATTGTCAGATTATAATAGACTTTTGCAACAGTACACACTAGCAAATAATTCTCCATGTATTTCTAATTCAAATATTTCAAAGAGAAAGTGATCAAGACACTGAGGTCGTGACCTCTACCTACAAAATGACATATGAAGCGCTGTACCAGACAGCAGCCAGCAGGTTAACCTTACCCGACCTATCAAAATTATTCAATGAAGTTTAAGCTTAATCGTTATGTAATAAAGTTTAAATTGACTTGTACTTTAGAGACAGTGTAGGTTGATTTGCCTGTACCTTATTTATTCCATGCGAAAACTTGTAAAGGTTAATTAATCAATTTGTTCAAAGTTGGAGTCAAATAAACGTTATACACCTAAGGTGTCGTGTGAAGATTTTGATATTTTCTTTAGCCATTTATGTGAGTAATTACTTTAGAAATCCAACCATATACAGCTCGGTTTAATGAATATTTTTCTTATTTGAAACTAGATTCGTTACGCTAATAATTGTAATCCTGTTTATTTAATTGGCTTGTTATTTATTAGTTTAAAGTGTCTGATTTACTATAGAATGTTCTTCTAGTTTACTAAAACTAAAGGTCATACAAATTAACTGGATTAGACCGTCCTACAAAATCTCAAGCAAATAATTGTATAAAAATTATGTCAGATTCCGTGCTGATGACTTAGAGGTTACATATTCATAACGTAACATCACGGCTTTTACTCCCGAAGGAGTAGGTAGAGGTGCACATTAGAATACTTAATACCACTTAACAATGTAACACCCACTTCACTATTTATGTTATTAGTCCCATGAAATAGGGGGTAAGCCTATTACCATATACCGGGCACAATTCCAGACTCCGTGCTACTACTCAAAAACCCCAGTAATACATTGCCCGACCCGATAATGGAACCCGAGACCCTTTGCCTTTGCCTAGCAGTCGCACTTGCGACTACTCGGCCAACGAAGTAGTTACGTATTCAGTACTTGGAATTTAGCTTCCTTTGTAATAATACCTTATATATACTGTACCTATATTAATAATCTAGAGTATAACTGCCAAAAATATAGCATTACTTGAATATATTAATATCTGGTAAACATCTGCCTACATTTTCAGATGAAATTGATTGTGTAGTTGAGTTAGTATCTAATTTTAGTTTTAGTCTTTTGAGACGGTTCTTTTCTTCCTTACTAGATACGTATAAATTATACATATATAATTTTATTTTTTATAAAGTGGGGAAAATCATCGAATGACTGCTCCCGCCTGGATGAGGCGGGAGGGAGTGTCAGACTCTTACTGACTAAAAACCACCCTGTTCCTTCTCCTGCACGTCGAGCCGGAGCCCCGGTTACCCGTTAGGTTCTCCGCGACAAGGGTAGACGACTAATTTTTATTCTAAAGTTCATCTGATAGATTATTTAAAAACATTACACGCGTATTTTTTATTTTCTTACGAAAACGAATACTTTCGACGATATATACGATTTGAAATATCGCATGACGTTACTTTACGGTATATGGCAACAGGTTCACCCCCTATTACATGGGACTCATAACATAAATAGTGAAAAGTGGGTGTTACTTCTGTGTGCAGCTCTGCCTACCCCTTCGGGGATAAAAGGCGTGATGTTATGTTATGTTGTTATGTTACTTTTGTGTATGATTTAATGATTTATAGGTACTCAAACAAGACATAGCTACCTCCCACTTCTAAACTTTGATTCGTTTTATCTAAGTATTGTTTTCTTATACAACAAAAAAATATGTGTCTAATATTTTTTTCTTTCCTAACTGACGGACTAATTCGATTTTTAATTTTCATACCCTATCATCATCTCTATTATAAGGTTACGTTACGTACGTTTAAGGAATGTATAGACTTGTTGTATGGTCATTTGTTGGTTTGAAATTCTATCAAAGCCTCAAAAGTTTCTAGGTCCCGACTAAATGCCAGATAAAGGCAGTCTACACACATAGTGGTCTTTATTCTATTATGTACTATAGTACTAAGTAATAGGTCATCTATTCAGTAAAACGTGACTTTATATATAACCCACTGGTCTGGGCTAACATATTGTTTCATATATGTGGGCGATAAGATCCTTTTGTTGAAGGATTCTGTTTGTTGTATAAGATCATGTGACATTTGTTCCGTACAAACAACGTGACAAGAGCCGATACTGTTATGAATCAGTTTTCCTTAGTAACTGTTTATGGGACATAATTGTAATCTTTGAAGATAATTCGTGGTAAAGGTGTCGAGGAAAAATTACCTTTATCTTATATAAAAATTGGTGCTATGGTGTTTAGTATCTCTATCTATCAGCAAATACTACCTTAAGGTAGTTTTTGTAGCACGCAATTAGATAGAGATAAATTCATCCATTTTGTAAATATTACAGGGATAAGCCCACTATAACTTCCCAAAACCGCTGCAACTCCTTAAAACCGGGATCTACTACTTTAGATTATATATTTACTAATACAACCACGAAAACACCAAAATACTGAAGTCCGCCGCGACCCTGGGACATGAAGAATTATCTTAGATCTCGTAATGTCATAAATCAGAAGTAATTATTAGAGAAATAAAAATAACCAATTAGTAAAGTAAAGCCTTCAAGATTCACACACGCAACGGTAATATAATCGAAACAAATTCCGAATTCCAATACAAACATGACCTAGATCAAGTCCGACAACAGTCCGATGTCCCAGTTGCATGCATTACAATCGGATTCTTCTATTACCTAACAAGATTATACGACCAAATGAAGATTATCCACTTACACAAGATCCGGTCACCGGTTGCGTAATAAAGTTAGTGGCTGGTCGATGAATCATCCCGGTTTATAGCTGTGACCGTCATAAACATAGGCTCCTTTATAGTAGGCCGAGTACGAGCGACCAGCTAATGTCCGTCGTGTTTGGCAGTGCATCATATTTTAGTAGTATTAGGATGTTAGATCAGGGGTGTAGATTACACGTATGCTTACTCTTGGGATTTACAGGGTCGATTATGGTATAGTACCTTGTAATCAGATGTTTAACGCTTGTTGTCTTTGTGGAGTTGAAAATGTGTTCTCTTTTAATTTGGGGTTTGTTCTTTGACTAGGAATGGTTGCAGTGCACAACTTGTTAGATACCTAAAATTAATTACTAGGCACTTTACCTATTCAGCAAAACGGTATCCAGTGTCCGATGATCACATTAATTATAAATGAATAAATAAAATAAACTCAAGTGCTGCCATAAAATATTATAAAAAATCACTCTGTATAAGATTTCTGTTCCACATTAAAATGGTGAATGTCAATCACGTACATTTCTTTTGCCAAATTTGGGTAACGCAATTATATCAGGATGTTACAGCACAATATACATAATTTAAGTAAGTGAATAGACGGACAAACGGAAGCAATAAAACGAAAATATTGTGCTTCATACCTTACAACGTTGAGTTATAAGAATCAGATAAAAATGAACCCTAACCATGTTCGGGATAAAGCTGAAATTCCAACAAGAGAGTGGTCCTATATGACATAAACTTTGATATTGCTGAATACAGTATATCCATATCAAAGGACCATTCGTCAAAATTAACGTTACCTTCAAACAGAATAAAAATGTACTAAGAAAAATTTCTTACAGACTATGGCGTCGAAAATGTCATTTATGTCGTCAAGAAATCCCAACTAAAATTACATTGGATCAGAGTGGAAGGACTAGATTGAAAGGGTTTATCTCTGCTCCCATATATTAGCTTTAGTCGGGCATAGGTAATAGGTTCCTACGTATTTTATTATCTGTCTATCTTCAGGCTATTTTGTGTCAAAGAGTTCAATTTGGAGCAGTAAAATTGGAGATATTATAACGTGACACTCAGTTACTTGTGTCTGCGTAGCAATATTGTCACGCTGTCTTAGTACAACAAAGGGATCGTGTCGGCTGGATGGAGTTCTAATAACGTCGAACGAAAATTGGAAATCTAGTTTCGTGATAGTCACATAGTTGCTGACAGCACAATGTCCCAGGAGATAGGCAGGTAAACTGGTTATAGAGTACTAAAGATCGAAGGACCAGCTTTATGCTTTATAATGCGTAAATTAGGACCAGCTGATTGTTGCATAAAATCCAGCAATATTCTGGAGATGCGATCATCCGACAATCAGATAAATCTATATTTAGAGGTGTCTGAAGTAAGCCCGAAACTCAACACTTAAGTTCTAGTTGGAGATTCCAAGTCTATTTGGTTTAAATAATTAAATTTTATCAGTAATTTTAAAACATTATTTGAACGTCTTTATTAATTCAATTTGTTACTTGTTGCTGAGTTTACCTTCCGGATATCTACCGTATAATCGACTTACAATATTTTTATGCAGTAAAGATGTTCAATTTTTCCTCTCAGAGCAGCTGCGCTTTGCAAACAAACTGTATCAACAATGGAACGTCACGATTCAACAGATATTGTCTTTATGTATTTTGTTTCTTTATATACAGCATCTTGGGATATTTATTTATATAGCATAATATTATTAAAGTGCGAAGTTTAAGTAGGAATGTTCTTAACTTAGACTTTTGAGAATCTCGTTGATAAGTTACTACTAGTGCAAATGAGCTGAATTAGTACTCTAAGATTTGATTTTCAAATTGGATAGGCACGGAAACTGCGATTATGCTTAGTATATTACGACAATTATAATTCTAAAATTGTGATGATATACATTAAATAAAGATAAGAATAGAAAAGAAAAACTTTTTATTGAAATTAGTAGTATGTACATAGGGCGCTATTATCACTAAAAAGTGATCTCTTACAGAAAACCTTCGATTGGCTAGGCAGTGAAGGTTAACATGGAGAAGGAAAGTCTACGGTTAGGTTAGAATTTTTATAAAAGCAAGCAACTATATCTCTTCAGAGGTGTTAATAAAAACCACATTTATCTGAACCTATAACATTAAATATATCTAAAGTGTAACCATATAATCTTGACTATCAATAACCCGCTGTTCCGCGACCCCAACCAATGTTATTGTTATCGCTCATGAATCAGACGCAAACTGTTTTCTATCTCATTGTTTCCATATGTAAATCCAGGGGCGTTTCAAGCTCTCTCCAACAGAATATATCCCACTAGGAAGCTCCAACTCCGTCCCTTATTTCATTTGCCTTCAGATATAATAATATTATATTTGATGTTCATGAGGAAATCTGTCGGTTATTGTAGCATGCAAATTGTAAAAGAGTGGCATGAAGGGTTTTCTTGTGATGTTTAGGATTGGCAATAAATTAGATAACCCCTTTTCTGTGTGTGTATGTCGGTGAACTGGTCAATTTATGTGATATCGCCACTTGAGAAGATTCGGGGATATTTTTGGGTTAAAATGTTGGTACTCTTAAATTTCCAAGTATATTTAGGTAGACCAACCTTAGTATATAGGTCCATAACCTTAGTAGGTATAGTAAAAGTGGTCTTTCAAATCAAAAACATATTCAAAATGTTTATGAAACCGCTGAGATATTAATAATGAAACAAAAATCGATTTTTCTAACCACAACTAACATCATGGAAAATTTGACGTACGAAGTATGTTAAAAGCAGCTATAAATTTTTAGATAGGCCCTGGAATGTCATTTCACATTTTGGACGTATGGAATGTAATAGAAAATAGGTTTGTGATAGTAAACACAGGAGTATAATTTGATGTTACCGTTATGAAAATCCATATTGCAACAATTAGTCTCATAAGAACAGAAGTCAAAGACCAATACACAAAGGAAAATAACAACAAAATAAATACGATTTCAAGACCTCCGTCCATTTACTATTATAAAACATCCCCATCTGACCCCGCCAGCGTTATAACGATTCTCAGTTTTATTTATTTGTATCACAAACACAATTGCTTTCACAAGTCCACAAGTCGAGGAAATTAGTGCTATTGAATCAGGTGATGTTCCAAAAGGAACAAGGATTTTCATACAAAATATTGAAACGTCTATTAAAGTAAATAGCAAGAAAACATTTTTACTTGTGTGTACCTATGTTCTTGTCATACCTGTACTTCGAAGTATTCTATTTATATTACCTTCGCACTTAGAGGTAAATTGGTTGGAATGAGTTTCTCAGAATTATTTGTTACAAAGTAAAATTATGATACGATAAACTTCAAGTAGTTTTGAAAATTTGGTCCTTTTGACGTTGTTGTATCAAAGGATCAAATTCTTAGTAAGCATTAACTGAAAATGGCTTAATCTCCGTTCTACAATGTTTTGACTTTATATATTATCAAATACTGTCGTCTAATCATCTGGGTTAAGCATAGGGTACAATTTACCACTTTTATTTCTTTTGGACGGTAAAGATTTGCCTTGTGTTTCTTTTATACTCCAATGTCTAACAATAAAGAAATGAAAACCTAACAATAACATTAAACTATAAAATAAAATATGTTAGTAATAATTCTTTTATAAACTATAAACTAGGTAAAAAAAACGACTTTAATCTCCTCTTTTGTCGAAGTCTGGTAAATAATGTACTAACACCTTCTCCTAAAAACTGCATCAAATTCGGTTCGGCTCATCACGAGATTATCGCGCACATACAGGTCAAACTGGAAACCTCCCAATAATGTTTTCAAAGGTAATGAAGAACATATTTACATTCATTGAACAGAAATTGGTACAAGCACAACTTTGTTGTTGGTCGCCTGTTACAAAAAACTGAATTTATTTTTAGGTCACATCTGAATTTTCTATGTGTAGTAGACAGTGCCCTATATCTCGTTCTGGCGTGAATTTCATTTCATGAATTTATGTGTTTTGTTTACTTGTATGTATTTATGTAGATCATTAGATACATTTATTATATTTTATATTTAAAATATATTTATTATTTAGACCTTCTGTTTATATACTACATGGGACTCATAACATAAGTAGTGAAAAGTGGGTGCTACATTGCACAGTGGCATTAAGTATCGTAATGCTTACCTCTATATACCCCTTCGGAGATAAAACAGGTGATATTATGTAATATATTATTTAGGCCCTCTAAATACCAGAGCTGTCTGGCATTACGAAAGGTAGCTGTAATGTCCTATTCATTTTTCCGGATTTTAAGGTCTGATCATTTCTCTCTATGTATTATAACCGTATTAAAAATGAGTCTATGATCACGGAATTATCTACCACTTACTCGTCAGTTGTCAATCACACAGTCTAGTTAGTTGGTATGCACATTCACACATCACATTTTTAAAGCCACTCGTACCAAATCGTAATAATAAATTCAGTACAAACCAGATTACGGCGCTAGTTAGTTGGTATGCACATTCACACATCACATTTTTAAAGCCACACGTACCAAATCGTAATAATAAATTCAGTACAAACCAGATTACGGCGCACTGCTCAAATACGATCCGCGTTTTGTAAATAATTATCAAGCATTACGCTTTGTAATTATCCAACGAGAGATGTTGCATCACGAATGTTAACGAAGCAATACATAGAAAGTGTTTCGTGATACATCGTCATGGTTCGTACACATGTCGTTAAAACCCGTTTGCATTGCAGAAACCTTTTCTTTTAAGATGAATGTCTCTTTGTTGTATGACGCAGGTTAATTATTATTATTATAGTTAATTTGTGTATTCTTTTTGGTAGCTTAATTTGAAATGTGTGGATTAGTCATGTATACCATTAGAGAAATGACCTGTTAGTTCAAGTCAAAGTAAGATTTATGAATGTGCAGTGTGCATGACACTGTTATGAACAAGGCCTTATTGTAAATTATAATCTAAACAATCCTTACATTGTTGTTAACAAAGAACCATACCTATAAATTATAATCTTATCAATCCTTACATTGTTGCTAACAATGAATTACTATACTTGTCAATTGCAATCTAAACAATCTTCATATTGTTGGTAACAAAGATCTATAATTTTAAATTACCACCTAAACAATCGTTATATTGTTACTAACAGAGATCTAAGCACTCTTACATTGTTATGAACAATGCCCTATACATTTAAATTGCAATTAAAGCAATCGATACATCCTGTGGCACTTATACGCGCAAGTATAATTTATTGACTAAGGGATAACCCCACTGGCCATATAGAATAAAATATACGTCTTAGTTGTGTATACAGTCACTTCAGATTAAGTTATTCAACTATTAACACCGTTCCGTTTTATATCTCACAGTAATTATTGTAAGTCGAAAGTTGTGAAGTGAATAAAGAAATTATTAGCAGCATTTGTGGTGTCATTTCCCAAAGGGACTCCCGGAGCGCCATCCTAATAACACGCAGTAATTTTTTTCATATTTGTGTTAAGATGACAATAAATATCATCTTTTACCTGTTTCATGTGATAAAATCTTTCTTATGTTCAATTTCATTTTTGGCGTAAAACAACAAATAGGCTCACCCAGCTTAGTTAAGATTTCTTAGAACACCTATCACATACGTTTGGATATACTTAGAAGTCTTAACATACATAGATAACTTCTAAACTTTATACATTGCTTGCGTGTAAAAAAGTTTGTTGACTTCTTAAATCAACGTTGAAAGCAGAACATGATGGAACGCAATTAAAATATAATTATCACAACAAAATTGCGATTGTATTCGTGACTGTGTAGTGTGTAGTATATGGTATGATACAATAACCTACTTGACTAGTTACTGGTAGAGAGTACATTTGGCATGCAAGTGTGTAATCAAGACATGACAGGATTCGGAGGCTACTAAATCAGTATGAATGGAGAGTTTCTTGAGTGTGACTTCTATTTGACGCAGTTGATGAAAAATGCCATGATGATAAATTCACAGATAAGTTATTTGCAATAAGCTTTGACAATGACAAATACGAGGTTTCGTGCTATTTGATTTACTGCATAAAATACTTATTGCGTAAAAACGCCCACGTTATTATTTCTTCTTACTAGAATAGTTAATTGAAATAATTCAATTCAGACATTCAGTAAGTCTAAACAATGCGTTAAAACCTAGTCCAAAAATGTTTGTTGTCAAAAACCAGAAACACATTAATGCTTTTTCATAAAAACCTATAACAAAGTGGCACTTATTTGTATTGAAAACTACATTGTAACTTCAAAATTCTTTTCATTGTGGAGTTTTCACTCGATTGTTATCTTTCAAATATATCTCAACTTGTTTAAAAAGATGTTTAATATAAATCAGTCCTTTTAAATGAAAACAACAGACGCAGAAACATTTTATTTGCGCAATTGCACGTAAAACGCTTCATCTAGACAAGCTCTATGACACTCGTCGCTAATTGCAGCCAGCTGTTGGCCTACAAACCTTTAGTAACCTATTTTTTTTGTTGACATTAAGGAGAGAAGAAACAGTACACATAATATTAAATAAAATATGCTTTTTAAATGTTCTATCTGCTGTTCGGCTGAGTAAAATGTGGGAAGCATTGATGACTTGTTTCGTTTTCAGAAGTATTGATTTTGTTGACGGGTATTGAAGTTTAAAGATGATAAGTAAGCTAAATTAAAAAAAAATATTTTTTTTTATTTCATAAGCCGGTGAACAAGCAAACGGATCACCTGATGGTAAGCAATCGGCGCCACCCCTAGACACCTGAAACACCAAGGCGGTACAAGTGCGTTACCAGCCTTTTGGGAATCCGAGGATTGTGGAGGATTTTGGGATTGGGACTACTGGGGAGGGGGATACGAATTATTCAAATTAAGACCTTGTTTAAGAAATATTGAAAAATTACCATATACATAGTATAATATCTATAATCATGATAAATATAAGTATCATACTTATATTTATAGACCAACTCCTACCAAAAAAAATTAAAAGTTGACTGTAGCCCGAATACTGAGAAGCTATGAAGATTAGAAGCAATTTGTTTCAAAAAAGGTATTAAATTAAAAAGCATGCGTATCAGTAAATTGAAAAGCCAATACAATAAGTACATATGAAAATCTGATTTCACTCAACTTACCAAAGAATATAACAAAAATACTTTACAGACTTTAAGCCTATTAAGACTAGATTCCGATTTGCACAATCGTGCTCTTGACGATCTTATATCTCAACGAGCAATCTTTGAATATCATTTGGGACTGCGATTTCAACTTAAGGGGATTGTATCAGGAGATCTAAACTTTGTTCAAAAGTTTTCTTTTAAAAAAGGCATGGAACACTTCAAATAAAAGGAATGGTACTGGTTTAGGAATGAAAATTAAACATTTTTGTTTTAACGCAGATTAAGAATACCAGAAACATATTTGACTGAATTATACAATTATGTCGACCTTGATATAAAGGGCCTTCTAGTAACATCCATCTTATTGCAAAAAACCATTGATATTCACTTAACGAGACATGCTTACGAATGAGCCCATTAAGAAATGACATCGTTAAATAATGCCCCCACTGAGGCAGAAGTAATTAATAAATACGAAATAGAGCAATAAAAGTTTCAAAGAACGAGCCATAAGCCCATTTGATACATTAACTCGCAGTTTACCCGAACATTACTTATAAAGATCATAACATTTTTCTTTTACAACGCAGATGTGAGTGGAGCGTCTTATAAGTGATCCGAAAGCCAAAACTTTTGAAACGATAACAACTTCCCGATATCCTGGCCTCCTTCCCAACTTTGGGAATTACGATTATGGTACGGCTATGTTACTCAAACTGTAATTACAGAGATAACTCCAACTCTGCTTAGCTTATACAGTCCCGTTTATTTTATTTGGATTAGACAGACTTTTATTATGAATATTTAGTTCGTTTTGCCGGTTGATTTTAGAGTACGATTTATCTGTATTTGTAACGGTCTCTTGTTAACTTTATACTATATGCGATTTGTTATGAATGTTGTCTGTATTTTATGATTTCTTATTGTCGTTTCTTATAGTGGGATATGTACAGTTTTACTTGAACTTTACCGATGGTATAGATAGAAACTTGAAACCGGGCAAATATGTGAAAAATATTGAAAAAACTTTTTTATTTTACGCTGAAAATAATCTATAAGTCAGTTGAGCTCGGTCGTAATTGGAGCTCGTAATGGCTGTCCTGTCGTTTTTTTTCACAGCAAAAGCCATGACCTATCAACTGTCAAAGTTAATACCGATATTTGATCTCTTAAATGATTCTCTCAATTTTTATCCTGAACCTTGACCCTTTTAATAACGACTTTTAACTATATTCGATAACATTTTGTTTTCTTTTTGTTACAGAAAATGAAGCTCTTTTGGTGCTGCTTTTGTGCAGTTTTAGTAACTGTATCTGGAGCTGTGTTGGACGTAGAAAAAACTGTGAAACAAGTCCAAAATATATTACAATCAAATCAATTGTTACCAAGATTGACTAGAAATGAAATAATACAACTGCTTAATGATATCAGAGCTGAAGATGCCAAATCAACATCAACATCAACTTCAACGTCGACAGAATCAAAGGAAAATAAAAAAGAAACAGTGACAACGCCTTACAGTACATTCGAAAACGAAATAAATCCTCAAGAGCCGAAATTAAATCCAAAAGTTGTTGGTAGTAACAAAAATGAAAAGGTTTCATCACCTCCAACGACAGTTGAAACGACCACGAAAAAGGCTGAACCCACATTGATGGTGGTTCTACCCTACACACCACGTGATGGATCTTCATTACAAGAATTATATACAAGACCACCACGAACTGAAGTAGTTGCATTGCCAAGTACTACCCCAAGACCAAAAATATCACAAACCAAACAAAACACTGCAAAGCCAAATAATTACCTGTCCGAAAAACTGATTGACAACTTCCCTGAAGAACTGCAAGCCTTTTTGGATGCTCACGGCCTAGAAGGGAAACCAGGTCAAGATCATTTTCTACTACCTCTTGAAGGTTTCAAACCTCTACCACCCCCTAAAGTTGTAGATGGTACAGTACAATTACCAGAAAATATTCTACTTACTTATGATTTGATAGCACCCAGCAGTGATTCAAAAACTAAGAACGATGGGGCTTATTCTTTATCACCAAACAATTTCTTGTATGAACCACTACGTCCGGAATTACCATATGAATTAGACACATCATCTTCTGAAACAAAAGAAATCAGCCTTCCGTATGACATGCCAGTAAGAAAAACTAAATCAGTTCCTGTACCAAATTACGAACCCATTGACTACGAAGCAGTGAAAGTGATACCATTAAGTAAGGGTATTAATCCAATTAATGAACAAGTGAACACAAATAATGACCAAAGTAAAAGACAGGCAGAAGAAGCAAGTACAACAATGACTGAGAAAGTGGAAACTTCTCCAGCAGAAACTACTACAAGCACCACTACTGAAGAACCTAAAACAAATGCTGTAAGTGATTCGTCAGTATCTGCAGATGACTCAGGAGCTTCCATAGCTGATCTGGAAGATTCATTCGGAGGAGCAGCACCTTCAGTTCCCGGAGATTCAGAACTCCCACCTCCAAGGAAAAATGGCTTCTACTGGATGCTTGACTGGAACAGTTTCTTAGAAGTAGGTGATGGTGACACAAAAGTAAACATTCGTTTCGAACCAAAATTAGGTGATCCTCAAATGTTTTTGCCAGTCACTGTCCCGTGAGTTATTTTAGGTGGATTGTAATATATTTACGAGTTCTAGTCTTTTGGTTAGTGTTAAAAAGGCCAAGTGTTTTTGTAATTTGATGGTGGGATGGGACGCTCAGTATTTTTTGTAACACCTAATTACTGTTACCTAGAATGGTTTGATTGATGATAGGTAATTAGAAATATTGGGTGCATTACGAAATAAATTAACAGATCGTGAAAATTTGTTAATTAATAATAAATTGTTTTGTGATGATGTAACGACATTCCATTATGTGACCTGTTATCGATTATCCAATTAAGTCATGTAAAAACATCAATATGAATTCTGAACCGAATGCGAGTGTTCACGCGAGAACAATTTACAATACTTGTTTCAAACTCATCTTTGGTATGTTTCACGGTATAATGGATTGAAGGAATGTCGACTATCTACAGGAATCTTCAGATGAAATATGAAAGCGGACTTAATTATTTATGTAGAGGTATAAGTGGGGGCTTAGTTTAATATTACTATGTAAGAAGCCATTTTGTAGATATTGTAATTAAAATTTTATTTAAATGAATATTTGTGTACTTTTTTTGGACAAAAATAACATAAACTACGCAATGAATGGTTGAAATTAGAGATGTTTTTTGTGATATATTTTTTTCCAGCAGTTGCAGAAAACTAAGTTTTAGTCATGTATGTTATCATTAGTGATAATACTGGTTGTGATCTATCTGAAAATCATTAGAAATGGATTTTTTTTGTGGCGGCAAAATAATCCAATGATTCCCCCGCGTTGGGTTAGAGAGGATGTTAGACATTAGACTCTTACTGAGTAAAAACTTTTTTGTCATGATACACGAAAATGCACAGTACGCTTGTCAAGTATCCTTTCAGTACACATTACATATACTTTATCTGCTATTATTACCTGCACGTTTTCTACCGTTCCTCGAATTTATATCTCTATTTATGACTACCTAGTACCTAACAGTAATGTACAGTAATGAAAAGGAATACGTGATCAAAATCTAAATGAATATAACAACCAAAAAGGGACAAATAGGTAATTAAGAATAATGTAATTTAGGTTCCCTCGTTCTATGTCTCTCGTTGTTTTTAAATGTTTTTACGAATACGGTGCCCTAGTTTGATTACTAGATTGCAATAGAGTCTAGAATTCTGTGCTTCGATTACAAAAAAGGATATGAAACTTTTTTCTAGAAAATAAAGTCCACCAAACTTAATAAGGCTTTAATTATCATCTAAATTGAATATTGCTAAAAATTAAAACAGTAATTCTAAAGCTGGGGAAGAGCTTAGGAACCAAATATTAATCTTCGCAAAACCCGACCAAAAAAAATGTCATCAAGGAAGTAAACAGTAACTACTAATCAACGACACAGTTAACCTTAGATACGAAGCTGTCATTAAACGTCAAAGTATTTGTAAAACAAGATTACTACGGACAATGATCTAGTGTAATTCCCCACTAACAGACACAATTGCTTGTGAGTATTTAAGCCTAGAATCGTATAATCATTATTATGGAGCTGAGAACGACCTCCAGAATTAAGCAATTTGTTTAGGACCTCAATTAGCTTTTATTTTTACAGGGATATCTTTATTATCTTAAGCGTTTCAGGTGTGTCTACACTAAGTTTTCATTTACCTACATATTTTTTTACTATCCAAAAGTTCCCTTTTTGGTTGAGACAGTGAAACTACCACAAAGTCTGAACCGAATCAGGCAAAGAGCGATTTCATTTTTCGATTTCTAAATTGAGAGTATTACTAAAAAGCTTGGAATTGAGCCAAGTCTTTGCCAAAAGGCTCACCCATACAAGACTCTTTTTGTGTATTTAGTATTCATGCCTTAGTTTTAGAAAAACTGTTCGTACAATTTATCTTTTATTTACCCTACAATACTGCGCGGATATTGGAAGCCAAATAAATATTTTCAATAAATAAAACTGACAGCCGTCACCAAACATCGTTAGGACCAGAGTGAAGGCCGAACATAGCAGAAAATGACCGCCGTATTTAGATGACGGCATAAAAACGGACTCCGGACTAAAAACAGACACCAGGGACGCTGAATGACGTGTTTTTAATTTCCTAGCGTTTGGTTTACATTTGTATCAAAAGTATTTTAGAATTTTCAACATTGTTTCATAAGCTATTTTTGGTGCCGACGTTAACGCGTCTTCATCCTTGTGGTATGGCAAGGTTAGGGCTACTGACATGGAACGGCGCTGTGCTGTTGAGGAATTCATTGCTGAAATGAATCTCTCCATTTATAACACCCCTGATGCACCACCTACTTTTTGCAGCCAAATGGGCGAATCTTGTATTGACGTCACACTTTCTAGTGCGGACGTTAGCTTGGATAGGTGGCGTGTCCTACCAGATGCGTCGTGTAGTGATCATCGCCTGATCGTGTACGAATTTGTTTCAACATTACCCCAGGGTCCAACATATTGCAATGATAGCTTTAGGTACAAGACTAAGGGTGCGGATTGGAACTTTGTTAGTTCATTATTTGCATCCCAAGCCAGACACTTCACTCGCAGAGATCTCTCGGCCGAGGCGGGTGCTGAAATCATGTCAGATGCCTTTACTTAGTGTGCCGACGTTGCTTTTGGTCGCGGGTCCGTGACTAGTACGCGTAGATGCGACTGGTGGAATAACTATTTAGTCGAACAACGTAAATGCTTTCGTAAAGCGCTCAAACAGTTAAATAGACTAAAGGAACGTCAGGTAACCGGTACCGTTTTTGATGAAGCACTGATTGCGTTTAGAGTTGCCAGGTCACGTTATAGGGCTTCGGTGGAGAAAGCCAAGGGTGATTGGCTACGGAGGGTTGTACAGAAATTAGATAAGGAGGGCCCGTGGTCGCCTCTATACCATGAGTTCAAAGCCAATAGATCCGTCGATCTGGCATTCGTACAGAACATAAAAGTCAACAATGTTCACACCACTGGTATTGAGGAGACAACGGAAGTTCTACTCGACGAATTTGTCCCTGACGATGTGCTTGAGACCGACAATGATTACCATCAACAGATTAGGTCGTGGGCAGCTATACCGCCGGAGTCACCTGTGTCTGATCTACCGTCCATCAATGAGCTCGTAACTAAATTGTTAAAACTTTTTAAATAAATCATCTGGTGAAGACAAAGTCTCAAACAAAATGATAATAGAAGTATGTAAATCCGCGGCTGATGCGATCCTAACTGTGTTCAACCGTTGTATCGCGGAAGGTGTCTTTCCTCGTGTATGGCGACGTGGATTCATTCGCATAATCCCTAAAAATGGAAATAAACCCCCGATGACCCTAAGTCATACCGGCCTATCACGCTTTTACCATCTTTAGGGAAACTACTTGAGCGACTTATCGTTCCTCGTTTACTGCCAGGTGGACCAAAATTCCACAACAATCAATTTGGTTTCACTGTAGGAAAGTCTACTGTCGACGCAGCTCTTTCTGTCCGATCCATGGTAAATTCGTCTGAACACAAGTATATAGTAGGCATTTTTCTGGACATTTCCGGTGCCTTTGATAACGCATGGTGGCCAATGTTACTCTTAAAACTGAAAGGTCGTGGCTGTTTTAGTAACAAATATAAATTAATCTACACTTATTTCCTTCACGGTTCCGTTAAACTGAAGCTTGGTCATTGTTCTCGGTTGAAGTCGTTATCAATGGGATGTCCTCAGGGCTCCGTTATTGGCCCGTATTTGTGGAATTTAGGATTTGATGATTTGCTCGCGATTCCCCTTCCTTGTGGCTGTAGTTTGACTGGATATGCGGATGATGGCCTTTTGCTAGTACAATCAAATAACCGTGCCGGACTGGAGTATTTGGCTAAAGACTGTCTCAGTAGGATCTCGCGATGGGGCGAACGAAATCGCTTGACTTTTGCACCCCATAAAATTTACCAGCTATTGCTTAAAGAAAATCTAAAGTCATGGCCGTCTATTAAATTTAACAATGTTTCCGTAAAACGAAAGGAGTCTGTTTGTTACCTCGGTCTAGTATTGGAAAAAATCTTTTCTTTCATTGAACATATTAAGGCTATTAGTCAGAAAACCAAAAATAACTTCTATGCGCTGACGCGAATTTCCAAAGCCACCTGGGGTCTCTCTTTTCTTACGCTTAGGATCATATACGGAGCAACCTACCTAGGATGCGTGTGCTACGGGGCACCTGTCTGGGCTGATAGGGCCACAATAGGCGCGGTACGGCGAAAACTTCTCCAAGGCCAGCGTCTAGCCTTGATTTTCCTGTGTAAGGCCTATAGGACGGTTAGCACTGAGGCCCTACCTGTGCTCGCAGGCGTCCTTCCGGTAGATCTTGAGGTGCAGCGACGTGCTGCTATGTACTACAGTGCGAGGCCTAATTTGTCAGCAAGCTTTCTAGCACAACGTGATAGAAATAAAATTGATAGATTGTTTAAGCCAGTGACGGACGTTTGGGGCGAGCTTATAACTGAATGGCAGTGTAGATGGGCATCTTCTATTAAGGGCCTCCACCTTCTTTCCATCCGTGCATGAGCGGCTGGAGAGGACATGGTTGGAGGTGGATCACTGTGTTGCCCAATTTCTTACTGGCCACGGCAACTTTAAAAGCAAATTGTTCTCATTTAAACTTATTGATTCACCATGGTGCCAATGTTCGACAGAGGAGTTGCGATACGAGCAGTCGGCCCATCACATACTCTGGGAGTGTGATCTCTGGCAATATGAACGTAACACTATGTTAAATAATTTAATTGTTTCGTCAGGTGTAGCTTATTATACGGGCCTTGTGGAATCTAGAACGAATTTCCGTGCGTTTAGGCGTTTTTGCCATAACTATTATTGGAAGCAAGTATAACAGCTCACACATAGGACCCACTTAGTTTTTAGTCAAATTTCCGTGGTGCTTGGCGACTGGGCTTCACCCAGTTGTACAGTCTCTTCTTTGTGTCTTTAGGCTTAATTCATTCTGTCTCCTGCAGTAATTCACCGAGGGAAGTGAAAACCATAGTTTTTTCTTCTTCTCCTCTTATAATATCTTCTGATTCACTTCGTTGCGGGAACCAAGACAGTTACTCATGTCCCTGGGACGCGCCGGATTTCAGTGTTCCGGTGTTTTCATGGTTGTATCTACTGTAGATCCTGGCTTACAGGAGTTGCAGCGGTTTTGGGAGGTTGTGGCGGGCTTGTCCCTTTTAAAAAAAAAGCTATATTTGGAACTCAGTATTGCCATAAATTAAAAGAGTTTAGACAGATTCAAATGTCGCATCTTTCAATACGATTCCTTAAAAATGCAACAAATATTATTTTTGTCTTGCTGTGGCGTAGAACGAGTATATTAGAAGGACGCAACAACAACATTAGATGGATTTATTTATCCACCAAATGCATTCGGGGAACTAAAACAGTCGGAGAGAATTATCGGGGAGCCGCGTAAGCTCTTACTTGTTCGAATAAATCTCGTCAAATGCATTTATTTTGCGTATAGATAGACGAATGAAAGGCTTTATGTTGATAAAGCCTTTCCTCCTTCCTTTCGTAAATTGATTCCCGGACGTTGGTCCGGGAATCAATTTACTACCTGAATTCATGGCTACATGCCCACATAATTGTGTATCTGATGCACATCATAGAAACGATGAGGACAATAGCAAAGGCATTACAGGTAGAATTACAGGTAGAATTGCAATTGTTGTTGTTAAAGAGTAAATAACAGATGTTGTGTAGATGATATTTCTAGTTATATTATGCAACCATAAACAGGGTTTTTTTAAGGGTGGAAAATCATCGAATGACTGCTTCCGCTTGGGTGAGGCGGGAGGAGTGTCAGACTCTTACTGACTGAAAACCACCCCGTTCCTACTCCTGCACGCCGAGCCGGAGCCCCGGTAACCCGTTAGGTTCTCCGCGACATAAACAGGCTTTATAAACTTAATTCTATGTAACCTTAGCGTTTCAAATTGCCTATGTTATACGTCAATTATCATTTTATAAAATAACAAAATTAAATTAATTTCAACGACAACATCACAGTTCCCAAAGCAGTATATTTTAATACGGCAATCATTAACAAGATTAGCATACTACATTAAACTGTCAAACACCAAGCGGTCACCGGTGACCGCAACCTATTGTTCTATAATTGTGTCTGCAAAACCGGTACTCGACGAGTTAATTTACAAGCGGATAATTTTCAGCATAAATTTTATCATTAGACCCATTTTGTGCATACTAAAGCCAGTCATTTGATCTCTAAAGTTTCCACGATCCACGTCGTCAGCCAAACAAAATTATGAACACTTGGCATAATTCGCAGCTGTTCCCACGAACTCGCTTACATGTTATTTCAAAGTGTATTTCACGCCCCCAAGTACGTACTTACGTCCTAGGACGATAGTGCTACTGATGGAACTCACTTTTAGATATTTTAAGAGGTCCTCTTGCAAATTAGATGTTAATTTAGTTTGTGAGTGAATTACCTTATAAAGTTAATAACAGTCTTTCGAGATCATCGTGTAAAAAGTACAGAGGTAGAATTAATGTCGATAAAACAAATATATTCCATACTATACAGAAGTCGAAGCTGGTCAAATACTTAACCTTCTTTTTTACTATTTTTATCTCTTATAGTGGTATATTACAGAACACAATGGTAGTACTTTTTTGTACTAATATATTATATAATTTTATAAATTTTTTTAATATAATTTTATACTTACTATACACAGCACACAAGTCAAAATCCACTAACGACGCTCCTGACTGGAATTATATAACATTTCCTGAATATCTTGGAACTGAACCAAAATGTAACTGAATATGATACTTGAGATTAGTCAAAATTGTGAGAGACACGTTTCAAGATACCGAGCGCAATGCAATCGTCGATATTGTGGTTCTCAAACAGTTCAAGTGCATTTGTCTGATATACCACAATACTGAATCGTACACCCAAAATCCCTTAACGCTAGCAGTTTTTGGTTCGCATTTTTATTCCAGTTTGGTATTCGATGAACAAAATTTTCCGCAGGAATCCATAAATTATTTGGATTTAGTTTGGTTTTTTGGATCAAACAGACGTACTATTGGTTTACTGCCAACTAATTTTTAGTAGTACAGTAGTTTTATCAATTGTAAAATTAGATTTTTAGGTTATATTCGGAATTCTGTGACAGTCATAGCACACAGGTAAAAGTTCTTTTTATAGGACCAGGAAAACAACTCTCTTGAAACAAGTACAGAGTTAGTTTTTGGCCATATCTTTGTATTACAAAAAGTACATAGAATGAACAAACCGTTCTATATACGTTATACAGTCATAATAAAATAAGACATCCCAGTTTCTTTGGAAAACCATTTTCGATTTAAAAATGTCATGTGCAACGCATAATATAAAAATAAATGTGAGCTTCCTTTGCGAACTGTGAAACTTTATAAACTTCCCCATAGTATCGGAATGGATTCAAATGAATAAGAAAAAGTAAGCTGTTTACTCAGATTCTATGCTGACTGAATTTAAAAATACGTATAGACGTGACTGTTTTGTTGCTCCTGTAGTTATCAGAAATTATCTAATTATTGGTCAAAGATTTTGGTCTTTTCTATTTTTTCATTTGGATGTATACATTACCTTTCTACAGTGCTCTTTCAATTAATATCTCATTATTTACGCATCAAATAAAAACTTCACATTTCCTCTTATAAAATACTCTTTGCTCATAAAAACCAGTTTCTTTGTCCAAAAATAAATCCATTCCTTTCCGTTACACCTCTTTAGTGAGAGATAACAATATTTTAGTTTTCCCAAACCATGGCTTGTAAAGATTTGATATGGAACCTTGAAATATTGGCGATCAGTTTGCTTTCCTCGCGTAACAAATACGTGCTGTGAATAGCGATGGGCCAACTTTCGTGGCCATATTGTTTTGTTCATCGGACGAGAATCAAAGCGAAACAAATTGAACGAGCTATAGAATTGGTGACTTAACATTTTATCGTTTATTGTTTAGAAATTTAATAGAGACAATCGACTTTGAAATGTGTTCGGAAAATAAGGAAGTATTTTGGAATCTACTGTTTATATCATGGCGGAATTTGAAGTGGAGATTGAAAATAAGGGCCAAAATATATTTGTACCTTTCACTATTTGGAAATCACTCCAGTGCTTTCTATGCATACGCACAATCAGATGAAAATATGTTAGACGTCTCTAAAGTAGAGACACTTTGCAATTTTCATTGTCTTTTGGTCAGAAAAGAGCCAAACAAAAGAGGACCTCACACCACATTTAACATATCCACGGCTATTATTTGTATGTAATTACACAAACACAAGAGGGTTTTAATGTTTGGTCTGTACTGAGCTCGAGCAAGGCCGGCAGTTTGAAATCCCAGGGATTATGTAAATAATGTGACTATTCACCCGGAAATATTTCGACCTGCAAGCTCGAGGCCCAATATTTGAGGTTAGCTTGACCCTTAGTTGCCGTGGTTTATTTGAATAATGAATATTGTCATTAGGGCTGTTTTCCTTGAATTGTTTAGTAATAAAAGGCTTTTCAAACATTAATTGAGTTGCTGTTTTGTGATTCTGGTACCCCTACCCTACCTAGAGAACTATGAACCCGATACCCCTATCGGGTTCATAGTTCTCTCCTCTGGTTTCTTTGAAAAAGATTGTGTGAAGCACAGACCAATTACAGAAAATAATAATAATAATAATAATGTAAGTAAATCTAACCTAACCTAACCTAACCACAAAATTAAGTAGGATTAAATCCTAAAATATAGAATTCAATTATTGTATGTACTATTATGCAATTCTATCTTCGACTGCCTTATAAGTTTTGTTATCGCGTAAGCGATTTTCGAGTCAATATTTCGTATTCTGAAAATTTAGAGTACCATAACCCAGCTCCAACTGTGATATGAAGAAAATTTTCGACAACTTTTTCACTCTCATCCTATTACAAACTACCAACACCAATAGTAGTGGCAAACTGTAACAAGTTCACAAGCTAATCAGATATGGCGACGTCTCACTGGTGGAATCTATCGGAAGTTTGAACGCGCCTGTCACGTAGTAATCAAAGTTTAGGAAACTGCTGTCATACCATCTTGTGTCGGAGAGCCTTTCCATCTTGCTCGAATTAATAGGGTTTTAGTTTGTACTATGTGGTTGTGTGAAGGGTTTGTAGTGACCAGATATGGTTTTGGAAACATCAATAGCGTTACGTCTCTTTTATAATTACGTCAAAATTTAATGAAAGCTATCGTGTATTATAGTATTGAATAAAACTAATTAGAAAGTATGCTACTTCTCCATTTCATTTTCATTCTTCTAGATATGTTTTTGAAAACATCAAAAACTTTTTTTCTAATAACTCTCGTGACATACTAAATTAACTAATTTTCATTTCATTCATTCATTTCAATTTATTTCAACTAAAAATCGCGAGTTACTTATGTGAGTATACTGAGAAAAGCTCTACCTAAGAGTATAGTGATCAGTAGGCTGCGAGACTTTGTCGCGACCGCGCACGCTGCTCATGAGGTAGAGTCCCTTTGCGGCTCGAAACTAGTAGAGCTTTTCTCAGTATAATTACTTGAGTAACCCATGATTTTTAGTTAATAACTGTATTTTGTTTGTATCATCAACGTCAACTTCAAAACATCTATTAGGTAATAAACACGCCTTTCTCCTTTGTCAGAGGTTTGCTATGATTTTCATCACTACCAAGTATCTCAGAGAAGGTAGTTATGCCATACCTATCATTACATTTATGCATGGCAATGTATGTATTACTTATGTTCTCTTTTGATATCTTTACAAATATAATGTTTTTGTACATATTCTACGAAAACATTTCTAATAACAGTAAAATATACTAGAGGTAAACAATTTACTTTACTGTTTTTGTGTTCTAGGAACACTGTTCCTTTCAATAATTCAAAAGAGTTTTTGTATTATGACTATATTATCATAATGTTATTTTTACTCCTGGTATTATAGTTATTTACGAAAGAATGTAGTTTCAGTTCAACAGAAAATAATATTTATAATGCTACATGTACTAAAAATAGTTCCCTATTGCTTTAAACAAAAAACACGTAATGATATTTCTACTTGAAATCGTTTGCATCGACCGTGACTTGAACATTTCATATCTGCATGAGAGACAATGAAGGCATTACGAAATAATGACGTCTATTGTTCAATGAAAACTGAAAGACATTAGTGCTTATAGTCACTGCGAGAGCGTGGAAATACTATTTTCACATTTATAAAGCTTTTTTGTTTATCCTATAGTAAGAGTTAAGATTTTTTTGATGATATTTGTTATTTTTCAAGTTTTACAATCAATAGAAATATTAGAGATCTAGCTTTTTGAATATTAAGCCTGATGTAGGCATGTAGTTTCACATAATAATATTCATTATAAATAGAACATGAGACAAATACTGTGCTGTAACAGTCGACAGTTTAAAAGCGGATACGTGATTGGAGGACTCTATTTTTTTCCGGAGAGTTTATAATGTAATGACAACAATATGTATTACCATTAAGTATGTATGTATTGGGTAGAATAAAACATTTATGATTGAATAACAAAAAAAGGGGTCAACGTAAAATAAATCTCTTCAGAATGGTGGTTCAAAAGAAATAACGTTCGGGAAGTCCACTCGAACCATCTCCAAGTTGGGGAGAGTGATCGGATTCTAGTTTCAAAGTCAATCGACCGTCGGCGGAGCAACGTGCCTTCATATGAGAGTCCTCGACCGCATATCCCGTACTATGAATCTGTGCTAGACGGATTTCTGGTTAAGTAATGTTAAGAACTTGACTGCCTCGTTGGCCAAGTGGTCGCAAGTGCGACTGCCGGGCAAGGAGTCTCGGGTACGATTCCGGGTCGGGCAAAGTACTACTGGGTTTTAAAAAAATTCTCAGTGGTAGCACGGAGTCTGGAATTGTGCCCGGTATAATAATATGGCAATAGGCTCACCCCTTATTTCAGGGGATTCATGGTTCAGTGGCATTGAGTGTTATAACGTGCACCTATGCCTACCCCTTCGGGGTACAAATGTGTTATATTATGTTACGTTATGTATGTTAATTTTAAGAAATATTGTCAAAGTTAGGCCTACTGTGCACGACGCGTCATTTGACGAATGCGTGCAACTACATATGATAGGCGCTAGATTCACGTCCCTGAGACGCGCCGAAATTCAGTGTTCCGGTGTTTTTTATTGTATCTACTGTAGATACAATAAAAAAACACCGGTTGTGGTGGGCTTGTTGCATAAAAAATGACGATAGGCATAATTATTGTCGCTTCGTGGTCATTTTTTATTGTTTCTAATGTATACATTGCCTTTCTACATGACGCAAGCATTTAATTGTCATTGACAGAAGGCCTTACTCTCAATTTTTGCCAATAATTTGACGCAATCAATTATGACGATCTTCTTTTAATCGTGAACTATTGGCTAAGAGATCATCATTTTGTATTTTATTCTGTTAATGTCGTTCATCGCGCACTCCACAAATAAGTTAGATAACGTTACGTCTTATAATTTAAAAGGTACAAATCATTGAAAGCTATCTGTAATTAAATATATTTAATACTATAAGTATAATAATATTATACGTATTGAGTATGACTAGTCAGAAAGTACCATAATAATATTTCGAAGAAAACTTATGTATCCCTGGGTAAAAGAAATATTTGGTCTCACTCAGAGTCTTTCCTACATAACATTATGCTTTTATGTATGTATTTACATATATAATGGTACGTCTGTTACATAGGCCATCAATATACCTCTATTATATAACAGTACCTTACTCAATACAAATATTATTATGACTTTTTCTACTCGTGTCAAAGTCAGATTAAGGGTAACCTTGAGTTACGTGCCGGGTCTGGTTCCCGCGTGTATGATCTACAGGTAGTTGTTCTGGGTTGAGTATAATCCGTGAAAAAAATAGAGAAAATTCCAGTTCGAAAACTTGTTTAAAGAAAAAAACAAGCATTGTTTTTTTTAGAATTGGTCCAATGGAAGTTTGGACTTTCCTTCTCAGTGTATTCTGTAGTCAAGAGACTTACGAACTAAATTTAGTTTTTCTAGACCAAACAGTTCAAAAGCTAGAAATATCAGTCGATTGGCCTATCTGTTAGACTTTTTATATACATAGATAGTAAAGTTAGTAAAAGTGATAGGTCTAGGTGTAAGTTGTAAATGTTAGTGCCAAAAAGATGGATTACTTGAACTATTTTCTTAAGTAGACTTGTATCGGTTATTTCGATCTAGGTAACGCTATTGGGATACAAATGTAAAAGATAAATACCTTTTCATTTTGAATCGTAAGTTTGAAATGTTGCTTTCCTTTCATAATTAGTTCGATATACATAACAAAGCTTAAATGCTGCCAGCCTTCTGAGTAGTTTCTCAGCTGCCATCAATGCGTATGAATTTTTTGACGCTCTTTGTAGAGGTATATAGTAATTTTAATTTTTTTTACATTCTTTCTAAATAGCTTTAAATTTTTATAGTTATTATATTATATTAGTAAAGCAAAAATTGAAAAAATTGAAAATGAATATTTAACAATGTACTCATTATATAAATTCTTCAAATAGGTGTGGCAGAAGGCAATCAAATCTACTTATGACGTCATTTTAACACGATTTTAACGGCCAAGCGGTGCAACAAACAGACTATTTAAGTACTAAACTCAAAATATCCATTTTTACTTTTGATTCCAGGTATCCAGGTAAATAATAGACCGGTATAACAGAGTTTATCTAGGTAACCACAGCGTGTGATCAAGTAATAAGTAGTTTAGTACTGCTTTATGGTCTGGCGAAGCCTGAAGTAATCCATTTACCACAGCTGAGCTCGCAGCACCGTAATAGATTTACCTCGTTTACTAATAAATTGTGTTGGAAGATTTGCGGGTGATACAACTTATATAAGGCCTCGGTTTTATTCAGTTTGTGTTTGTTTCGAAACTTAATTTTGTGTCGTTATTATCTGGGAAGAAGGAAGTTCAGTGTGACGTATTGAGGCATTGCGTTATTTATGAACAAAATGTATCTGTTTATTAGGATACTTGTACGATTCGAAGTTTTGAGTAATTGATTCCAAAAAATACTCAATTAATTTTAAGAGTTGAGTTCCACTGCCAATCAAATGTATTAATGGGGCATACCAAATTGTATAGAACATAAATCTAAAAATTATTGATTTCTTTGACTATTTTTTTTTGGTATTACCTTGATCACCATCAAAACATTGTCATAAAAACCAAACCCATTAAAAAAAATGGCAATGCGATGACATTAAAACTCATACACAACAAAATGATATTTGGTGTCGTAATATCCGAGTTTTGAACGGACATTTAGATATTTACCAAAAGGTTTTGTTGTTAGTACCCTCATCATGTTGGAGACAGCTTGTCACGTTAAATTAAATAAGCATACATATGAACAAAGTTGGAGCATTTTCCTCAAAAATTGTACCGTCAACGTTTCCTATATTATTGTGTTTAGCACCGAAGTTTTTGTATGAATGTCATTAGCGACAAACCGAGGAACTGTACCGTGAATTTTGAATCTGTTTATCATTTTTTAAACTGTCAAACACCGCGCGGTCACCGGTGACCGCAACCTATTGTTCTATAATTGTGTCTACAAAACCGGTACTCGACGAGTTAAATGTTACTTAGTAAAGGAATGTCCGTAATAAACTAGCATGTGGAAGACAAGCCGACTGCCTCATTGGCCGAGTGGTCGCAAGTGCGACTGCCGGGCAAGGGGTCTCGGGTTCGATTCCCGGGTCGGGCAAAGTATTACTGGGTTTGTAAAAACCTCAGTAGTAGCACGGAGTCTGGAAATGTGCCCGGTATGGCAATAGGCTCACCCCCTATTACATGGGACTCATAACATAAATAGTGAAAAGTGGGTGTTACATTGTACAGTGGCATTAAGTGCCGTAATGTGCACCTCTGCCTACCCCTTCGGGGATAAAAAGGCGTGATGTTATGTTATGTTATGTTTATGATCATGTCATTGTCTTTTGTTTTGATAATTCAATGACATTAGCAGAAGAAAGAACTTCAACTGACTCGAAATCAACATCGGACCTTTTTAAGAGGGAAAATCATCCAATGGTGAGGCAAGAGGGAGTGTCAGATTGTTACTGACTAAAAACCACTCAATGCCTAGTCCTGCTTTGAACGGAAGCCCCGGTAACTCGTTAGATTGTCCGCAGCTCCGGACCGAACATCAGGCCTTAACATAATGTCACTGAAGCTACTTTCAACCACAACCTAAATCATATTAAATTAACCATTACACATCTATCGAATTAGAGACTAGGTAAATCTAGGTGGCAATGTTAAACCTACAGAGGCTAGATACTAAGATATTCCCAATAAAAACCTTTTTTCTAATAGGCATTGAAAATCAGACCCTTAAAAGGATAAATGTAATGTCAAATCCAGGCTTAGGACCGATTCACCGATCCTTCCTCGGCCAATTACTCACTTGACTTATTTTTTAAAGTTTTACATCAATATGAAATGAAGTATGAGGTATATGGTGGAACTGCCTTTTTCCCTAGAAAGGCTTTAGTGCTCATATTATTATCTTCTTATCTATATATATATAATTCAAAGGTGATTGACTGACTGACTGACTGACATAGTGATCTATCAACGCACAGCCCAAACCGCTGGACAGATTGGGCTAAAATTTGGCATACAGATAGATGTTATGACGTAGGCATCCGCTAAGAAAGGATTTTGATAATTTCATGGGATGAAAGTTTGTATGAGACTTTGTCAGTTTTTAACTGATCGGGTTGTAATTTGGCATGCAGATAGATGTTATGACGTAAGCATCTGTTGTGAAAGGATTTTGATAATTTCCACCCCCAAGGGGGTAAAATAGGGGATGAAAGTTTGTATGAGACTTTGTCAGCTTTAAACCGATCGGGTTGAAATTTGGCATGCAGATAGATGTTATGACGTAGGCATCCGTTGTGAAAGGATTTTGATAATTTCCACAGCCAAGGGGGTAAAATAGGGGATGAAAGTTTGTATGGGACTTTGTCAGTTTTAAACCGATCGGTTTGAAATTTGGCATGCAGATAGATGTTATGACGTAAGCATCCGCTTTGAAAGGATTTTGATAATTTCCACCCCCAAGGGGGTAAAATAGGGGATGAAAGTTTGTATGAGACTGTCAGTTTTAAATCGATTGGGTTGAAATTTGGCATGCAGATAGATGTTATGACGTAGGCATCCGCTGTGAAAGGATTTTGATAATTTCCACCCCCAAGTGGGTAAAGTCAAAGTCAAAGTCAAGTCAAAATCATTTATTTCAATTAGACCAGGATGGCACTTTTGAACGTCAAACAACAAAAATTTATAAGTGAAGCTAGTTGCTCATTCCAAGGCGTAGATTCCTATGCAGAAGAACGAGCAAGAAACTCCATAGGTTACTCTTTTTCATTCAGGTTTACAATACAATTCTCTAGTTACATAGTTTTATTGGTTCGATTATGTGAGAACAATGCAACACCTAAATCCAGTCAGAAAGACTGAAAAAGAAAATAACCTTGAGGATAATAAAATAAATGATACAGTCTGGATCCAGTTCCAATCGACGGTGCCCGTTCACGAACATTTGGCGAAACCTAGCACCGCCCAACTCAACCATTTTGTAGGGAATCGAGCGATCCAATGCACGTGCCACCGCCAACGAGATCTTTGAGTGAGCATGACAACTCCAAGCTGACATAAATGCAATCTACTAGTCTAATTAAATTTAATGACTGCACGGTTGGTGCGGTGGCTGGGCAACCGGCTGCCGTGCAACGTGTCGCGGGTTCGATTCCCGCACGGGACAACACTTTGTGTGATCCACAAATTGTTGTTTCGGGTCTGGGTGTCATTGTGTATGTGAACTTGTATGTTTGTAAACGCACCCACGACACAGGAGAAAATCCTAGTGTGGGGCAACGTTTTTAAAAAAAAAAATAGAAAAAAAAAAAAAAAGAAAAGAATTAATTACAGGGCTCTCACATTTACAATAAATTGTGCAACGTTTTAAACTTTGTATATTTAAGCAGCATGATTATATTATTACACAAATAGAATTCATTGGACATCACTGTGTTTCATGTATTATCCTGCGGAGCCGGAGCAGCCTGCCTCCAAGCACTTTTATCCTCTATATAATCATTTAGTTTGTAGTATGCTTGTGTACATAACATTTTTTTAATACATAGTTTAAATTTTCTTTCATTTAGATGCAGTATTTCTTGGGGGATTTTGTTATAACATTTAACACCGATTCCCATGAACGACTTATGTACTTTTGACAATCTAAAAAACGGCGGACTTAATCTATTCTTATGTCTAGTTTCATAATTGTGTCTGTCAGACACTTTACTAAATAAATGTAGGTTTTTCCTAACATACATAATATTTTCATAAATAAATTAACAAGACAAAGATAGATTCAATGTCAGCAGCGTGTCCCCACAGCAGAATGCCATACGACATGATGCTATGGAAGTAACTAAAGTACACCAGACTTGCCGTGTCTATATCGGTTAACTGACGGATTTTCCAGACAGCATAAGCTGCAGAGCTTAATCGTCCCGCTAGAGAAGTAATATGAGGACCCCATTGTAATTTGTCGTCTACAGTAATTCCCATGAAAATAGTCTCTTTTACAAATTCCAATTTCTCACTATTCAGTAGTATGTCACATTCGTTATTTTTAACATTTGGCAAAACAAATCTAATGCATTTTGTCTTTCCATCATTCAGCACTAAATTATTTATTGTAAACCAGTTTTGAACCTTCATCATAGCACTATTTACATCGTCATAATTATTTGTACGTCTATTTATTTTAAAAACCAGTGATGTGTCATCAGCAAATAATACCATCTGTGGTTCATTCCGGAATAAATGCGGCAAGTCATTTATATAAGCCAAAAATAGGAAAGGGCCTAGTATTGATCCCTGCGGTACACCCATAGATATGCTAGCACCCTGTGAGTTTACCTTATTTACTTGCACCTTAAGTTGCCTATCCCGAAGGTATGACTTTAATAGATTTAGCGATACCCCTCTAATGCCGTAGTGTTCCAGCTTCAGCAAAAGCGTTTCGTGCTCAACACAGTCAAATGCCTTCGAAAGATCACAGAATATTCCAATTGCATCCTGTGCTTCTTCCCATGAGGCAACAACATGTTTTATCAAAGCTACTCCTGCGTCAGTAGTGCAGCGTCCCCTGGTGAACCCGTATTGTTGATCATGAAAGATAGAATTCGTGTTGAAGTGGCGCAGCATCTGAACAAGCATCAGTCTCTCAAACACTTTACTAAGCACTGGTAAAATAGAAACCGGCCTATAGTTATTAGGTTCCGCGCTATCACCGGATTTAAACAATGGAACTACTTTACTGTGCTTCCTCAAATCCGGAAAAACCCCTTGATCTATGCTTTTATTAAAAATGAAAGCTAAATGAGGCGCTATAGTCTCTATAAAAGCCCTACACACCCTAACCGACATTCCCCAGAGATCTTCAGTCGACTTAACTTTGATATCTTTAAACGCTTTAATGACTGCTTGGGGGTTTGTGTACTGAAACCGAAAAACAGAAGGGCATTCTTTAATATTACTTTTAAGAAGCTCCACTGAAAGAGTTGGAGATGATTTCAATGCTTCTGTAGTTTTAAGCGGTATATTTTTTAAAGAAATTTTCAAATTCCTGGGCAACTTTCGAATTTGTACTAATGCGTCCAATTTCGGTATTTAAATTAAATTCGGCTTTACGTGATTTATTTCTACCTGTCTCGTTATTAATTATATTCCAAGTAGTCTTTATTTTGTTTTCCGCGGTCCTAATTTTGCTGCTAATATGTAGGGCTTTTGCATGTTTACAAACTAATTTGAATATTTTTGAGTATCTGGAGACATAGCTGTGAAAAGTCTCACTATTATTAAATGGTTTCATATCATAGAGCTCAAACAACTTTCCCCTACTTTTACGAATACCTGGTGTAGCCCAGTCACAGAATACAAATTTACATTTAATGTTTTTACGTTTTAAAGGGAACATTTTATCAAACTGTGTTTTAATAATGGACAATAAGTTGGCATAAATCTCACTTGGGTATTCACTATCACATATTTGGCCGCATAATTCATTACTTAAGTTGTTATTAAATGACTCAATTTTTTTAACCGTGATTTGTCTGAACATAATTTCCCTTTTTTGTATAGTTGGGATAGTGTCAAAATTTACTATTAGCCCACTGTGATCAGATGGTAATATATTTACAATGTCTTTATGTAAATAATCACAGTTACAAAAAACATTATCTATACATGTTGCCGAGGTGGAAGTTACTCGGGTGGGTTCCAGGAAAACATTAGACAAATCAAAAGATCTAAAGAGGCTTAACAAGTTAGTACAATTAGAATTTCCTTCCAAGAGATCAATATTAAAATCGCCACATACTATGGTATATTTACTATTGGAGCACGTTTTTTACAATACATCTTCCATTACGGTAAAATAGGGAATGAAAGTTTGTATGAGACTTAGTCAGTTTTAAACCGATCAGGTTGAAAGGGCATTGACTATAATTGGTGCCTTTCTTTTTTCTGGCGGCAGTCAATGATTTATGGAAAATATTATCTAGAATGACATTACAAACGAAATTGTCTATGGGCTCATATATGGAAATCTCAGTCTGGACTGAGTTATGAGGGTTGAAGGGAGCTGGAGTCAAACATTTAACATTGGTATTTTTATTCAAATTATTCATATATTTGTCACAATTCCTAACTTTAAATTGCGCGCCACTGTACACCTGGCACAGGCATACCAGATCACACCACAATATATACTGTAACGTTGTACCTTGTTTGCCCTAAAAATAGCTTCGAAACCATATAAATTGTAAATAATTACAATAAATTGTTCTAAAACTATTATTAAAATACACTAGGTAAACAAAAAGAAACATCAAACATCTTACTGCTTACTAATTTAAAACGCATTAAAATAATTAATTTTATATAAAAACATTACGGAACCCAATATTAATTGTTTACGCAAAGGTCCTCGCTTCTATTGCGCCTACGCATCTCTAAACGAGTTAATAACTAGTCATGCCGGCTCGTCTCGGGCGCATTCGTAAAATCCAACGAACAGTCAACTTAAAGGCATCAGAGGTGACGGCTGTGTCACTCGATCGCGGACGACCTACGTTGCAAGATCGTACTTACCTACCTAGCTAAATCTACTTCAAATCAATTATATAAATTGTAATCGGAATCCCGCGGCGGTAAGTTTCCATGTATTGCTTAAGTGTTGCTATTGTAAGGTGTTTCTTCTTCTTAATTTCTCGCTAGCAGCGGCTATTCCTTTTTTCTTTGTCTGCTGGGACACTGTGACCTTTGGACCCGGCTACGTGGTCCGAGCTCTGCTAACGCTTGCCTTGTGTCTGCGCTTCCAGGATTTATGTTCTACAATTGACCTCGCGTCGCAGCCATCTACCTGGCGGATTTACGTTCTACTTTTAACCTCGCGTCGCAGCCATCTACCTGGCGGGGAGTGGAAGACCAGACCTCCTTCTACCTGGGAACTACCTAGGCCCTGCTGAAGACCTGGAAGTGCATTTGGAACGAGACCGGACCGCCTGCAGAGCTACTCCACGGTTCAGGCCAGTGTTCTCAGCGTACCTATTACCCCGAACCTGGACGTGATTGGGGCAACAGATAATTGGCATTAATAGAGTGAACTACTCCTAAAAAAGTGTACTTTATTTGGACCCCTAATACATATTCCCAGGCACTAATTTTTATTAGCTATTTTCTCTCAGTCGATAACTTGTGAGATGCTTCTAAGAGTTGTGTCATGAAGCTTCATGAGTGTCAGTTGTGGTACTGTTATATCAGAATTCCCTATTAAGCATATAAAATAATAACGATGACAACGCTATTCTTTCACGTTTGTTCACAACGTGTATCTGAGTTGGCATTCTTACTATGTCGGGTTTTTTCCTATGGAATGCTTTGCAGTCAGTGTGGATTTGAACGTCATTGTGGATAGTTATCTATTCTGTATTTTGGAAACTAAATATCTTTTAAGTGAATAAATCAAGTTTCTTTTAAATACTCTAAAACCACTCCGTAACAGTACCAGTGGTGGGTTGAGTAGTGGTAGCCGTCCAAACATCTAATAAAGTATTTTTTTTTGCCGTTGACTCCTGGTGGGACACTCATCTACTTTATATTTAGCATCATCATTTGAAAAAAGGAAACTGTGGACTTAGTAAAGTGATGGACTATACGTCAGATGAGCGCATAATTTTTTCATATAATGTGATCAGTCGGAATATAATCCATCACTTTGTGACTGAATGCAGATTAGTGTATTCCCTGTAGTTGGATTAGTTACTAATCGGGAGTAAGTCGGGAGAAGTAGACAGAAAAATGATTTTTTCGTGTTTTCACGACTGCCGCTACTCAATCCGCTACCGACGCCACAGCTGACATACATAGCATTTCATGATAGGGCTCAGCAAAGTATTTTGCGGATTTTCGACTGAGAGGAAATTGATCATGAAAATCTGCCATAGGTCATAAACCATAACATATAAAGTGAACACGCTAGCCAATTAAGCAAAATGTTTTTATATTTACTTCAGCAGTGACCAATAAATGTCTGAATCAATGGTACTGACTCAAAAAAAAAATCAAAAAAAAAAATTAGAGAAAAGTCCACAACAAGCTTTAATAAATTCCTTGAAATCGTTTATAAACATTTATTTCAAAATATTTCTGACAAGTAAATGAAGAAAAATATACATTGTGGACGGTCACCATGAACATTATTAGAGGTATAGTACTATTTTTACATCTTTGAACTCATTTAACTCGGTTCGGACTATGTTTTTGATATAAAAAATAAATAAATAAAATAAAATAATGTTTATTTCGGACAAGTGAAGCATCCATAGGGGTTAGTAAGAAAACATTTAAAATCTTAAAAACTATGTTAGTACCTATAGAGATATTGTTACAAGCCTACTGTTGGGAATACATCTTCGCACGATACCATGTATTATAGGTGAATCGTACCTCCCTGCAATGGTTTTCAAGATGGAGTTGGAACTGGCCCGCACCCTGCAGAGCAGCGATGCAGACTTCTGTCTGATAATGGCATGGAAGTCATCAACGTGTGCCTGAGCGAACATGCCAGATGCACTGCAGAAACGGGGCAGTCCCATCAACATTCTGAACCCATTATTATATTGGACTCGCAGGGCGCTGATAGTCCGCAAAGTATAGCCGGCCCACAAGCTGCACGTGTAGAACACTTGACACTTAAAATACCGCTCAATGTCTACATGGTCCCTAAGGTCGTCGGTCACGTAATGGCCCAGGTATTTGAACTGGTAAACACGATTTAGTTCATTACCATTAAGCCTAATTGCAGGTACAGAACAACACGCAAGTAACTCTCTGAGCGACCTGACCGTTGGGCCCAGCAGCACCATGTCGTCGGCATAACTGATGTTATTAATACTGCAGTCATCAATGCGACAGCCGATTTTCTTACTGCTGAGCTCAACGATCAGGTCGTTAATATAGAGGTTGAACAGTTTTGGTGAGGTTATTCCTCCCTGCCTTACACCGCACTCCAAGCCATACGGCACCGATAGCTTGTCGGCCCATCTCACATTATTTATCTGGTTATAGTACCAGCACTGAAGCACTGAAAATACGTAACAGTTCAGCCGGAACTTTTCTCTCCCGCAGCTTATCCCACATGACATCATAAGAGACGAGGTCAAAGGCACGGGAAAGGTCTAGAAAACACGCATAAACTGGAGTTCGACGCCTTGTATGATATATTTTTCCCTCCATATATTTTTTTGTTTGTAATGTTATTCTGCATCAGTTTTTCCACATCCGATCAACTGCCGCGAAAAAACAAAAAGGCACCACGCTCCATACAAATTTGGTCATTGTCATTTAGCATGCAGATAGATGTTACGACGTAAGCATCTTCTAAGAAAGAATTTTGATCATTTTCACTCCCAAGAGGGTAAAATAGGGGGTTAAAGTTCGTATGGAACTTTGTCAATTATAAAACGATCTGGTTGAAATTCGGCGTGCCGATAGATATTTTGACGTAAACATCCTCTAAGAAAGGATTTTGATCATTTCCACCCCCCAAGGGGGTAAAATAGGGGTGAAAGTTTGTATGAAACTTTGTCAGTTTTACACCGATGGGGATGAAATTCGGCATGAAAGTAGATGTTATGACGTAGGCATCTTCAAGTAAGGATTTTGATCATTTCCATCTCCATTGAGATAATGTAGGGGATGAAAGTTTGTATGAGGCTTTGCCAGTTTTAAACCGATCGGGCTGAGACTTTGCATGCATAAAGTTACTATGACATAGGTATCTCCTTAGAAAGGATTTTGATAAATTCCACCCCTAAGGGGATAAATGACAGTTGGTGTGAAATTGGGAATGAAAATTGAATCTAGAATCATTGAATATTTTTAAATTACATTCGGTAAAACGATGATTTGGGACCTGAGTAACGTATGATAGTTTTTATCACAGAAGTCCCTCGGGAACGGGAACTATGCGTCAATGCTCCAGGACTCTCTATCTTTTAACCACTGAACTTATTTCATAGAGATTCAACAATAGTCGAAGTTTGTGATCCGGCCGGGACTGGTAAGAACTTTGCGGGATTTTTAATTTATTGAAATTACGATAAATCATTTCACAATAGGTAAATCTTAATTGGGCACTGAATTGATTCTGATGAATTCTGTCAGAAGTCATTAATCTACGCGGACGAAGTCGCGGGCAACAGCTAGTGTAATATGTAACTGCTGACCACTGACTGCACGGTTCGCTTCCTGCACAGAACAACTCTTTGTGTGATCCACAGATGGTTGTTCCGGGTTAAGACCCGGTTACATGACACTAAGGTGTCATGTAAACTTGTATGTTCGTGAACGCACCCACGGTACAGGAGAAAATCCTAGTGTGGGGCAATGTTAAATAAAAAAAAAACACATATTCATTATTGCAGTATGTTATGTGGGAGATAAGTTGTCGTGATGTGCACTTGAAAATGAATTAAAAAAGAAAACAATACAAAAAATAGTAGTGATTACTTTTGAGAAGTTCAAGAATTATTTGTGTAAGTACTGTATGAAACTGACCTGAGGACACGGTGGAACACACGGTGGGAGAATGCCCTTCGTGGGCTGAGCACCGCCGTGTCCTCAGGGAAGTGATCGGCGATGGCGACCTCTCGCGTCCGGGCCTAGTGCAGGCCATGATGCGGAGCGAGGGGGACTGGGATGCCGTCTCCTCCTTTTGCGAAGCAGTCATGCTAGCTAAGGAGGAGGCGGGACGCGTGAGGCAGCGAAGCGCTGCCTCCTCGCAACCCAGCCGTCGCGAAGGACACACCGGGCGTCGGGGATCGCGAGACGATCTCCGGCCACCGTAAGCGCGGGCCTGCGGACGGCGAGCATGGGTGGCTCCCCGTCCGACCAGAAACAGACCCGAGCGTACGGCGCGTCGCGTTCCGCGCGCGCCTCAAAGAGCCATCAGACCACCACAGATGGGGCCCAATACGGCCGATGCCGATTCGGAGTCGCGGAGAACCTAACGGGTAACCGGGGCTCCGGCTCGACGTGCAGGAGAAGGAACGGGGTGGTTTTTAGTCAGTAAGAGTCTGACACTCCCTCCCGCCTCACCCAGGCGGGGGCAGTCATTCGATGATTTTCCCCCCTTAAAAAAAAAAAAAAAAAAAATGGCTATTGAACAACGCATTGATGATATAACTTATGAAAAATCATATAATATTTAACCACATTTTAGAACCGACCTCAAGACTCGTCGAACAGTCACGTTGGTCCCTCAAACAACTAGGCAATATTCTGGGTCCACACGCAGTGATAAAATAAAACCTAACTTTATATCTAAACCATATGAAATTTTAGTCCTTACTAAAGCTTATATGGGGTCCATAAAACTTATCTCTAACCTAAGCTAGTACTTTGAACTGTAGTTAAACTCTAGACACGTAAACCAGTGAAATAGTAAAGTAATAATGACTAGGATTTGAGTCCCAATTGACTAGCGTCTAGACGAATAACATTTTGTTTGTATTCGGGATAACCGCAACTATCAGATGAAAGATATTGAATGGTTATTTGTTTCATTTTAGTCTTATTTGCATTTCGAATATTAGGTACGTCGTTAGTCTAGTTTATATTACTATTTTGTCGTAAATACCCACTCTTTTGCTAGAACATTTGTGGGGATTTTCTTAAAATTTTGTAATGAACCTTCTCAATGAATTATATTGGTATCTACTACAGATAAAATGATCTTCATGTAGTTGAAGTTTCAGGTAAACATAATTATAGAAGCGCCCGGTCTCTTTCAAATGTTTGTTCCTCCCATCCGGCTTCTATGGTACCTTTAAGAAGAGCAAGGCTGATTTTCATAATAATGGATTAGTATTCATTCCACTTCACTGTCACCATGCTGTTTCTAATTCTATATTGGCAGCTAAATGAACCCATAGATTGAGAAAGTACAAAATTCGATGACATCCTTCGAATCTCCCCAAACCTAAAACTTCATACTACATTTGTTTGCGATCACAACACAGAACAACCCAGCTAACATAAATATATCGACGCACAATCCAATTGAAAACCCGTCCTCTCCTATCTTCACTAAACTAGATACACCTTATTACAAGGATATAAGGATCAATTGACAACAATCATTATCATTTATTTCCTTGGACTGCTGTGCCCAAACATTAACTCACTGGCCCTATAGTAACGTATATTGATGTGGCGTCCCGAAGATAAGGGCCCGTTAAGTGAACCCCTAAAGTTGGCAAGTCAAAGTGATAACAAAGTTCTTTCAAGGAACCCGATCTTGTTAAACGCTCGTCTAGAGGTTAAGATACCGACATTCTTGCTGATCGGTTTAGCTGTAAATGTTTTTGTTTATGATTCGAGATTAGTCTGAATTCGGTATTTAATGAAATTATGAGATGATTTTTTGTTTTATGATGTTTTTGTTACAAAATTTATTCTTTATTGATTGTATTTTTTAAGAATTAGTTTGATCTTTGTTGATTTTATAAATAAGTTAATCTTGCTATTTATTGAATCTAAAACTTAATTCCCTCATTGTACTAGCTATCATTGAATAAATAAATTATTATGTTTTCGGTTGTATGTTTCGCACTGCTACTGACTGCGCGACAGTTTCTGCGTCACGGGTTGCGGTATGCTGCTCATGAATATGAGCCTCTAGTATGGCTTGAAACTATACGAGATCCTTGTCAAACAGTTACGTGGGTAAGCCGAATACATAATAATTAATTTAGCACGTCTCACGAAAACTATAATACATACATCATTGAATAATAAAGTATTGACAACGGTTCTTAGAGCTCGCTGTTTGTTTAGGGTTTTGGGCACAATTGCCTAAATAGGAAAGGGGAAATGATCTTTTGTTTTTCATAAGTATAGTATTGTGTTCGGTAATAACAATTAGCTACCTATTACTATTTTATTCATAACATAACTGACAAAGGATTTATCAACAGCCTATAAATTCCCACTGCTGAGCAAAGCCTCTTCTCACCCGGAGAAGGTTTGAGTATTAATCACCACGCTTGCTCAATGCGGGTTGGTGATTTCAAACTTATAATTAGACTTATAATAAAAACTTATATTCATGAGCAGCATTTCGCGACCCGCGACTAGTAGCAGCGCGACAGTCGTCGCGTCGCGGGTCGCGAAATGCTGCTCATGAATATGAGCCTCTAGCATGACTTGAAACTAGTCGAGTTCCTCGTCAAATTATTACGTGAGTAAGCCGAAAACATAATAATATATTTAGTATGTCTTTCGAAAGTTACAATACAAACTTAGAAATACCGTTGGTAGGTTTCGAACCCTGACCCTCATGCATGAGAAGTGGGCGTCTTAAACCTCCGGGCCACCACTACATGGTGGCAAAGGGTTGGTGTACCATAATGTCTATATACCCCATTAGAAAATAAAATGGACTCTAATATCATGTATTAAAGTTTTCTTTTTACTATAAAACTTTATTCAACTTATTCAGTACTTTTTTTGTTTAATACGTTCCTACGTACAACTTTCAAATTCATTGGTTGAGCATTATAAATTATACGTAATGACCTCAATAAATTCAAACTTTCAAGCCTTTTACCTATTAAAGTGGCGCTATTAATATAAAATATATGCTATTTTAAGCTAGTAATCCAGTCGCAGTTGTACCAGTTTTTGTTCATTTACATTAACGATTATAAAAATGGCGGAACAAATTATTATTTTGCAAAGTTTACATTGTGTTGTAAGGTTTTTGATTTTCTGGTGCGTGATAAATGCGTATTGGATTATTTTTAAGGTTATTTTAATTGAAATGTCCTTTCATACCCGAACGAGTATAGGCAGAAGTGTATAATAGTGTAGAGGTAATATAAATAAGCAAGACTTAAACATTGGAAGGCATATATTGACTATGAAATTGAATTAACAAAATAAATAATTATTTAGTAGTATATACATATAGTGACCGGATTGGCAATATATTAAAGAAGGGTCAGATTAAAAGTACCCTTAACCGACGAGCTTGCATGAAAAGATTGATGACTGTTGATGAAGCGAAAGAGGTATGTAGAAATCGTAGTAATTGGCGTTCCCTAGTCTCTGTCTACCCCCATGATAGACAGGCGCTAAATTATATATGCATTTATATAACGTAGGTATTCAGTAGTGGCGGATAGCGGTCAAACTTACAAAAGACACATTGATCAAATGCGTCGTAGATCCCGATTTTCCAATGTTACCTGTCCGGGAGGAGATGATGAGAGTCAGCGGGGTGAAGGGAATGTTGTCGAGCCTTTAAGCAAGGGTTCAGAGGAAGTAACTCTGCCAGAAACAGGGACTGTAAATACTAACCAGGGCGAACAAGAAGGTGTTCCTTCTGAACACTCCTCACCTAAACTACCATCGCCATCTGTGCCACCGGTGAGTCGTTATTCCAGGCGGACACGGAAACCAGTAGATAGATTTAGAGTAGAATAAGTTAGTTCATAAGAATGCCTAGTTAAGTTAGCCTAAGAATACTTAGTTAAGTTATCAACTCTTGTAAATTAGTTAATAAGAGATTTAATTCTAGATTAGCGGTGGAGGTGTGATGTCGGTCAATTGTGGGTACTTTGATAACATTAATTATTGTATGTGTGCAGCAGCCAGTCTGCGAATATACGCCTTGTAGCTAAGTCGTTGTTTGATTACTATTCCGATATTTCTCAATAACAAACTAGAGTTTGCTCAGACAGTATGGTAACTTATTACTTTATATTAAAATAAGTCGTATATGCAACAAATACCGGGCTATATGACACTTTACTTATTTAGTCCATAGTGGCCTATCCATCAAATATCTACCATCCATCACAACCCCATAACCGATCTGTCTAATGGTGACATTCCCATGGGTACCTAATATTTTTAAAAATAGAATACTCTCTCAAAAAATGTAACACAATATTGTTTTCATGTTCATAAAATGGTTTGAATAAAGGATATACATAATTCACGCCTGTCTTCTATCGGAGGTAGACAGACAATATGGAACGCCAAACGCTACGATTCTTAAATACCTGTTTTGCTTCTTCAACACTTATCAGTCTTTTCATTCATGTTTGTCGGTTAAGGATATTTTGAATGAAGTAAGTGCATATAGCGCTGGTGTTGACCACCGGAATGGTTATAGAAGAGTTATAGTAGAAATCTCACACTCCCTATTCTTTGTTCCTCAAATGCTTTTGATTGCAGATATCTCCAGAAAATTTAATAGGTCATCGATCATAAAATAGTCAATAGGATCTATTTTATAGCAGTAATCTCATCTTCCAGCAAAAAATGACGACGCTATTTCTAATTAAGACGGTTTAAAAATCAATACTAAAAGCCGAGAAGGCTTACGCTTCATAAATTTGCCCCATTTTTGCCATTGATGCAAAATCCAGGCATTGTTTTACTCAGCGCAATTTTGTCCGTGATGAGAAAATATCAATAATAACTTTGAAAACTTTTTGAATGGATGAAAAGTTAACAGTTTCCCTCTAAACTGTAGGTTCTCATTTAATTGTTTTGATTTGCTATTAATTTCATCAATGACAAGTATTTAATTTGAAGTTTAGTTGTTTAAGAGTTTTATGACAATGGACCGTCGTGAATTATGTTATAGAGGGATTTGATTATGTTTAAGGTACTAATGTCGGCTGACAAGAATGAATTCATTAAGCTTTGAAAAAGTAGTATTCTATAGTTTCCCCCTACACAGAAACAGTCCCACAATTTATATTATTATTATGGGATTAGCCGGTACACGAGCAGACGGATCACCTCGTACGCAATCGACGTCGCCCATGGGCACCCAGAACACCAGAAGCGTTACAAGTGCGTTACCGGCCTTTTGGGAATTAGGAATTTGAGGATTATTGGGGATCCGGGGTTTGTGGAGATTGGGTATTCAGGGATCGAGGAGATTGGAGAGGGGTAATTGATTGGTAATTGTGTTTCGTCACACGACGAAACACAACGCAAGCATTGTTTCACGTCGGTTTTCTAGGAGGCCGTAATATCACTCACGTGGTAGCATGGACATTTATATAGGACTAATAGGCTATGTATTTACTATACTCAACTGTACGTTTGAATAAGCCAACCCTTTAATTACAAGGAAATTTGTTGAGTAACGATATGTTTTGCTTGCCTTAGTCGAGTCCTTGCTTTGGTTTACATAATTTTGTCGCTAGTTATTGTAACGTTGTACCTTGTTTGCCCTAAAAATAGCTTCGAAACCATATAAATTATAAATAATTACAATAGGTAGATTATTATAAAACTATTATTAAAATACATTAAATAAACAAATAGAAATACATCTTACTACTTATTAATGTAAAACGCATTAAAATAATTAATTTTATATAAAAAAATTACGGAACCCAATATTAATTGTTTACGCAAAGGTCCTCGCCTTCTATTGCGCCTACGCATCTCTAAACGAGTTAATAACTAGTCGTGTCGGCTCGTCTCGGAAGCGCAAGACACAAGGCAAGCATTAGCAGAGCTCGGACCACGTAGCCGGGTCCAAAGGTCACAGTGTGCCAGCAGACAAAGAAAAAAAAGGAATAGCCGCTGCTAGCGAGAAATTAAGAAGAAGAAACACCTTACAATAGCAACATTTAAGCATTACATGGAAACTTACCCCAGCGGGATTTCGATTACTATTTATATAATTGATTTGAAGTAGATTTAGCTAGGTAGTTAAGTACGATCTTGCAACGTAGGTCGTCCGCGATCGAGTGACACAGCCGTCACCTCTAGACTATTGTAATTATTTATAATTTATATGGTTTCGAAGCTATTTTTAGGGCAAACAAGGTACAACGTTACATTATGATTTTGAAATTATCAATATTCATACTATTATCTAAAGAGTTTGGTAAAAGTATGACTTTCAAGTAGTGCCTAAAACATAAACAAAGAAATATTATTCACTAGCTTCTGCCAACGGCTTCGCCTGCATTGTCGTGGGATAAAAAGTAGCCTATGCAAATTTCATTCCAAATATTTCAGACGTTTTGATATGAAGAAGTAACAAACAAACAAATATACAAACTTTAGCATTATAGTACTATACATTAAGTTCCGTAGCGTCGCGAACGAGAAAAATGTAATAAACAACTGATCATTGACCTCTAACAGACATCTAAGTAATAACTTACGAAAGTACAGATAAAACTTGGTATAAAATAGTCTGAAAACATAAACAAGGAGTAAGCACTAAGCTACAGTAGATATTACTAGAATATTACAAAAAAAAAATATTCAAAAAAGCTACAGTACCCGGCAATAAATATTGCGCATCGGTATTTGAAAAGTGACAATCGGCAAAGTCGCCGCGTATACTAATTACCTCTATTATTATAAGCTGCTGCAATTATTTTATAGACTAGAAAATGAATCATTTATCCTAATTAATATTAGGATGTATCCTAATTAATATTTCCTAATCCTAACTAATATTATAAATGCGAAAGTAACTCTGTCTGTATATCTGTGTGTTTGTATTACCTTCGCGCCTAAACTACTGAACCGATTTGGATGATATTTTGATACAGACAGTTTAGAACTCGAGAAAGGACATAGAATGGTTTTTAACCCAAAAATCTCGAAAGAACTGGCAGTCACTATTCCACGCGGACGAAGTCGCGGGCAGAAGCTAGTTCATTATATTTTGGCTAAATAATTATGATCACAGTATTAAGTAAGTCTGCCTTCACAGGCTCATGAAATATTGTTGGCTTAAATTTATAAAGATGGAATATTAAACATTAAAAAAAACCGAATGATTAAGTTGCTTATGGGCAGACGTGCTCCATTGTAGGCCGCATCATCGCTTATCACTTCAATCCCCTCTCATTTTGAAGTCGGCTAATCAATACGACAAAACCTTTTCCTAAGTGTAAAAGAAACTTTTAACTGAACTGGTAACCGCATTAAATTTACATACAGGTCAAACTGTTAATCTCCTTTTTTTTTAAATCGGTTCAAAACAAATCGAGTACTCGAATAATATAAAGATTAAAATCTACAAAATTTAATTAATATCACGGATTACTACACCTGAACTATTTGAAAATACAGATTGTGACTTGAAAGTAGCATTACTTATAACAAACAGTTGAATACAATCTTGTCTCTTCCTAAAAGTCGACGTGCAGTATTTATCGCCAGCCCCTGTACAAAGAGGTCAGAATTCACGTGAAATTTATTCAAAACCATGACTAGTTTTGTTGTTCGTTCCATTAATCGGGGCGGACATCCGAGGCCCCTACCTCAGGCCCCGTACTTGGGTCCCATTATTTTCATAATGGATTTCGGCAACGTTACACCGTACCCAATAAATTATTTTAGAAGCGTATGCCTAAAGAATAGGTGTACGGTTCGCAAAGACGAATTGTTTTTGAACTGAGCTAATAAATCAATGATTTATTCGTGTTAATTAATTTTCTAGTAGGGGTCTTTGATTTTGTGAAGTAGATTTTCTTAGAAATTTCTGTTTAATTGGATATATTGTAGTGAAGATGTTCATAATCTGTTTTGGAACTAATATTAATAAATAAATTGTACTTACAGAATATGATGTTATTATTCCCTGGTATTCTTAACAGCAATAATTCAATGTGATTAGATTTTAAATCAACCGATACGTTTGGTCGTACAAAGAACTTTAAAACACAATAATGGCAAGCACTTTCGATAAAAAAAAACTACAATAATTAATAAGAAAACTAATATATTAATATTTCAACGAAAAATCTCTATACTTCCAAACATCCCCTTACTAAAATGATAACTTATCTTCTATTGAATTGCCAAATAAAACGGAAAATAAGTATAAAACTCTCGGTAATGCCTCAAAGTGAGCATTTACCAGCGGCAATAGCGGATTCTCGGCGATATTTCAACAACAACTGATCTGAAATCATACATTTTGTATCGTAAATACATTGTACCCGTTTGTCATGTGCCAAGCTCGGATCCCTGGAAATATACTGGCTTTTTGCGTTGTAAATCGAAGTAAGGTTATGGGAAGATTAATATAATATTACTTTTAATAGTTTACGAGTATAAACTATATGTAAAGAAGATCTAGATCAGGACTGTCCAAACTATATGTCGTCGTGGGCTAATTAAATTTGTTACAAAAGCTGAAGAGACAGAAAAATATTTTCAGTTGTATAATGACGTTTAACATTGTATTCTTTACTTACAGACTAAACTTGCATACAAATCATACACTTTATTTTATTATTGTTGTTACACATAAGATGAAGATGTTGAGATTATAGAGGTAATGTGTGTCGCGGGCCACATAAAACCAATCGTACGGGCCTTTGTTTGGATAGCCCTGATCTATATGATCTAGGCTGAAATAAAAATGATAATGACTTTACTGATACAGAAACGATGCATATTAAATAAATCATCTTTGTATCAGTTTATCAGTATTTAACCCGGTTCACAACCCCAGGTTACCGGTTAACAACAAGGCTGAGCTACAAGTTGTCTACTTCATAGAGCATATACAATCTCTGTACTTTAATTATTATGTATTATTTCATGTCCTGGTCAGAATTCCCAACTTTGTCCCACAAACATCGCTTTTGTTTCAACAATGTATGTCCGGCATATCTCCAACAAATCTCATTTGTGATCGAATCTCGTTTCGAAATATCTGTATATATTTATGCTGGAACATTGCCTTCTCCTACGTCATGACATTGTTATATTATATTCATTGAAGTGTGAAATACTAGGTGTACTGCACTCTATTGTTTTGTCCATAGAACTGCTATTTGAATGTCATCATCATTGTCGGATTCGGAAACAAGACGTTCTACTAGTTGTTTACTACTGAACATTGCCGTCCCGAAGTTGAATATGTTTCTTTATGTTATACTAGCGGCCCGTCCCGGCTTCGCACGGGGGGACTTAACATTTTTTACATGGTTTTACGTTTTATTTATATTTATTCTCAGTTTATTATTTTTGAAATAGTAGGTAAGTACTTACCTAATAGGTATCTTTTGGATGAATTAATAGTCTTAAGGTAACCGATTGAACAATTCAAAAGTTATCTAGAGCAAACTTTTATTAGGATTGAACCATTCATTAAAACGATTGTTATGGGTAAACTATAAAAGGTAGACATATGCTCTTGCGGACTTTTTTAAAAATAATGTTAAGATGAACAATTCATCTATAGATGAAACGATACTTTTCCCCCGTTTTTAAAACATTTTTGGTTACTGCTCCACAACTATAGGACCTAGCGTGATATTATATAGCCTATGTTACTTCTGAATAATGCAGCTTTCTAATGGTGAAAAAATTATTGCAATCGGTCCAGTAGTTTTTGAGTTTATTCATTAAAAACATACAAAAATACAAAAATACAAATCTTTCCTCTTTATAATATTAGTATAGATATAGATTTGTAAGTACCTACTAGTGTTAAGAACAGTCTTATTTTATATTCCAAAAGGGGAGACTAGAATATACATAACGTACAAAGTACTGTCATGTTAAATATTCTTTAAATTATATTTTCCTTTTCACAAAAGCCTCAACTCTAATTAAGGAAATTGAAAAATTAATATTGAAGACCTTATATGCGACGAGAAAATAAAACGATGAATTTTATTTTTCAACAAATGAACGGGCAAAGATAAACAAAAAGGAAACGTACGAAAAAAGAAACACCACATAATATACATCGATACTCAAATTAAAAGCAAACACGATTTGAGTAAAGTAAACAAAAAAAATAAACTTTAATTCAACCTTAATAAAATATGCACACTGATTACGTTTCACCGTTTATTTTGATTACAGTGTGGTGCAAAAATACAGTATGTTGTTCGTAATACATTGTTTATACCCAATTTCTTAGATAACATGTCTAGAACAAATAATATGCCTAGGACACGAAGGTAATAGAAAATAATGTGCACCCCGTAGGAGACTAGTGAAATTATACAGCGAATTTTTATTCTATTATTATATCGGTGAAAATCGTGTTGGTTCCGTCGGCTACATTATAAAATGTTATTTTGATGCCGTACGAATATTATTCGCACTTTTATATTTTTCCTTAAACAATGGATTTTTGTTATTTGGCATTAGCAGGCAAATATAAGTTTAGGAATTTTGTTTAGGAATCAGGAACCAAATGCTTAATTTTCTTGTCTGTAGTTTCACTTGGCACACAAAACCATATTCAGGTTAACAAAGAATAGAAGAATTATTGATCCCTAAAAAATAATGAAGGAAATTATTGAAACCTACACAATTTCTTGGTCTGATACAAACAAACGTTTACCAAGGGAAAAATATATCATTTTAGCTTCAACACTCGATCACACTCAGATTTAGTTACAATGGAGGTTCTTAAAGACTTCCCCGAAGATTTTGCAAAGGCTATAAAAACCAGTTTCGAAATGTTGAAGAATTTTAACGTGAGGTATTATATAATAATAATTTATAAATCCTTATTAATACCATGAACGACTCGAGACGTGGTCTGTTTTTATATATTAAAGGGGTTGAAGGTAGCAGAAGGCTAATCAGAAAGCAGTACTGCCAAGTGTCTGAAAAATGTGTAGTCTCGTAGTCAGCTCATGACTCCCGCAGGAAAAGTAGAAGTGGTGACAATTGCTTTAATTAAATAAGTAATTTATTCGTCATAGGTATTTGAATGACGATCAACCATTCGTCAAGAAGTACTGGCGTTTTTCCTACATATTCATTACAATCTTTATACACGGCTTCTCAATGAGCATTCACATGCCTGAACTGCTGATAGGAGATGAGATGACGCAGTTTGCTTATTTAATACCTTCTATTCTGGTCACTATCCATGGTGAGTAAGATTTAAATTAACATACACTTTCTACAATCATTGATTGTCTTCTGCTTTTAAAAATATTGCACGATGCATCTGTGACCTTTTGGAAGATTTTTGCTTAAATTAACTTTACTAATATACCTAATAGTCACTTAGGTATACATGCTCCAATAGCGCGATGTTGTGAACAGGTTTAATTAAAAAATGATACTCAGAGAGTTCTTTAGCACAACAAAACATTGAGAGATCTCCTTACAATTTATTCTGTCCCGTTTCTTTCCTTTATTGTAGCCATCTTCAAATCAATAGTTCTAATACCAATGACGAGACAAATATCAACATTTATATCAGAGCTTGGCTCTCTCTGGAGAGTTAAATTTACTGAAAAACAATTTCAAGACAAAGACGCTGTACTATGGAGGCTCGACTTTATCAATAGAGGTAATTTAGATTTTATATTTTTGTTTATGGTATAGAAGAAAAGACAGTCATATTATTTTAGGTCACAAGTAATGTGCAAAATACATTTAGATTTTTTGTGGAAGAAAGATGGGTTATGTTTCGTTTCGTTATGCATAAACTAATCCGCCTAACAGTGGTTAAATTAATTGTTTCTTACAGCTTTGTTATGAATCTCATGAACAGGGTAGGGTACCTAAGTGTTTTGTATGTGGATAAGAATAGAATCAAGTATTACTTTGTAGAAACACATGCTACATTATCCTGGATTTTTTTTTAGTTTTTTTATCGCTGCAGCAATAAAAACGACCTATATATTTTTCCAGTTGTTAGTTTAGTTATCACAATGAATCATTTAGAACTCCAAAGCTCCAAAAATGCTAAAATAAGTTCTTAAACTGAATTTTTACTCTCTCGACTATAAGGAATGCTTCTTCCATAACAACTTTAAGCGATACCAGTAACATTATTGAATTTTCAGTTCACAAGAATATATTATGCTCTTTTATTTCAGCTAGCTATTGGGTAACCCTGAGCGGTTCAGCTCAATACTTGCTATCGCCGCTATTTGAAACTTTGTTCCGGAGATTTATATTAAAACAGGACTGTAAACTACTCTTGCCATTTGCTTCGGACTTTCCACTCGACCATACAAATAACTGGATGTTCTATATCCTTGTATACATTTTCCAGTTATATTCTAGTAAGTAGAAATGTTTCATAAAGGAAAATTTCATGAAATTCTTTTGTTTACAAAGACATTCATAAATTTCTTCGTATTGATATTTTACTAGATTAAGTTTACTGAGCAACGATAGACGTTAAATATTGGTGAAAAGTTTATTGTACAGAGAAAAAGCATTAAGTTGCTTATAAATTTATTTTGTTAGGAAATAGTAGAGTACCTTGCAAGTACCTACTGGATATACACCTCGAAGTAAAGAATCGAAACCATTAACTTTTTTTTCAATTGATAGAACTATTTATAACTTTAAAAAAATATATTTTACAACACAAAGTTCTAATTTTAATATACACGTAACAGAAAACAGTTCTCAAGAAATTTATAAAAAGCGCTAATGGATTCGTGTCTTTATTTCCAAGTGTAGAATGCTTTCAATCGACCAGGTCAGGAGTAAACGCCTTGTGACTGATAATGTAATGACGATGATGATGATGATGATGACAATTGAGACAAACATAATTATTAAAACGTTTCTATTTCAACTCAATATACTCAATGTCAATTTTGCCAAAAGTTAATGATATAAATACGTTTTCTCCTATCTAATGCAAACAACATAGCGGTTAAAACGCTATTCAATAATATTTGGAAATCATTAAATATTATCAATTCCAGCGAGGGCTTTGAAGGTTCATAGGAATTTGTCATAAAATTAAATTTCATTGGTTCTACTGAGTACAGTCTTTATTTGATTGAAATTTCAACAGATATTATGTACGTAGGTAAATTATTCCAAGATTGTATCGGTTGGAAGACCGGTTAATGCACTTTGCAATTACATTATAGGTGCTCGTAGTTCTGTCTCGATATCCATCACTCATATTGTAGTCAGTCATGTTGCATACTTCACATAAATCTACTGGTATCTGATTAATGATACTGGATTTTTAATAACTATCGTGAAACATACTAAATTAACTGAAAATCGCGGGTTACTCACGTGAATATACTGAGAAAAGTTCTACTAGTTTCAAAACACAGATGGGTTCTTCCTCATGGGCAGCGTGCGCGGTTGCGGCGATGTCGCGAAGCCTACGTAGGCTATATTCATGTGAGTAACCAGCGATTTTTAGTTAAATGACACTTAAATGCAAAATCCATGAAGTCTAAATTTGGACTTAAAAGAAAACGTTTCTAAAATATTTCTCTTAGATAACTCATCTTGGAAAAGTTATCTCCTTTTTATCAACCTCCCTAAAATTTTTAGTAACTTTTAAGTAAGTAAGTGAATCATTTATTTGCCTTAAACATGGTATACATTAGTGTTACTATTATTACAACAGCTCAACATGATTCGCTAAGATGAAAACATAACGTAATTTTTTTTTATTTTGACAGAAATGAGTAATGAATTAACATGTCACATTTATAAAATCACTTAAACTGTAAAAAATGCATTATACATACAGCTAAGATTAATCGCATTTATATAGGCTAGGCTCTAATAGACTCATCCCCTATTACATAGGACCCATAACAGAAATAGTGAAAAGTGAGTGTTACATTGTACAGTGGCATCAAGTGCCATAACATGCACCTCTGCCTATCCCTTCGGGGATAAAATGGGTGATGTTATGTTATGTAATCGTATTTAACGGTCTATAAGTCTGTAAGTGACACCTTTTTTTGACACCTAACGGTATAAATAAGGTAGTTAGTTTTAACTTTTAATTAAGTAACTTTTAGTTAAGAGATGGTTTAAGAGTGGTTGGTGTATATTTTGTTCTATGACCAATTACAATTTTGTTTTTAGTGTTCCTACTAGTTTCCATGTATACCGGTGCTGCATTGATAATGATATCATCCTGTGCGCTATTAGGAGCAGAATTTTTGATGCTAAAAGATGATCTGAGTCGCGTGAAACCACGTAACAATAACGAAATACGTAATAGTGATAATCCCAATGAAGGTGATGATAATGGTGATGAGCTGACTATAGAAGAATTTGTGAAAAGACATCAGAAGTTATTAGGGTAAGTAATTTTTATCATCATAGTATTTGACATTGAGTTGTAAATTGCAAAATACTTGTGGATATTTTAATTTCGCGGGCTGCCCAGGAGCATTCACCTAAAGTGAAAACAATAAGCGGAGTCGTCATGAAAAATATATGCCAAGTGTTGTACTAGAACAAAGTTTAGGCTGGTCATATAATAGGTACTTCTCATATAAAACTACAAGACTATTTTCTCACTGCCTCGTTGGCCGAGTGGTCGCGAGTGCGACTGCCGGGCAAGGGGTCTCGGGTTCGATTCCCGGGTCGGGCAAAGTATTACTGGGTTTTTAAAAATTCTCAGTAGTAGCACGGAGTCTGGAAATGTGCCCGGTATATGGCAATAGGCTCACCCCCTATTACATGGGACTCATAACACAAATAGTGAAAAGTGGGTGTTACTTCTGTGTGCACCTCTGCCTACCCCTTCGGGGATAAAAGGCGTGATGTTATGTTATGTGACTATTTTCTCAGCACAACCTACATAATTTTTTGTCCTGAATACGTAAGTAGCCGTATAACTCAAAGTTTTGGACCACATGCAAGTTTGTGACAACTTCAAGTTCGGTGAAACCCATCCAATCGATCTCTATTATAGCTGCCACTTTTTCTGGTCCTGAGCCAACATTATCCGAAGTTTTTCCGTCATAACGAGGTCTTCATCCTGCGAGACCAATGGCCTATGTAATATAAGTGATGCTACTTCTTCTTATTTTTATGATGTGACAAAAATATTTACCCTTCTTTTTTCGATTGTTTCAAAAGTCGTAAATTTTCTACCAGGAATGGATTTTTTTCCTTACATCTATGGCCTTACCAAGACTAATATGTCCTGACCTATTGGTCAATATACATTATTATTTTTAAATATAATTTTGTTAAATGTACTAGCCGAAAACAGATTTTTTTTGTCATATTACTATACTTTCTTTTTAAAATATTCGATGACGTATCGTCGTGTAATTCATAACACAGGTGATCCTAGAAACCCCTTTTACAAACAAATTCAATGTTCCTGTCTCAAAAACGTGTTTTTAGTATCTAAACTGTATTCCGATCTAACCCCCTTACGCAATCAAAATCGACATAAGGGTGGACATAAATAAAACATGTATTTTATTTGTTGACAGCTTATCCCGCCAGTTGGATAACGTTTTCAACGGGATGGTATTCATAGATCTTTTGTTTGTTGGTATCACGACGTGTGCTTTCAGTTTCATGGGACAGGTGAGTTATTGTTACATGTTTGATGCTGTACTTGAGACTGCCATATGGTGCAAAGTTTGATCAAACTGTTTCGAGTTTTATCAAGTCAATGTTACGGTGCGAAAAGTTTTTGGGAAGAAATTTAAACAGAACAATCACAATATTATAGATATAAAGTGCAGTTTCAATTAATTATTGGAGTAGACGTGTAATTATTCTTAAAGGACAGACAAGAAGAAAAATACAGTTAATCTCAAAAAAGTTTGGATTTAAAATCTTCTTTCGTTAATGTAGCCAATTATCTTCAGAAGCCACTGAAAAGTCATATCAAGTTTATTAATTTCGAATACAGAATATAAAATAAAAACAAAAAGTAACCACGAATTTCATTCGACCCTCTTCGGATGCCATCGATGAAAAAACATAACTACGAAAAATATTCCAAAGTTTAAAAGGCCTCAGAGGACATCGCAATTCAAATCGTTTGTATGTAAATTGAGATTCCACAATCATTTTATTAAAAGAGCTGTTGGAATTACGAAAAGTTTAATGTTTCACCCAATTCGTGTCACTTTGAGCGAAAAAAAAATGAGGACACTGGTGGAATCTGCACTTTATTAAAAACTTGTGTATTCTGTGTACTACAACGTATTCAATTTGTGCTACGCTCAACTGTTCTCAAAACAGTGAAAGAACATTCCCAAACAATTGAGCTCGAATAAAAATGTTTAACAAACTCCACAAAAGCTTGTGTTTTGTCAGTAAAATACGTCACATGACAGAAAGACACAGCAGTTTCAAACTTTCAAGCTTTACGCGATGAAAGTTGCATTATGATAGTTTGTTGCAAAAATGAAACTTGTGAAGTCGAAAAAGAGGAACATTTTAAAATTCCTTTGAGTGTGAACTGCCTCTACGAGATTTAAATAAAACCCGAGCGACTAAATTTGCTTTTTCTCCCGACATATAAAGTAGTTAAAAACACGAAGTTGTTGTAAATCTGAAACCACAGTCGTTTTGAAATTTTTATATCTAAATGTATAAAACTGTGACTATGTCATTTCATAACACAATAATTTTTTATTTTTTTTTAGTTTAGAATATCTTTATTTCTCATAAAGAATCACATACAAGTAGTGATGATTCGCCGGTTCTGGCTCAGTAGTAGTGATGATTCGCCGGTTCTGGCTCAGTAGTAGTGATGATTCGCCGGTTCTGGCTCAGTAGTAGTGATGATTCGCCGGTTCTGGCTCAGTAGTAGTGATGATTCGCCGGTTCTGGTCACCATACCAACGTGGTCATGGTATTGGGAGCTTCTTAGGAGGGTTATTTAGATCAGTTTTACCCTTTTTAGCGTACGATGCGTGGTTCTGGAGTTATGCAAATCGATTGCAAATCAATTTATAGTATCTATTAATTAATTATCTCATTAATTAATTATCTCATTAATTAATTATCTCATTAATTAATTATTTAACCCTCATTATGTTTGATTTCCTATGTCATCAATAAAACACAACCATTCATTTTTAATTTTTTATTTCATTACTTTTTTCTACAAAATATGAGTGGAACATCTCATCCACAAAAATATCATTGTACAGTGTGTTTCCTGTAAATATGTTCGTAAAACTATTCATTGAACATCCTTGAAACTTAAATAGCAAATACATTAAGCAATATTCACCACAAACTGAAGTCCAATCATTCTGAACCCTATCAACATTCCAGTCCCATCTCTTACAATTCCTTTTCAAAAACTGAAGATGATATCGCTCAGGTGTTCGTCCATATGAATCAAAATATTGACCGATGCCATTCACATCGATATGTACAGCTACCCAGTGTGAGCCTGGTTTATCATCCGCATCCAAATTGCATATTATATACGTTGGCACATGTGTATACATAGGTAGTCTATTAGCAGCATAAACATTATTTTCTAGACTGGGATGAATCTTTTTCATATGTTTTTTTAATTCTAGTGTATCCATGATATCACTGTTATTAGCAGTTTATTGCAGTACCAATCTATTCAATGGTTGTCATAGGAATGTTCAATTATAGTGATTTGTAAATCGCATAGTGATCTTCATGTCTGTTGCGATGTGAGATAAGTTTGTTGACTCATAGAGTTCCGTTGTACTTAGGAATTTACTTCAGATAAGGTGGTCATAGTAATGTGTAATTAATGTGTAATTAAAATAGTGATTTGTGGGAGTCACAAAACAGGTTCATGCCTGTTGCGATGTGAGATAAATTTGTTGACTCATAGAGTTCCGTCCGAGATAAGAATTGTGCTATATAACATCGAACAGTTGCAGTCATGCAGTCAGTCTATGGTCGTTTGACCACAGTGGATTGTATACGTCTACCAATACTACGTTTGTGTTACCTACTTCAACGCATCAATGATCATGGAGGTAAGTGTTTATTCTATTGACAAACTTACTTGTATTTCTGTTGTTGTTTTCCTAACGTGTGTGTGCGTGTGAGTCAGATTAAGTGTAAACAAATTGATATTAACGTGATAATTCTGTTGTTGCAGAGATCATTCAGCTTCGCAGACGATAATGAAAATACCTATAAACAGTATTACTACTCGCCACTCTCTCCCCAACACGAAGAAGAAAGAGATGACATCGTCGTTAATAACACAGATGATGGAGGAAAAAGGAAATCACAACCGATTGATCAATTTTTTGAAGTGACACCAAAAATAAAAAGGAAGAAGCAGCTATCGTCGACTGTGGCACGAGCTGCTAGAGATGGCGTATCATACATCTCTACAAATTCTGACGACGGAGACCAAGCGACGATATGAAGAAACTATCCAAGATTCCAATTAGTGATCACTCAAGCACGCTACCACGAGGATTAAATATTACGTGAAGAATAATAAGGATAGCATCTACGACAACACAAACGGTCTCGTATACAATATTACAAAGACAATAGCAGAAAGTGAAAAAGTTAAAAAATACTTTTTTAACAATGACACTCATTAGTGGATTAGTGAATGTGATTCTGTTTACTTAAACTCTCGTTATGCAGCAGAAGCCCGAAGATCTTGCAGAAAACGGTTTCTTTTATACTGGCCATGGAGACAGGACTAAGTGTTTCCATTGTGGTGGTGGTTTAAAAGATTGGGAAGATGACGATGATCCTTGGCAGCAGCATGTTCAGTAGTTTAGTCAATGTGCTTATATGAAGTTTAAACTCGAACAGTGTTTTGTGTAAGATTAAATAGGGGAGGTATATAAAGAAATAAAAATATTACATTGCATATAATTTGTTTTATTAATTTTATAATGTTAGCTTTAGTTACACACACACACACAAAATGCATTAAGCATGACACATATATCTAAAACACAACACATATTATAATCTTAACTACTATAGTCTACAGTAACATTTCTATTTTTATCTATTTCAATAATATTATCAAACTCAGCATAAACAATACAGTTAATTGTTTGTATTAGTGAGGATTCAAATCGTACTTCTAATCTTACACTACCATGTTTTATGAGATTCCAATGGGCTGATGAGTTAGCTGATAAATCAGGAGTTAAATCAAATGCTAAAAGACAGTAACCTTTAGCATATTGTTCACGAGAGATTGCATTTCCCTCATTAAGAAAGTGAATACCTGTCCCCGAGAATAGAGTATGATATGCTGATGTAAATATATTATTATTAAAAGATGGTTGCAAAGCTTTGGAAGGTATTTGTTGACCATCAATATATAAACTGAAAGAGTTAATACCATAGTTTTCAAAGTTAAATGGATTTTTAGTAAGTGAACCATTAAATGCGGAATTATCCACAAAACCAATAATACATCTTTTGGGTACCTGTCCTAAGAATATATTATCAAGAGTTTTTCCTTGAACACCCGATGGAATTGTTAAAACTTTAACTTCAGCACGAGTAATAGGATATTTAGCAGTGGTAGAAGCTAAAACTTTCTGATGTGCGAGTAATACACTTGGATTAATTCGTGCTCTTCGAACAATAAGAGTTGCATCCGTAATGCAAACTTTAAACTTTACATCATTTGATCCAGCAATTAAATTAAAACTCTCTCTTGACCGAACTAATTTTACACTCATTTCAACGCCATTAATTAAAAATTTATCTTGATTGAAAATATCACCATGAAGATGACCAATCATTTCTACTTCCCTGCTTTCATTAACTAATTCCTGTCTTTTAACAAATCCAATGTTTTTACCATCTGTGGAATCCATTTTTCCTGCTGTATCATCATACCAAAGACTACAAGTAAGATGAGATTGTTTAGCAGCAGGTGCATAGTTTAAAAGGGTTTCCATGTATGCTCGATAAGCATAGGTATTATTAGGTGGTGACACAAGTTTTTGGTTTAAATAGATATCGAGTTGACTAAAAAGTGAATGCAACCAATTATTTACAGGTGCTACTGCTGTAGCTGATATCAAGTTTGTTGAATCTTGATTTAATACTTTTGCCTTTATGTGGAGTAATGTATGAGACAAATCTATGTAGTCATCGCCTGTTCCAGGAACTTGAAACTCGATAGGTCCATCATCAGCAAGAGATGAAATTGGTTTATAATGAATCCACAATCCATTTTCAATGCTTGTTTGTGTAGACGGTAATGCAAACAAATCTAATTCTGACTTAACGCACTCACAAGAATGATTATGAAGGAAAGACATACTTAATTTGAAAATATATCTTTGATGTTTTTTGGTTTTCGACCAAGTTTTTTCGTAGCTTTCACTTTCGCTGTTAGTGGTGGAATGAACGAGGCCAATCGTTTTCTTTTAGTTATATACCCAGATCCTGTCATGTTAAATCGATCAATTTTGTCATCAGCCTTTCGTTTTAAGTTCGTACTAACTTGCTTTAGACGATTTTTTATTGAGGCTTCCATAGGACGGGCTTGAACCATATCTGATAAAAGTCCTACTCCAGCATTTAATGCCTCCTTACCAACCACTCGAACACCACTTGAAAGTAAAGGTAAAACTGATCTAAATAACCCTCCTAAGAAGCTCCCAATACCATGACCACGTTGGTATGGTGAACCCTTATAAATTACTCCAACTCCTGATCCAGCTTGATGAGAATAATAATTTTCGTATGGACATTTATGATGATCCTGATGAGAATACATTATTATAATTTGTGGAAATGTAGTTTAATACACACGGTTCCAAACTGGAATGGGATTTTTTGTCCTGTGCTCGATCTTATATCTATTTCTAACGTATCGAACTCTCTTCGCATAACAGGTAAGTAGTGAGGTGGAGAGAAAATGTGCATTTTATTCGCACCATAAATGTATTTTGAAGGATCTAATGAAATGACTCTTAATAGCGGAGTCATAACATCACCCACAATCTGAGGATCGATAATATCGCAATATAGAAATAGTTGTGATGGTAACCCTAAGTGTAAATTAGCAGGACACTTCCCAAAATTTCTGTCTAGGAGATTTGTATTTGGTTCATAACCTAGTTGTAAACTTAATTTGGGTGATAATGTTATGGAAGTTATATTTTTATCCAAAACAGAAACAGACACAAATTTTGTTATTTCATCATAACGAAATTTCAAGTTCTCTCTGATACTATTTAACGTTTTTAAAATATGTTCAACGTTATCGTAGTTGGTAGCGGGAATATGTTTTTTGTAGTACACTGTTGATGGTTTATCTTCATTAGGCATTATCATGGTTTTTGTGATGTATACAACATTTTCATGATCTTGAACAGTAAACATGGTGCATGGATATTGAAACTCGACAACTCCAACCGACCATTCACCTTCTAATTTCATAGCTTTTGGTAATTTTGTTGAAAAATTTGTGGTCTTGTTATCAGGAAAGTATTCCATTGAACTATTGCTGAGCAAAGTTAAATAAAAACTTTCTTTATTCATATTTCTTGTAAACTAGAAGCTAAAATCCAACTGTTAAATTTATCTGGATAACCTCTCCACTTCACTAATACTTCTTTTCTGTTACCCGAATAACGAGTGCCAATTATTTTATCTATTTTATATTGTGAGGTGGGGTTGTAAGTGACCTTCTGTAATTCTCTTTCATAAAAAGTACCAACTATTGGTTCATTTTGTAAATCAGTTATTGTATAAACAATCCATGGAGATCTATCAATTATTGAAGATATAATAAATATTTCATCACTCCAATTGGATTCATATCCTTTTTGAAAAACATGTTTATATTTAGTTATTCGAACATAATCACCCACGTTGAAATTTGGTTTAGAATTTTCTAAAGAAAGTTTGTTTGATCCTCTATCATAAAGATTAGTCCAAACTGTCATAATATTGTTGGAACTTACATCACATGGGCACATCTTAATACTCGAGTGAATGCTGTGATTATAAGAGTATATTAAATCTTGTAAAACATCGACATATCTATAAGTATTATTATGAGTGAAATAACGCCACATTTTCATTTTTAGAGTTCTTTGAAATCGTTCAACAATACTAGCCTTAATATCAGGATTGTTAGTGGTATAGTAATTTATCTTTTTGGATTTAAAGTATTTTTGTACATCTTTTGAAATAAATTCTGTACCTTTATCAGATTGTATGTGAGTAGGTGTTGAATTACTTTCAGTAAATATACTTTCAAAACATTCTTTAGTTGTTTCTGAGTTTTTCTTTTTCATTGGTCTTGCAAAAGCATATTTACTAAATACATCAATAACACAAAGTATGTAGTTGAAACCATCATTATATTGAGCATAAGTTCGCATATCACTTAAATCAGCTTGCCACAACTCATTAATGTTTGATAGAATGTACCTATTACGCGGGAATTTTTTCCGAATGGGTTTATGTAGTGTATATGTTTCTTGTGATTGTAACCATTCCTTTACTTGCTTTTTATCCATTTTCTCCTTCATAGCTTTTGATAATTTATCAATACTACCAAAACCAGCGGGGTTAGATGGATCATAATAAATCCTGTTAATTTCTTCTAGTACGGGGTCCATTTTTCCCAATCGATCTTTTTACGTATTTTAGTTATAGATCTTTTATCTCCACTGCTCGGTGTAGAAAACTCTTGAACTTCAATCTCAGAGGTTTTGTTCAGATCTTTTGCTTGAAGTTGGTTAATAAACTCACATCTCTTTGGATTTCCAATATAAGTAAGTGGTACTTTAATATCTTTTAATGCTTTAGCAAATCTATCCCACCCTATCGGATCACTTTTTTTAAGGGTCTAAGTGAATCATTTATTAAATCAACAATATTACTTCCTGGAATTTTTTCATTATCAATTATAACTGTGCCTTCATTATCCCAACGTATTTTACTTTTACTTATTCCAATTAAGTTTAATAATGACTCACCTTTTTTATTATAAGTTTTTGGAATTAAACTGAGTATTTGTGTTGGTGAATACAGTGGATTTGCTTCACTTTCTATACTTTTAATAGATCCTTTCTCCTCTAACAAAGATTCAGCATCAACTGAACTTTTTAGATCTCTATCTTTATTTTTAAAACCAATTTTAGATCCATTTGAATCTTCATTAGATGTATCAGAATAAATTGGTAATCTGAGTGGTTGACGATCCTCTTCGGTAAAGTGAAGGTACCTTTGTAGTGTTTGTAAATATAACATCCACTTCTTTCGGTCTTCCGTCTTACTATTCATAATATTTTGCATTTCAATATCTAGTCGAGACAAATTACTAGTAACCTTATTTTCTTGTTTTAATTTTTCAATCAATCCAGGTTCAATAAGTATCATTTTCTTAGCATTTTCCATGTTAACTGGCTAGTCCACTTACTAATCCACTCAATATTGCACCTAATATTATTGGTAAGAAAGCCCCTCCTTTTTGTATAATAATATTTTTTCTTAGTTTATGTGTACACTTATGCACCAGTTTACGGAGTATATTTTTGTGTTTATTCAATTTTTGTTTATCTTGATCTTTGAGAGGTATCTTTCCTTGTAAAACGTTATGAATACATTCACAAATACAATTTATTTCTTCTTCATCACACGTTTTAAGTAACGCTCTTTGATATTTTGGTTTAAGCGTATGCAAAGCGTTTAGCAAATCTTTATGCGTGGTGAGTCGACGATGCATCATTTAGAAATGATTTGAATTGTTTGATTCTTGGTGTATTTAAACTCTTTCGTGGGGACGTAGACTGTGCAGTAACCATTAAATGGGAATACATTTGTCTTGATACGACAAAAATCATTTGTATTCTGTTTTAAATCTATCATTAAATATCCATGCGCTTCGAAAGTTGCATCCCTGTAGGCGTCTTCAATGAATTTTGGGTTATCTGGTGACACTTGACGTGCTAAATATCTTATTTGAGATTTATCTCGAGGGTTTTTAAAATAAATTATATAACTTGAGTTTAAAGAAATGTCTCTTTGACCTTTACCTTGATGAAATAAATTTTGTGTTAAATAAAATACACTAAGATTCCTGTGATGACTACCTTTTGTAAATATATCCACAATTCTTCCATCAGACTCTCTCATTAGATCATCAATAATAATAAGATGTGGGTTTTCACCATCAAACATATTAAGATTTGGAATTCCTTGATGATAGTTAACATTTGGTAAATTATATAAAGGCTGCATTTCATCAAAGCACCATGTGATCTGATTAAAATCACAATTACATATTTCTTTAACTGATTTTATGAAATTTGTTACAAAATTTGACTTCCCACATCCACTTGGTCCTGCCACAATAGCAGTAAACGGATGGATAAAGTGATACATTTCACACGTCTAGAGTTTTAGAGGGATGAAATAAAAATGAAAATGTCGGTGTAAAATTACTATATATTGACAAAATTATATAAAACATATAATTTGCGAAAAACAGAATGTTTTGTATACTATTTCTAATACATTTAGTACTTATCAGAAATAAAAACTACAATTATTTTTTGCACTATTTACAATCAAACAATAAATTTTAAATATGTAATAATCTATTATATAATATTATAGTAATATCATAATTTTGCAATCAAAACAAATTTTGTATATACACACAGAAATAAAAGTATTACACTTAACGTAATTTATAATGTCCCCAAGCCAATGTATCAATGTTGTTGTCCATAATACATCGTTTGGTATCATTATATGACAAAGATGTTTTATTTATTTTTTGTGTAAAAATAGTGTGTTTGATTGACTTAAATCGAAGCATACTACAATATAATACATTTTTATTAAATAAACACGATTTGTAATTTTCCATATTCATTTTTTTGGTAACACTTTTGTTAACTCCTTTTGCTTTTGCTATAAATTTATCTTCTATTTCTAAGGCATACATTTTTGATCGCAACCCTACAAATTCCTTCAATATTTTACCATTATTCTCATCTTTGAAAAAACCTAACTTTTTTTTATTTATTTTTGGATATCCGTAAATATTATTTTCCGGGTAATCTGATGTATCGAAATAGTGAAGTAGATCTGGTTTTATATCCTCATAAAAATTATCTGTAAAAATTTGATATATCAAACTATCGGTATCGGTGTACAATAACTTAATTTTATTATGAAACTTTTTAATCATGTAGTTATAATGAAATTCATACATAAGGGTCTTAGATATATCTAAAATACAAAATCCTAAATAAATCGGTTTATCATAAATTAACTTTGTTTTCCGTAATTGTATTGCGACTAAATGTTCTGAAAATATTGATAAACTATGGAATTCTGGTTTTGCAATCCAATCCTGAGCACCTAAAACTTTACCACGATTATCCCAGTGAGTTAGTAGTTTAATGTTTACTCTTTTTTCAATATTTTCCATAGTCTTACCGAAGACAGAATTGTTCATTAATTTAAAAAGTCTTTTTCAAAGTTTGATGTAGCTAACGTTCTCAAACTAGTATTTAAATCTATGTATTTCTTTAACCAAGAACTTTGTTTAAATTTTAAAATTCTATGTACTTTCATTAATTTAATCCCCATTTCAACGCATTGTTTTAAATTCCTGTAATGAATGATGTATTTATTTTTATTATTTAAATTAGGAACTAATTTAGATTCTTTAGTATTACCCACACATATGTTTTCAGGACATAATGGAAAGTCAGAATGCAAATCATGAAGTTCATCAGGATATTCCAAATCAACTTCTAAAACATAACCGAAATCAGAGTTATCCGACACATTATAATCTGTATTAGAATCTACCCATTCGAAACCACCAACAGGAAGAGATTGAGACATTGCCCAACCATATAAATTATTCGCATCAAAATATGTTAGATATGAATTAGGTTTTTCGCTATCATAATCTTCCATGAATTTATTATTTGCTCTAGCAAAACGATTGCTACACTGAGATACACCCCCTCTAATACCAGCTTTAAAAAAAGCAATTTTGTCATAGTCTGTTAACAATTCTAATTCTATTTTGGTAAATTTTAACATTGCATCCCAACTTAAACCTGGGGCAGTATAGTAATGAGCAGGATCTAGTCCATAAGTTTTTATACAAAGCTTTCTAAAGTTTTCGAATACATCAGTCAAAAGTAAAACATCAGTTTTTAAATATAAATTGGAATAATCAGACATACTACTACACTTAAAATGTTGCCAAATATCTTTTGCGTGATTATAATCATCATTTGAAATATTTGAATCTGTGAGTGAACTATAAAATTGGTGTTGATCAGGAAGTGATGGATGTTTCAAGCAATCACTATTACACATAAATTCATAAGGATAAATACCTTTCCGTCTTAAACGTGAAAAATCTTCATTATTAGGATAGTTCCTTTTTAATTCTGTAAACTGATCATCATTAAGATTTTTAGCTAGTTGATCTAAACTACACGATAAAAATTTCAGTGAATCTACGAATCTTAAACTTACTGGTTGATTATTTATTGTTAACTGTTTTGAAAATGATATGTATCGTTCTTTGTTTTGTGGAATAACTTCAACTTTGTTATCATCGAGGTTTAATGCATGGACAATGAAATGAGCATCGTAGTGACTGAGGTTATGTAAAAATATTGGGATATGACGAGGGGTTCTGTACTTAGAACTACACACTTGATGTGCAACACCCCTAAAACTACCAGTGTGCCAATCAAAATCGTAAAACAGATCTTCATTTAACTCAGTTTCACAAATATGACATATGTTTGAATTTGAAATTTTAATTTTATCTTCATCTGATAATGGAACGGGACATTTTTGGAAACTATTTTTTTTAACTATTGCTTTCACATCTTCACAAAGGCGATTCATAAACACTTGTGCACAGTTTGACCCACTATATGTCTCATATTTTGATAATCTGTTATCATATGAACATTTAATGTAATATCCAAAACTATACACTTCATGTTTTTGAATATTAATTGTACTAGGCTTGGATGGATCGTTACTACATGATTCTATCGGATTCAAAAATGCCTCAAAGTCTGCATAAATCACAAACGGCATTTCCAACTTTTTCGCGAATTTATCAAATTTTAATTTATTATTTGAGGTTGCTTTACCAAACCAATCCTTTTTGGAATCCACACCGTTTGGTAATTCTGTACAAATGTGCGCGCAATCATATTGTTGATGGTTATTAAGTCTTTCCTTTGATGGGAAATGAAGTAAACATGAATCACATATACAAACTGCATGATGTTGTCTTGATATTTGTGAACTTACTAATCGCGATAAGTTTTTAATATAACAGTAATGATTGTTAGTACCATTCGATATATATAGTAGGTTAATATGATTAGGTGTACGACATTTTGATAAATATAAAGGACCTACAACAGAATTACACTTTTTTTCTTTATTATACTCTAAACCAAAAACATTAATACTAATATTGTTTAATTTCTCTACTTTTGATATATCTGCAATTTTAACCGGAAAAGAAATACCAGTAAATTTTAATTTATTTCCATGAATTGCGTAAGATGCTACCCGATCTACATTTTTACATACAGGATATAAACCGGAGAGTAATGCCCATTTGAAACACATATTATCATTATTTTTAACATTGATTACAGCTTTTTTTGATTTAATATCTTGAGGAAGGTTGATGTATGAACTACCACGTAGGGGGTTGAATTTGTTAACATTCATATCTATGTATTTAATTTGATTAAGACTCCAACCACTATCTTTTTTTTCAAATTGACAAATTTTACCGACTACTGTGTCTATTAATGATGAATAAAAAATATTTAAGTCATCTCCTTGACATATTATGTAATTAAACGTTTGAAAATCAAACGTATTTTTAATATCTTTAGTTTGTTGTATGAAATCAGCATGCAATATGAAGTTTATTTTACAAATTGTGTGTTGTTGAATACATTCATTTATCAAAAATAAGATATCGATTTTTAATGAATTTAAAAACGATTCCGGCGTTTCAAAATATTGCCCTGATTGATGTGTTTTACTATTAATTCTATATGTTAAAATTCGATTGCCAAAAGCGGTTTCAACAACTGTAACATTCGTTAATGAATTATGTGATTTTAAAAGATTATTTTTATGTGTATTGCTTTTTAAATGGTTGTTTAAATACCTTTTATTAATATAAACATGACATTTATCACATTCCACCTTATTGTTGTCAACGTCATTGGTTTCAATTGATGATGTAGAAGCTCCTTCGTCAAATTTTGCTTTCTTGGTAACCTTATTTTCATCGGCAGTGATACCTTGTTTGATACCTCTTCCAACTTGTTGTTGGCTGTAACAAAAAAGAAAATTGTTAGACAAATCTTAAAATAAAACATTAATACAATAATATTTCTTATTGAGTTTGTACTTCTAATACTTACATCAACGTTGTTTCAACCATCAAACATTGATTATACAACTCATCATCATACGATGAATTGAACAGTTCACGCTTCTCCATTTCATCACAAACTTTAGACAGCTCCTGATTGAATTCACTATTGGATTGTTCTATATTCTCCTCAATGGGTGCGGAAAAGAAAGAACTGATGCATATTTCACTGAAGTTTTCCATTTTTATAATAAAGAAAAAAGTATGTAGCACAGTAAGTAACAGTTAAGTGTTTTGCTAGGAAAGTCATCTAAAAATCTAATGAGTACACAGAAGTACTTTAAGTAAACAGAATCACATTCACTAATCCACTAATGAGTGTCATTGTTAAAAAAGTATTTTTTAACTTTTTCACTTTCTGCTATTGTCTTTGTAATATTGTATACGAGACCGTTTGTGTTGTCGTAGATGCTATCCTTATTATTCTTTACGTAATATTTAATCCTCGTGGTAGCGTGCTTCCAGTGATCACTAATTGGAATCTTGGATAGTTTCTTCATATCATACATTTCAATTTTTATGAGATGCGTCGCTTGGTCTCCGTCGTCAGAATTTGTAGAGATGTATGATACGCCATCTCTAGCAGCTCGTGCCACAGTCGACGATAGCAGCTTCTTCCTTTTTATTTTTGGTGTCACTTCAAAAAATTGATCAATCGGTTGCGATTTCCTTTTTCCTCCATCGTCTGTGTTAATAACGACGATGTCATCACTCTCTTCTTCGTGTTGGGGAGAGAGTGGCGAGTAGTAATACTGTTTATAGGTATTTTCATTATCGTCTGCGAAGTTGAATGATCTCTGCAACAACAGAGTTATCACGTTAATATCAATTAGTTTACACTTAATCTGACACACACACACACACACGTTAGGAAACAACAACAGAAATACAAGTAAGTTTGTCAATAGAATAAACACTTACCTCCATGACCATTGATGCGTTGAAGTAAGTAACACAAACGTAGTATTGGTAGACGTACACAATCCACTGTGGTCAAACGACCATAGACTGACTGCATGACTGCAACTGTTCGATCTTATATAGCACCATTCTTATCTGAACTCTATGAGTCAACAAATTTATCGCACATCGCAACAGGCATGAACTTGTTTTGTGATTCCCAAAAGAATGCGATATTTAATATTTACAAATCACTATAATTGAACATTCGTATGACAACCATTGAATAGATTAGTACTGTAATAATTTGTTAATAACAGTAATATCATGGACACACTAGAATTACAAAAGCATATGAAAAAGATTCATGTCAGTCTAGAAAATAATGTTTATGCTGCGAATAGACTACCTATGTATACACATGTACCAACGTATATAATATGCAATTTGGATGCGGATGATAAACCAGGGTCACACTGGATAGCTGTACATATCGATGCGAATGGCATCGGTCAATATTTTGATTCATATGGACGAACACCTGAGCGATATCATCTTCAGTTTTTGAAAAGGAATTGTAAGAGATGGGACTGGAATGTTGATAGGATTCAGAATGATTGGACTTCAGTTTGTGGTGAATATTGCTTAATGTATTTGCTATTTAAGTTTCAGGGATGTTCAATGCATAGTTTTACGAACATATTTACAGGGAACACACTGTACAATGATATTTTTGTGGATGAGATGTTCCACTCATATTTTGTAGAAAAAAGTAATAAATTAATTAGAAAATTAAAATGAATGATTGTGTTTTATTGATGACATAGGAAATGAAAGATAATGAGGGTTAAATAATTAATTAATGAGATAATTAATTAATGAGATAATTAATTAATGAGATAATTAATTAATAGATACTATAAATTGATTTGCAATCGATTTGCATAACTCCAGAACCACGCATCGTACGCTAAAAAGGGTAAAACTGATCTAAATAACCCTCCTAAGAAGCTCCCAATACCATGACCACGTTGGTATGGTGACCAGAACCGGCGAATCATCACTACTACTGAGCCAGAACCGGCGAATCATCACTACTACTGAGCCAGAACCGGCGAATCATCACTACTACTGAGCCAGAACCGGCGAATCATCACTACTACTGAGCCAGAACCGGCGAATCATCACTACTTGTATGTGATTCTTTATGAGAAATAAAGATATTCTAAACTAAAAAAAAATAAAAAATTATTGTGTTATGAAATGACATAGTCACAGTTTTATACATTTAGATATAAAAATTTCAAAACGACTGTGGTTTCAGATTTACAACAACTTCGTGTTTTTAACTACTTTATATGTCGGGAGAAAAAGCAAATTTAGTCGCTCTGGTTTTATTTAAATCTCGTAGAGGCAGTTCACACTCAAAGGAATTTTAAAATGTTCCTCTTTTTCGACTTCACAAGTTTCATTTTTGCAACAAACTATCATAATGCAACTTTCATCGCGTAAAGCTTGAAAGTTTGAAACTGCTGTGTCTTTCTGTCATGTGACGTATTTTACTGACAAAACACAAGCTTTTGTGGAGTTTGTTAAACATTTTTATTCGAGCTCAATTGTTTGGGAATGTTCTTTCACTGTTTTGAGAACAGTTGAGCGTAGCACAAATTGAATACGTTGTAGTACACAGAATACACAAGTTTTTAATAAAGTGCAGATTCCACCAGTGTCCTCATTTTTTTTTCGCTCAAAGTGACACGAATTGGGTGAAACATTAAACTTTTCGTAATTCCAACAGCTCTTTTAATAAAATGATTGTGGAATCTCAATTTACATACAAACGATTTGAATTGCGATGTCCTCTGAGGCCTTTTAAACTTTGGAATATTTTTCGTAGTTATGTTTTTTCATCGATGGCATCCGAAGAGGGTCGAATGAAATTCGTGGTTACTTTTTGTTTTTATTTTATATTCTGTATTCGAAATTAATAAACTTGATATGACTTTTCAGTGGCTTCTGAAGATAATTGGCTACATTAACGAAAGAAGATTTTAAATCCAAACTTTTTTGAGATTAACTGTATTTTTCTTCTTGTCTGTCCTTTAAGAATAATTACACGTCTACTCCAATAATTAATTGGAGTAGACGTGGTCAGGAACACCGGAAATGAATGAGATAAGATTTGCAATTGATTTGCATAACTCCAGAACCACGCATCCTACGCAAAAAAGGACTGCAGAAACGTCATCAGAGCATGCCAAAACCTTTTTTTTTTTTTTTTTTTTTTTTTTTTTTTTTTTTTTTTTTTAGGATTGGTGCGACTGATTCTCCCGGATTTGACCTGTCAAACGCGTGAGCCAGAACCGGTGAATCATCACTACTCATACATAATTCACTTACTGAGAAACAATATTTCATACAAAAGTAAACAATTTAGATAATCGGTAATGAATGTTCTAATCTCGACTTAATACGAGCACAATAAGTAGTAACAGATCTCACCAAAATCCAACTTAGGGTGCAATGTCTTTAGAGTACCCGATTGATCCTAGACACTGATTGTCGTAGACGGGTGTAGAACATCCAAGCTCGATGGTTTAAAGAAACTTATAGGATATGTTGAATGGCCTTAATTCATTGACTAAGATTCATGAGATTCATACGACTACTTTTTTGATATAGTACCTTTGATCAATGGTTTTCAATGTAAAGGATATTCTAAGGTTAGGCAAATAATGCTAGTAGATTATTTTGAATGCTAAAAGCATTTTAGACCGGGAGTCTGAAGGTGGCAATGTTTAATCTCGTGTCTTGAACACCATTGGGTTCAGTTCTCCTTTCAAAATATCTGTAGGTAGGTATATGTCACGGCCGTAAGGCTAAGCGACACACAACCTGAAGAAAGGACCTCAAACAAGACTCAAAACTTTAATAAAAACCATAGTAGTTACAAATTGGCAAGTAGGGCAAACTCATTTGGCGAGTAGAAGTCTCCAATTTACACGATTTTACAAAAACAATTCGATATAAATTTATTTGTTAACCTTTTGTATTTCTGTTCCCATTCCAGTTTGCCCGAGGACCCGGTTACATGTTGGTCAGTTATATAGGCATTGCCTCGAACATGTTCACCGTTCTGTATTTATGTTACTATGGCGAGCTGCTTACAAGAGCGGTAAAAGTTTTAATACTTATTAAATATAGTGTTATTAATTAACGAGATTGCTTCATAGTTAGTTGTCGTTTGAAACTATGCGGGAAAATTTTGTTTGCTCGGTAATTTTATGCATGTTGATGTTCACTTTAAGTGCATTGGCGTTTAATCATAGTAATTTATGCATAAAATTATCAATTTTATGATGGATATTGTTGGAAAGTTGTCATTTTTGGAAAGAGTATTTTACACTATCTTCCTTTCGGTAAGAAAATTTAGATTTTTAGTTTATTTTTCCTTGATTTATCTGTCTTTTATGTCACTTCATTTGAGTCAACGTTTATTTATTTAGTTATTAATTATTTACGAGGTACATAGGTCCATCCATTCAATATTGTTTATATTAATTTAAGATTTGTGCACTTATTTTCTAACGTAAGTGAAAAGCAACCCATTTTGCATTTCATTGCAGGTGTACCTACTTGCTTTTAGTATTTCCAGATGAGTAAAATTTTAAATTAATTTCGAAAATAATTAACTTTTTAATCAAAATTTTTAATTACAAATTATGTTGGCCATTTATTTTGTTTTAATTCATGTTACGAAGTAACTATTTGTAAATTATAGAGATTAATTAAAAATAAAATTTGGTTATAATTAGTTTTCGTGAAATAATAAAATGTTATGTATTATTTTTATGTTTAACTTTTCAGAGTTCCAGTATTGGTGACACAGCGTACGAAAATTTGTGGTACAAGGAATGCAATCGATACAAGATGGCAATATTTTTGATAATTAAAATGTAATTATTTTAGTATAATGTACTAAATATATTATTATGTTTTCGGCTCATATTCATGAGCAGCATTTCGCGACCCGTGACGCGGCGACTGTCGCGCTGCTACAGAGCCTCTAGTATGGCTTGAAACTAGTCGAGTTCCTCGTCAAATAATTACGTGAATAAGCCGAAAACATAATAATATAATTAGTATGTCTCATAAAAGTTATAATACAAATATAATGTACTATGATTATTAATTTGCCAAGCCGTTTATAATATGATTAAAATGTTAGAAGTACATTTTTTTACACAAGGTTACAAAAATATAACAGGAATACTTTTAGAAGTAGATAATTTACAGATGAAAAATTTAGTAGATAAACTAATTGTAATTATGCACTGCGTCGTTGACCGAGTGGTCGTAAGTGCGACTGCCGGGCAAGGGGTCTCGGGTTCGATTCCCAGGTCAGGCTATGTGCAACTGGTATTTTTTTAATTCTCAGTAGTAGCACGGCATCTGGAGATATGCCCAGTATATGGCAAAATGCTCACCCCTTTGTAACATGGAACTCATAACATATATAGTGAAAAGTGGGTGTTCACAGATATACCTCTAGATACTATTTCTGTCTCTACATTCTACAGTTACATTGAGTGCCGTAATAATGTGCACCTCTGCCTACCCTTTCGGGGATAAAAGGCGTAATGCAAAGTTAATTGTAATTATATACTATTTTGTATATTATTTATTATTTGTATTACTATTTTAATTGATATAATATTATGAATGCTCGGCTTGAAGAGTCATTTAATAGGGTAAAACTAAATATATTATTATATAGCTTTTGTATAAATATTGACACACCCAATTCACTAAAACGAGATTCAAAAGACTAATATATTTAATAATAATACTATTTATGATGATGTTATTTCAATATAATATGTTTGTTACCATGCTCATTTTAATGATTTTCATACAATGAGATAGATGAGTTATATACAGTTTTACAGACATCCATACATACATAACTTAACGCCTGTTTCCCATGGGGGTAGGCAGAGACTATGGTACGCCAATTACTACGATTCCTACATCATACCTCTTTCGCTTCATCAACATTCATCAATCTTTTCATGCATGCTCATCGGTTAAGGGTACTTTTAACGTTATTTCGAAAACCGTTAGTTTATGTTCTATAAACCCACATACAGAATTTTTAATAACTGTTAAAAGTGATGCTACACAGGTGTAACACCCAACTTTTAGCAGTAATATTCAATGGTGGCGACCCTACTGCCATATATGAGAATCGAATTTTCAAAACCACCAATAAAAATGTTTCAGAGCCATTCACACCCACTTTGACCAAAAATGAAATATATCAAAATCGGTTCCACTATTTAGAAGTCAAAATGCACCAGACACACTATCATATATTTATACCTTGAGTTATACAAGTATCATCATCATTAACAGCTGCCAACTGCTGACCAAAGACCTCTTCTCATATAAAGAATGTTTGAGCATAAATCACCACGCTTGCTCAATACAAGTATACAAGTATATTGCCTTCAAATTAATTGTCTCGTTTTATAAAGTTCTCCGAACTCTTTTATAGTGCACGAGACCATAAAATTGATTTATCGTCGCTGTATGAAGTTGGATGTCCTCTGGACATCATAAAAAGTTAAATGTCTGTTTTAGTTTTCCAATAGTAATATTATAAAAGTATGATATATCTCTTTTTGTTTTAACGTCTAGGGTGAGACATCTTACCTATTCATATACTTATTTATTGATGATAGTAGCTTCTGACGGTTTCAATAACATTCCCGGGACAAATTTACCCCTCTTGTTATTTCAGATCTATGTCCACTTTAGGATTTGGATCCGTTTATTATTGTTTTCGTTAAAAGTAACAAACATATGTACACAATTACATACATACATGCATCCACACATTTTTTTGCGTTTAAAATGTCAGATAGATAAAGATGAAAATAAAGATAAAGTTAGTTTATTTGCAAATATGGGTAATACAGTATGTGGTGTGTAGGTACATTGCGAGCTTAATCATATTTTACCAGGAGGCATGCAAATATGAATTAACAGAGTATTTAAAAAAATTAAATTAAATTGTATAAAATAAAATCAATATTACCCTGTGTACTTATTAAATTGAATACAGAAATTAAAATGTTGCATTAAATTCACATTAACAGAATATAGGTACAATGTAAAAAGATTAATTTAATTTATATTAAATAATTGAATAATAATAGATTAATTGATTTTATTGATCAAATTCTCTGTTATTTATATTCACAATTTTACAAAATACTTCTTTGCCAGGCTCAGAAACAGTTAACATATTATTTTTACCACAATAATTATTAATAGCTATGAATTAATTTGCATTTCAGATCTCAAAAACCTTGCTGTTTAACTTCTATAAGGTATGCTGAAGTATCCATGAAGATGTTTACTAAGGTGACTATACATCAAGGTTACAATAATGGGGGCTTCTGTATATTGGCTCACTAGATGGCACTAGAGGTAATGTGAACCTTTCGATCTTCGTCCAATAGGGAATGAGCGAGTGTAACACCATTAGACGTTCAATTTTTGACATCTGTTGTGATTGGACAAAAAGACTACGTGCTAGAATAGTACCATCTAGTGAGTAAAAAGTGGCATTATTTGACATACCATTTAATTTTAAACCTTTTTTTTTCGATTTGTGGATCAAACATGGGATAACGTTAAGTTATATATATAATAAAAGTTACTGATTTTTGTTTCCAGGTGGTCAGCACAACTTGGTCGTATTTTTCTTTGATGAACACTTTGTACTCGGATAAATTTAATTGAGCACACTGTAATGACGTAGACACTGACGATTGAACCTTAGCACGTACCTGTATAATTAGAGTAGAATTTTACAGAAATAATGATTTTAGAACACAATTAGTGCACTACTATTTTTTTAATTATCTAATATTGTAATTATTTATTACGTTACATAGAACATGACATTTACAAACTTCATAACATTTATATAACATTTTTTTTAATTAAGTTCCCCACCCTATGATTTTCTCCTGTGTTGTGAGTGCGTTTACAAACATACAAGTTCACATACATAATGACATCTAGACCCAAAACAATAATTTGTGGATCACACAAAAAGTTGCTCCGTGTGGGAATCGGACCCGCTACACGATATGCGGTAGCCGGTTGACCAGTCACACCAACCGTGCAGTCTAATGTTTGTTTACTGCAATTCTAAACTAAGCAAAGCGTTGTGTAGTCTTAACTTCTGAACATATTTTGGTATTAAAATTAAATAAAAGAAAAAATAACATAACATCACGCCTTTTATTCTCGAAGGGGTAGGCAGAGGTGCACATTACGGCAGTTAATGCCACTGTACAATGTAACACCCACTTTTCACTATTTATGTTTTGAGTCCCATGTAATAGGGGGTGAACCTATTGCCATATACCGGGCACAATTCCAGACGCCATGCTACAACTGAGAATTTATATTAAACCCAGTGATACTTTGCCCTACCCGGGAATCGAACCCGAGACCCCTTGCCCGGCAGTCGCACTTGCGACCACTCGGCCAGGGACGTAAAATATGTGTATTTAATTTATAAGTATTTGCATGTATCACACAGTTCACTTGCATGTTTAAAAAAGCATTACTTTGTCCAACACAAAATGGAAACAACTTTACCAATAAAGTAATTCTCATTAACATTCAGAACAAAAAAAAGCCACGAACGTTATAAATCGCTCTGGAATAATCTGGAATACTTAATTTTTCGCTACAATAAAATTAATTCTTTGGAATATTGCATAGCACTGCTTAATTATGTAGAAGAAAATGTTATAGTTCGCTGGAAAATTGAGGCCGGATCACTCACTGCGGTTTCATAATAAGGTCGCGTACAGATCTGCTGAAATCTAACTTCTTACAATTTTGAATTGCTAGCAAAACCTTTTACATCATTGTACACCTACCAACCATTCACAGATTCTTTTCTAAAAATTCCACCCAAAGGTTGTCTGGAAGAAATCGCCGCATGTGATAAGACCGTCTTACTTAAATTACTATTACAATATGTACAAATTTATCTGTGTGTGCAATAACGTATAAAATAAATAAAGTAGTCTTAAATTAAAACTACCGAATACTCTCTTTCTCCAAGTTTTATGCCTTTTGTCAAGCGTTTCATCTTCATGTCTACTTCTTCAATTTACCACATGGCATTGCCAAGTATTTAGTAACAGTAGGTTATATTAAAACCTATGAAAGATCACAAGCAACACACTAACTGTGTTACTAATATATTTCTTTGAATATTTTTAAGCGTTATCAAATCCATGACGCTTCTAAATTATATAACGCGAACATCTACTAGTGAATAGACTGCAGCCTGCAGTTCGTGAGTTTAATATTCCAGTGCACATCGTATAGGATTACCGCCAGATATGGGTGCTACGCGCGATTCTAGTCGCGCGTGAAACCGTTTTATCTCGACGAGCGCTATGTCACTCAAATACATGACGTCATAGAATATATTGCTGTGTCATCGCACAAAGCAACGCATTATGGAAATGCAAGGTGCGGTTTAAAGACTTAACTGCTAACTAACGTAAGTGCGGGCTTTATAGAACATTAAATTTTTTACAATTACCAGCATTTAAATGACTAATAATACTTTACTTTTGGGTCAGTGTTTAGCTAAATTTTTTTCGAGTGCTAACGGATAAGGAATGGTAATCACACCTAACACAGAAGTTCAGATACTTTTTAGCATTTTTGTTCGCTTTAGGTATAAATAAAATTTAATTGTCAGTGCCTACATATAGAGGTATACACGGTATTCAAAAAAATTGAATGTAGATTGTACCTCCACATACACTACATAACCTCATTTCTTAGTATACGTACATGTTATGTAAAATGTCTAGCGACAAGCTGCAGTTCCAATAACTTCCGGGAAAATCTGGTGTGAAAACATTTTAAAATTGTAGGTACTGAAAGATTGTGCGTCAAATGTAATTCACTTAGAAGCAAAATTGAAAGAAAAAGGCGGATGGATATAGACGTGAATATATCGAGTACAAAATATCGAATCTAGATAAAATCATTCCGCTAAGGGATAAAAAATACGTTGAACTGTAATTTCAATCCAGAAACGGAGTTGTGAACGTAAACTTGCTAGTCTATTTCCGTTAGTGGGCTCACAAAAAGATCCTACATAAAGATGTCCATTTCATTCGAAGCGTAACCAAATTGATATAGGTTACGTAAACGTTAGTTTCTCAGGAGGATATAGCGTTATTTACATAGAATGCTAACAAAATTGAGTGACATTAGAATGATGAATGGCTCAAGCCATTTGTGACCTTTCTCCGATCCCAAGTTACGTAAATACCCACAGTTTGAGTGGCCGCGCCGCGAACTTTATCATCGATTTCTGCAGACCTTTCCAAAACTGTTCGAGCTAGCTATAACAATAATAGATATTTTTATATTTATTGGCGGATTTCAGCCTAAAATCCTGTATCATTTCCCCAACGATATGAAGATTTTATAGGTCCTACCTTTTTCCGGATCGCCCGGATATGTTGGGAGTTGAGACAATTGCATAATAATCATTTGTGAACTAAATAAGTAAACATTTAGTGGAGAGGGTCGGCGATACTGTTTCAAGGCCCAATATGGTCCTTTCCGCAAAACGAGGACTACTTTAAGTCAATGCCGTTGTTTGTTGTTTATTCACTTTATAGGTATTTTAGTTGTGGTGTAGAACATTCATTGAATGAATACTAAATTTATTGATTACCTGAATTTGTTTCTGTAATCTATACAGATAATTGTGGACGAACACCCATGCTTCGGGACGAATGGGCCGGCTCGACCGGAGTGATACCACGGCCTCACAAAAACTGACATGAAACAATAGTTGCATTGTGTTTCGTCGTGTGAGTGAGGTTACCGGGGGCCCAATTATCCTAATCCCAAAATGGCCGGTAATGCATTTGTAATACCTATGGTGTTTCAGATGTCAAAACAAGCAGATTGGATCACCATATGCTCGTTTACCGGCTTATTCTATAAAAAAATTAGCAAAACATTGTCAAAATAACTTCAAATTTCAAATTCATTTATTCATTGTAGTTCACAGGTAGATACATAATACAGTTGTTATCATAATTTGGTTGAGCTCAGCTGTGTCCTGCCCATTGGGCGTACAATAGTTGGGTACAATATCCAATCAGTTAATTAGGTATATAATAATTTTTAAAATTGAGAAATTACATATGTTATGTCAATAAATGCTTATGTCAAATATTTATTATGATTTATTTAGTAAAATAAGTACAATAGGTTATTACCTATTGTTCAGTATTGAACACGTCATAATTTTGGTATAGAATATTGTAGCAGGGATTTGTCATTTAGGTAATCATTTATAGTATAATAACATTTATTCACCAATATGTCATGTAATTTCTTTTTAAATACGGTTGTTTCTTTGATCTGTCTTATATCTCCCGGAATATTATTAAATATCTTCGATACTATACAGAATATGCTCTCGTGCATTAGATGTGTTCTGCTTGGAACTATGTGTAATTTATTTTCGTGTCTTACGCGCTCACGGAACGTAAATAGATTGGGATTGTTTTTAACAAATAACGCGACCTCAAGTATGTACAGACTTGGCAAAGTGAGGATGTTATGTTTTTTAAAATATGGGATACACGACTCAGTTCCTTGTAATTTGAAAATAGCCCTTAAACATCGTTTCTGCGCTATAAATGCCCTAACTTTGAAGGTATATTACTGTAAGGGCAATAGAGGGCGCCCTAGACGTACATATGGTGACCAGATTGGAGATGTATTAAAGAAGGGCTAAATTAAAAGCCTACCCGTAACCGATGACCATGCAGGAGAAAGAAATATTCATTTTTGATTGATTGACTGTTGATGAAGCGAAAGAGGTATGTAGGAATCATAGTAATTGGCGTTCCATAGTCTCTGCCTACCCCATGGCAGCCAGGCATGAAGTTATGTATGTATTACTGTTACTTAATAAATGTTCTAAATGTAAAGCATAATATGTAACTCCCTGTGCAATAAATCCACTACTAATTCAATGAATCACTGAACACATAGTCTACTAATACTTCAAACAAGACTTCGAAACTAAAACTTCTCAATATAGAGTGGAGGAAAAATTCATAATGATGGCATACGAAGAAGTTTGGCAACGTCGCGAGCTTGTCGTCAAAGTTGTTGAAATTTGTTGATACTTGACAACTTCTACTGCATGTAGTGCATTATTATAAGCCGTGTATGACGTCAGAATGGTTCCTATAAATAGTCTTGTGTAACTTTCTTTGATGTTTTAATGTGTCGTTGTAACAAAATCACTTTTATTACACAGATTTCCATCATGTCTGTGTTCCGAGGAAAGAAGGAAATACAACTTGCTAATTTTTTTCATCAACTGCATTATGGTTTACGTATTTAAAAGACTGCCTGTCGGTTATTTTTATCGTAGTTAGTTCGGTTAGTTGTAGATGAATAGTATCATCCAAATTCTTAACGTATGGCTGCAATGTTAAGAGAAAAAAGTTAATGTATAGGTAGTTGTTGAAGGGTTTACACAAACAGGTTGTCAACATGATTATAACAGAAAGTTCAGTTAAGGGAGAAAAGTAATTCTAGCAGTAAATTATGAAAGGTTAAAAAAAATAATATATTAGTATCAATAATCCTTACTAATATTATAAATCGGAAAGTTAGTTTGTTTGTTTGTTTGTTTGTTCCGCTTTCACGCCGTAACTACTTACGATTGCTTTGAATTTTCGCAGATGTACAGTTAGAAGTCTGGATTAAATATTAGGATACTTTTTATCCCGGAAAAATTTGATATTCTCGAGGGAAAACGAAATTATTGGTATAGATGGCGCTGTGTGTATTGGTATATGTCATATAAGCTACTTTTTATCCTTTTGTGACGCGAGCGAAGCTGCGGGTAAAAGCTAGTTAAACTGTCAAACACCAAGCGGTCACCGGTGACCGCAACCTATTGTTCTATAATTGTGTCTACAAAACCGGTACTCGACGAGTTAAATAATAAAATATTGACACATTCCTATCTATCTCGCTACATGCACACAAATATCACTAATTAATACACATTTCAAAACAGAATTTTTACGAACGCTTTCATAAATCATAGTGAATATATTTTATGAACACGAATAGTAATTAAAGGCAAACCAAAACTTTTTCTTTAAAATATTTCCAATACAATACAATTGAACGTTAGTGCAAAATTTTCTAGTACGCTTCGTAAACGAGACGAGTTTTCCGATCGACTTAAATTCATATTTGTATCAGCTTTTAGTTTTCATTAACGTGCGCGCGTTCTCCAAACCACATATGGGTTAACCTTTATAAATGTTCATATGAATTAACTTTGTTATTTTCATTTTAATTCCGGCTTTAAACTTATTTTGTTTTACATGGCCCATAACATAATATTGTTATTACTTCCTTTTATTCCCCCGTACTCATAACTATTATTACACCGGTTATGAGTTCTATATAATAAAAGAAAATATTTTGGTCATAAATATCGAGTACAATTTTCAAACTTCATGATGTTAATGAGGAATGAGAAGTGAAACTCTACCTAATTCAATAATGGCACTAAACTTCAAAGTATGGAAGAGCCATGCTTCGGCACGAATGTGCCGGCTGGACCAGAGTGATACCACGGCCTCACAGAAAACCGACGTGAAGCAACGCTTGCGTTGTGTTTCGTCATGTGAGGGAGGTTACCGGAGGCCCAATTACCTTCCCCTTCCCCAATCTCCCCAATCTTCCCAATCCCTAAATTCTCAACGATCCTCAAACTCCTACTCCCCAAAACGCCACTTGTGACGCCGATTGCTTACCATCAGGTGATCCGTACGCTCGTTTACCGGCTTATGCCATTAAAAAAAAATTGCTATAACGACTCTTTGCCAGAGTCTGTGTTTCCTGAAGGGTACCTGGGTATCTTCAAGGCCCGAGTGAATAGGTTGCTTATTGGCAGATGTGCTCCATCGTAGACCACGTCATCGCTTACCACCAGGAGAGATAGATCACGACCACAAAAAATAAAAAAAAACAATCGCACTTACTGCAACTCGTACTCGTACAGTCGTGATGGTCAAAATCTCATTGTAATAACTATTTTTTTTTTCGAGACGGCATCCCAGTTCCCCTCGCTCCGTACCATGATCTGAACCAGAGCTGGACGCGAGAGGTCGCCGTCGCCGATGACATCCCTGAGGACACGGCGGTGCTCAGCCCACGCAGGGAGCACCGCCGCCGTATGCTCCACCGTGTCCTCCGGGCGATCCTCGCAGTGATGAAACCATTGTAATAACTATCTACGTACACCAAGAGGACAAGGGATTTCAATATAACGACTGCACGGTTGGCGCGGTGGCTGGCAATTGTCTATCGCGCAACGTATCGCGGGTTCGATTCCCGCATGGTACAACTCTTTGTGTGATCCACAGATTGTTGTTTCAGGTGTGGGTGTCATGTGTATGTCAACTTGCATATTTGTAAACGCACCCACAGCACAGGAGAAAATCCTAGTGTAGGGCAACGGTTTATAAAAAAGAAACAAATAATAAGAAGTCCATATTAGAAATCAATTTATTAACATGATTTGATAAATATTTTAGCGCACTATAATTTTAATCCTAGAAATTCCTTCTAGAAAGAAATGGTGTGATCTACGCTTTCTGCAGAACACAAGACATAAAATAGTTTTTAAAAATCTTACCCTATCTTCCAAAACCACATGTACCTACGCTGTACAGCAAGCTTATTGAAAATCGCAACAGCTGACATACCAATCTTACCACAGATTTTTACCTTTAAAATATCATAAACTAGTGGAAACTGTTCGCGTCTGCCTACGAAAGACTTCCAAATTGAATCTCTATTCGGTATTGATTCGAATTCACCATCCAACTTGGGGATTGGATTTGTTTTAACCAATTTCGAAAATACCTAAGTGAATGAGTTTTGTGGCTAAAAAAAGGAATCGTCGGTCCGTTTGTGTTATTATAACAGGAAAATCTTTCGATGAAACTTTTCTGGTCATTCCTACATTCATAGTTTTAATTTCGAAAGACCTTTTGGTATCTATTTTGTTAAGAAATGATATATTTCTTAGTGGTTTTACGTAACTTTGTTTATTTATTTATGAAGGCGTCAATAATAGAAGAGTTAGTTAGCCTGAAGTGTTTATTTGTTTATTGTTTTAGGCCTAACGGGTTTGTTTGTACGTAAATCTACAAACAACATTAGAATATCAATGTCCATACATGCAAATAGAGAAATATCAGACGCATTTCTATTAATTTTATGGACACTGAAAAAAGGCACCAAAAAAGTCAGTGGGTTATCTATGTGTGCGTCTGTAACTACGTTACTAGACTTCTAAAGATGACAGATTTCCTTTGTGACAATGTGTTTATGTTCTGCGTGTAACTCTGTAATAGCCGTGGCACATGGTCGTTATTTCAAGTGATTGTCTCCGACTTTCTTTCGATATTCTTGGACTTGACTACACAAGTGTGTACTATCTAAAATTTATGAGTTGTTTCATATAATCCGTAATACCTACTTTATAAGGGAAGGCCATACTTTGCAACAAATGATGTGGAACGAGTGCATGACTCAAAAAAGCTTGAAAGAATGCTTGGCATCGATCTTCAATGAAGTACACAACTACAAGACTAACGAAATAGTTAAGAACTTTTATCTATGAATGAACAACCTTACGACCTAAACCAACCCATTTTTCTCTTCTTTCACCTCTAGACGGAGATTAGCAGACAAAAAAAACCTACAATTTATTAGGTTATTCCATAATATTCAAACAGCAGCTCAATTTACAGTATTATTATTAAAATTACCTTTCTAAATAACAAGAGTACGATGTTTCAACAAGCTTAGTAGGAACCTACCATTATTTTTACAACGCCTACTTCACTAAACAATTATAATTTATGAGGATATAAGAGTAATTTATTATACATGCAAAATTAGGCATATTTTATCATTCTAGCTACGCTCGGGATTTTGCCGGTCGGAAAAGTAGGACGATGACATTTCGGGCTACATAAGTTAAGTAAAATTTAAATTATTTATAAGCTGTTTTTGTTAATGAGCAACGAATTACGTAATAATGTGATTAATGTAATACTTCAAATAAATGTTCTTAGTACTACCTAGTTCGGGTTGACATCTAGTGGATTAAAATCTAGCGACTTTTAGTTATAACTCTAAGCACTTGATTTATGGCCGTTATCATTAACCACCCTTAAACCGTATCTTCCCTGAAAGTTACGCATTGTAGGACCTAAACTAACCTCTTACTTGTACTGATACGTGTCAGTCATTGGTTGGTGAAAATTGAAATATCGTTAAATGTCTATCTTACGTAGTGTCCGAGCGACGAATGGGATGCGACGCGATACTGCAAACGCGAGGAACGTGATCAACTCAACGCCATTTTTTATGTATTTGATAGGTCGACGTTTGACCACTATCTCGCCTAGTGGTAAGCTATGATGCAACACATCATCCCATAAGCAACCTATTCACTCGGGCCTTGTAGACAACCAGGTTATATCCTTCAGAAAATGCAGACTCTGGCTAAGAATTCCACTCCTTAGCAGTACGCACAAGGAAGCGTGATGCGAAGCGCTTCGTGCATGTCGGTGGGACATCTGCCATGAATCGGTGATAATTGGCATACCATTGTGGCCTATATGACAGTCAAAGGCGACTATGTAGTTTAAATATGAACTTTCCAGCAAAATTGTACTGTAGGTGCTTCTTCATGATTCGAGAATTAACGACCAAAATCACATAGGACATTTGTCGCGTGTTGCATCGCGTCGCAATACGTCACGTTGTGTTGCGTCACGTTACGTCGTATTCGTGCAGGCCACCAGCAGCTGTAGCCAAATACCATTTAGCGCTTGTCTACATGTAGAATAGAAAACCATATTATATGGAATTGACGTAAATTTTCATGAAGAAATTTAGTGTTATCCTGATACATTGAGTTTTCTACTTTCTCTGTATATAAGCGCTAAAGTGGCGTTTGTTTAAAGGTACACCAGCTGTAGCCAAATGCCATTTAGCGCTTCATTGCGGCACGTGGTCGGTTTAAATGCATTTTCAGTATTAAAGGATAATTGCATGTTAAATTATGTATCTAACTCGTCAACAACAAGAAATATTAAATTTAATTTTATTATGGGAGCAAGCAAAATCTCACCACTTCTTTTTATATCTTTATTGGCCTATCAACAATTGTATTGGTGTTGCGTTGATCGTTAATCGCTTAATCATACACAGGCTACTTTTAACCCCTGAGAACGCGGGCAAAGCCGCTGGCAGTGGCTAGTTGTATCATAATGTTCATGTTATTCCCTCTATATCATTTTATAAATGTACTAGCTACTTCCGCCCGGTTTCACACGCTCTGCTCAGTTCCTATTGGTTATAGCGTGATGTTTTATAGCCTATAGCTATCCTCGATAAATGCGCTATCCAACACAAGAAGAATTATTCAAATCAGACTTGTTGTTATTACATGGGACTCGTAACATAAATAGTGAAAAGTGGGTGTTACATTGTACAGTGGCATTAAGTGCCGTAATGTGCACCTCTGCCTACCCCTTCGGGGATAAAAAGGCGTGATGTTATGTTATGTTGTTGTTATGGAGATTAGCGCGTTCAAACAAACAAACAAATAAAGCAAACTCTTCCACTTTATATAATAGTCTAAGACTATAAGATGTAACAACAAAACTATGAAACTAAAGAATTGTATTGTGAACCTGATTGAAAAAGAGTAACCTATGGAGTTTCTTGCTCGTTCTTCTCCATAGGAATCTACACCTTGGAATCACTTTTAATTTTTTGTTGACGTTCAAAAGTACCTTTCTTTTCTAATTGAAATAAATGATTTTAACTTTGACTTTGAAAATCATAAATTAAAAATTAATATTCCGTCTCATTTCCATTTCGAAACATTTTCCATATAGGAATACTGCACATAAATATAGGTAGTAGCAAACTAAGCTAGAACCTAACGAGATGTCAGAGTACTCATTACCTAGTACCAGACATGTAACATTATTGAAATCTATAAATTAATGTTGCATAACAACGTAATCTGCTTGCCTGTACCACATCCTTTGGTTCGTTATAAAGTCAATATACTATGTTATGTTTCATTTTGTAGTACATACATACTATGTATGTATACATAATCTCATGCTGTCTCACATGCGGATAGGCAGAGCCTATGAAACGCCGATTGCTACGATTCTTACAAAACTCTTTCTGTCATTAATCATATTGGCGATATATTGAAGAAGGACCTAATTAAAAGTACTCTTAACCGACGAGCATTCAAGAAAAGACTAATGACTGCTAATTTTGTAGAATATTGAGAATATGAAATATTATCTTGAAACTAGTCGAGGTCCTCATCAAATAATTACGTGATTAAGCCGAAAAACATAAGAATTAAATCGATTATTAGCATCAATGTCTTCGTACCTATTAAGCTATATCGGTCAATCGGTTCATTTTCTCAATTTGCTCTTTTACACTTGGCTGGTCATTGCATGTGGAAACGATGGTACCCACTTTCAAACAGTCATGCATGCGTTCATAATTAACTTTCTTTAATGCACTGTTACGGTATGTGTTGCATTATACTTGATATAATAAGTGGGTGATTATAACATACTTGTTTTTCTTCCGAGTAAAAATAACGATGGGTACATTTTTGGGATGTTACAAATACTTTTTATATGTTTGCTATAATAGTTTTCGTGTTAGACTTCATCAATGAGTTTTGGTTTAGAAATAGATAAATATTGTAAATGGTACTTGGATATAGACATTTTATTGTATTAATAATAAAACAGTAACAAAAGAAAGGAGTTTAAATTCTTTAATATATTTTGAACAATATTAGGAATGCCATACACCGGGCACAATTCCAGACTCCCTGCTACCATTGAGATTTTTTTTAAACCCAGTAGGACTTTGCCCACCTCCACACCAGAATGTGCCATGTATCGCCACAGTTGGAAAAACTCTTATTTTTTTTATTTAGCATTCAATAGAGTCCAGTATACCACGTGTAATAATATTCTGTGAAGATCAAAACCCACATGGCACGCCCACTTTTCTTTAATTAGGTTTAAGGACGAAAGTTCCTTGTTGTACAATGGAGACTAATTTAGAATTCTCAGTAGCATCTCTAGAATACGTTTCACTTTTACTTAAATACTAATTGGTAACATTAACATAACATTACATTGGTTATTTTACGAAGGAGCCAGTGGATTTGTCTTTATAGTACATTAATTTGTAGTAAGGTACATCATGGGATTTTCCTTGGTTTTGCTAACTGACGCGTTTCCTAAGTCCCGTTCGTTTTCTAACAGCAGACATACTGTAAGAGACTTGCATTAAAACTGGCAAATTTATATCTATGATACTTAACTGCTTGACGAGGAACTTGACTAGTTTCAAACCATGCTAGAGGCTCACATTCATGAGCAGCATTCCGCAATCTGCAACGTGAGTAAGTCGAAAACATAATAATTAATTTAGTATGTCTTACGAATGATTTATTATAAAATTAGTTTGTTTAGACGCGCTTATCTCCGGATCTACTGGTTCGATTTGAGTAATTATCTTTGTGTTGGATAGTGCGTTTATTGAGGAAGGCTATAAGCTATAAAACACTATGATACACATCAGTTGTTTAGGTCATAAGCATCGGTTATTCCAATATGAAATTAGACAGCTCACAAAAGAATATTATAGGTATATTATTAAGTGTGAAAACTGTACTGAATAAATAATATGAATCACTACATTTTATAAAACAAATTAATTATATAATGAATATTTATTATATAATTTATTTTAAGGCCGTAGGTCCTTAGTTATGTATTATTGATTATAACAATAATATCGTCCCTCTTTAATATTTTATTACCTTCACTTTGTTATCTACTTCATACTTTTTTTTTATAATTTTCCACCTACCGCTTTACCATTCTGCACCACCCAATGGTCGACTGTCAGAAAATGCCTACGGCATTAAGTCCACCAATTTCACAGTGTATGTGCACTAAATTTTAATAAATAAATAAACCATACTTAATGTTGATGTAAAGTTGGACATGGACAAACACATTATTAGTCCAAAATAAACAGCATCAAGGCAAACACCATATCGATCTGTAAGTTACCAACTAAACTACTAAGACTCGTAAGTGAGGCATGTCAGGTTCAGCTAGTGCCATGTAGTAAAATGTTACAGATGGTCCATGCCTTTGATCTCATCGCCAGGCGGTAGGGACTGGATTTGACTTTCATGTTGAGGTAGAAAATTTTTATTTTACTTGGAATTACTTGTGAGTTGACGATGTTATGTCCTTATTTTCAAAGGATACGCTGAGATGCACACTTATATGAAACCCAAAGGTTGACTAGGAGAAAATGTCATATAGCATTAAGTACGCCTTATGTACCCTATTTTATGTGCATCAAAGAACTCTTTAATCATTTTTCATTCATTTTTGTGTACATAGATTAACTAATGTATGTACACAAAAATGAAACCCGTTTCCCGTTGTCACGCCATATTTTAAGAATGGCTAGACCGATTTGGCTGATTTTTTTTGTTGTATTTGTTATGGTCAGGAGAAGGTTCTTTTGACAGAAAAAAATCCTGTAAATCCTACGGGAACGGGAGAAAACGGGATTTCGCGTACGAAGTCGCGGGCAGAAGCTAGTAAATAATAAATACAAAATGTTTGAATGAACAATACTTTTTTAAATTCAAATTAATATCAAAATTTTTAAGACGTGCTTCTGTTTGGTTCTGTTCTTTTTTTAACTTGATAGGTCGTTTTTAGTATGGTTTTGTGTAGAAGATGTTGATTTTGTATTAAAAGAAGTTTGCTTACTGAGAGTGTTATTTTACAAATATACCTGTGTTTTGATTTTTCTTAAACTAGCAACGTAAGGAAATAAGCATCAGCTACATTTGAGTTGATAGTTTTTATAAGACTGGTAAAGAGACTACCACGTTGGCATAGTGGTGGTGCGCAACTGTCGGGCAAGTGGTCTCGAGGTCGATCACCGGATCGGAGAAAATTTTACTAGATCTTTTAAAAAAATGTCAGTAGTAGCACGGAGCCTGAAATTGTGCCCGGTATATGACAATAGGCTAACCACTTATTACATGGGACTCATAACATAAATAGTGAAAAGTGGGTGTTACATTGTACAGCGGCATTAAGTGCCGTAATGTGCATACCCCATCGGGAATAAAAGGCAAGATGTTATGGTAAAGATAGTTGCATATCTGTACCAAACTTACTCTTTGGAAGTACGAAGACGTTATAAACTTTGTGTTACAGAGTACTATAGTTTGTTTGTGGTGTCTCCACATAACTTGTTGACTGGTCACCCTAGTAGATGTAGAGCGTAGCGTACTAACACATACAAAGTGTTATTGAGACTTTCTTGAGACAAATTGTTGGGATCATCCTGTTTGAGGAGGTTTACTTAGATTTTCCTAGTGGTGAGTGCTATGTTTTGGTAAATGACTTAGAGAGAAAAGAAAATGTCGTTAATTTTGCAAAATTTGAGTGAGATATGCCCGGGTCAGACAAAGTATAACAGGATTTTTAAAAACTTTTAAAAATTAGACACATATTTTTTATTTTCTTACAGAAACGAATACTTTCAACGATAATTATATTGATTTGAAATGTCGCGTGACGTCACTTTTATGTATTTTTTATACGTGGAAATTAATATTTTTTCATTGCTTAACTTACGGATTAGATTTTTAATTTTCTATCCCTGTCATCATCCCAATTTAGCAGTCTTTCAGTATTCGATAACTGATGATGATAACTGTAAAGTTATCACGAGTGAGATATATTAAATTAAATTCCCACGACAAAGTATCATTTTAGGTTATTTTTTAAATTTCATTCAAAGCACGGTATTTGAAAATGAGTTTTGTTGCTATATTAGTTTATGTTTTTATAATAACTATCGTGAGACATAGTAAATTAACTAAAAATCACGGGTAACTCACGTGAACATACTGAGAAGAACTCTACTGGTTTCGAACCACATATGAATTCTCTCTTATGACAGTACTGACAGTACTGACAGTAGGCTGCGCGACATCGCCGCGACCGCGCACGCTGCTCATGAGTGAGAACCCCTCTGTGGTTCGAAACTAGTACAGCTCTTCTCAGTATATTTATGTGAGCTTATAAACAAAAAAACGGAATAAAGAATTAACCCTAGTTCCCAGTCGAGGACTTTAACCTCGTGATTATGGTGGGCGCGGATTAATAAATCATGGAAACTATGACGTTATAGGTACAAGCAATGAAACTGAGGCTTTTGTGTCTCCTATTATATCTTCACTTTCACTTCAGTACACACTACTTCTGACTAAAGGACGAAAAGTCATGACATTTTGACAAACGAGGTCACAGGGAACAGCTAATACAATTTTAATGAACATAATATGTATAACGAGCGATGTTGTTGCTTACAGCTTAATATATTATAGCCGTTGCTGCTTATAGCTTTCCATCACCGTCTGGGATGCTTCCTAATGTGTTGAGTGGTGTCCCGCCTACGGACACGCCCCGGGTAGAGGCAATCAGGGGAGATTTTTGTAGAGATGTTAATACCAATGTAATAAAAATAAATTATATTCACCAGCTGTCCAACTAAATAGGCTGCACCAGATTGATATGCCAATTTTTAGGGTCGTGTCCACAGTTTTGCATCACCTTGACTTTGACTGCACAGTTGATGCGGTGGCTGGGCAACCGGCTGCCGTGCAACGTGTCGCGGGTTCGATTCCCGCACGGAACAACACTTTGTGTGATCCACAAATTGTTGTTTCTAGTCTGGGTGTCATTGTGTATGTGAACTTGTATGTTTGTAAACGTACCCACGACACAGGAGAAAATCCTAATGTGGGGCAATGTTTTATCGTAAAAAAATAAATAAAAAAAAACGAATCATTTTTCGCCATCTATTTTTGTATTGATGGCGAAAAAAGCGGTGTGGAGCACCTTGTAGATAATGGAATCCAGTGAGGTGTGGATGTGATCGGTCCAACGTATCTGGGTGCGACTACAAGGCCCTTTTCCATCCACTAATCCGGTTACAATGTGTATCTACACAAAAACACTAATTTCTACGTTTGGCAAGTTGACTGGGGATTGCAGTTTAAAAGGTCCAAGTTCACAATTCCATTGTTTAGGTTGATGTATTAACCTACATAGAAGGTTAACAGACGATATTACTGTTTACGTATTATAAAAGAAAACTTGTTAAATATAATTACATGTTTCGTATGAATACACGTACTGCATGGAAACTCATTTTTTTGGAAATATTTTATGAATAGACAAGCTTGAGAAAATTATGTTTTAGTACAAGGTGGCGTGAATAGATGATGTTTTTCGTACGTGAATAACTAAGTGGATGTTTCTGCATGCGAAAAACGCACTATGTTTACAAGTATTAGACTTAATTTTATTTAAATTAAACCAGGCCAAATAAAATATACTAAAATGAGTACATTTTTAATTGTATCTTTTCTATAAGATAGTCACGAATTGTTATTGGTGGATTAATATGTCTCTGATATTAGCTGGTACCCATTGCATCATATATAATTCACATGTCTTCTTTTTTTAACAAAAAAAATATATTGTTACAGATAGAAAATAATTCATTTTATCAGCTTCATATAAATCCGAAGCATTCATAAACTCTATCTACAAGCCATCATCGCTGTAGTCTGTGGTTCAGTTATTTAATATAGATGTATCCTAATACCGGTCCATAATAGGACAAACGTCAACTGGGCGTTACTGTACGGATTTACATCCGACAACGATGAAGACATTTTTTAAAATTTGTAAATCCCAAAATGTTTTTAGTTGTTGTTTTTTTAGCATATATAATAATGTATCTCTAATTTTCAGTTTGAACTTCTTAGTTCTTACTTTTATTTAAATGCCGTTGTTTATCATCAGCTAAAATTTAAATAAACCGTGATAGAGAATTACAGTATATAATTCACAAAACCTATTATTTGAAACCCAACACCTATCTAAAGCAATTTAAAATTAATTCGACAATGGTCAAATAACATTCAAATACGAACATTTAACTTTGATTCTATTCCATATTAATATATTTCAAAACCACAGTAAAGGCTGTAAAGCCATTATTCACGGAGACCATACAACAATTTCATGCGCTGAAAACCACTGAAAACAACAATTACACTTGCAAAAGCTATACCAACACTGTTGCATTTAAATAACCATTTAATTGAGATCTCTTGATTTTGCGCATATTCCCCTTATGTGTGTATAATAACGGCTTGTAAAGAGGGAGGGGGAGATCATTTTAAATTGGTCCAGGTGCTTCAATTCCGTGTAGTGGGTAGCCAATTAAACAAACTGTGCGAAGTTGTAATGAGATCTGAGGAGAATTGAACAGTCAAAATGTAGCACCGTTGGCGTCAGAATAATAAAGTACGTAGTTAGATTATTTGCTAGTGAATTAAAGTTTTTAGCAAACTGCTCTTAGTTGGTTGATGGGTGGTTAGTGGTATGGGTTCAGGTTTCTAGTGCTTTAGCAGTTACCTAATTTACCTAGTATGTGACGTAATTAACTTCTGCTATAATGACTCCGTACAAAGGAAATGTTTGAATAAGTAGTTTTTTTAATTATTTGGCATAACCTTAGTATGATGGTGGGCGCATAACTGTCTAGTCTCTGTGTATGTAGTCCCATAATTGGCTCTGATGATACTCGTTTTCTGATTATTATAATCATGCGTCGCATATTTTTTTGTTATCTATCAATATCAAAATGATAATAAGCTTGGACTATGCTACCGCGACTGGTCGGCTCGTATTTTTTATATTTCAAATAATTTTTTTTATTTTGTATTTATAAATGTAATTTGTAAAGAATTTTAAATAAATATATGTCAATAAGCTTGCATTTTTAAAGTAGGTACCTAAGTATCTACAGGAAATAGTGCATTCATTATACAAGCATTTATTGTGTTGTATTATATTAATAATGTTTTATAGCAGATTCTTAGAAAATTATTGTAGAGGTAATATCCACTCAGAAAGTTAGAGTAAATGTTTTAGCGAGAAACTCACAGGAACTCACTTTATAGCGATTAGTGTGGAGTACTCAGTAAATTAGTAAAATAGTTTCAGTAACATGTTATTTTAATGTGCTAAGTTTTATTCTGTTTGGTGTCGTGTGAAGGCTGAACGTGGCTGCCAAGTGAGACTCTTAAAGAGTTCAAGGTCAATGTTAAAGTGTTAGAATTTTTGGGTACCCGAAATTTTTCAGTAATTGCTCTAGTTCCTTCAGAAACCAAAAAAATGCTGAATACATGTTCATCACAAATATGAATTAAGACACAATTTATTAAAGAATTTTCTGGTTCTTATCTGTTTTAAGTCTTCTAAGGTCTTTTATTTATTTATTTGCACTTTAATGCCATATGGCATTTTCTCCCAGTCAACCTTTGGGTTAAATGTAAGTTCAGCGAATTCGATTTTACGATCTTCTAAGGCATGGATTTGGGTTTAATATCAGGAGAAACCGTTTGATACATTATAATTGAAATATTATCTATTTATCAGATACTTAGAAAGTGAGTATAACCAGAAAAGATAGTCCACAAATTACTGTGACTAATGACTTTATTTCAGTTCATAAAATGAACAAAATTGTCAATGAGTCAGTTGAGAAAACTCATCTCAATATACTTTAGTAGATAAGACTTAGTTTGTCTTTTGAATTCGTTGGGAGTTCAAAACTGACCTCGTTTCGTTCAAACTCATTAGGTACAGGTAACAGCATTAGATCGTTAAAAGGTTGAAGCAATAAGAATTGGACCCTAAAACGTGTGTATTTCATTCATTCGGCTAATGTTTCCTTTGACATCGTTACAAGCTTTTTATATTAAGTTCGTTTTTTTTTATTAAGTGACCTTGTTTTCGAATATTATACGTATATGGATTTAAAGGGTAAAAAAGTTATCGGTTTTGAATTGAAATTGATGACTTACTAAGGTTGTACCTTTTTCTGTATATTAATACAGTACTTGTGGTTGTACTGAGGGTCGAATCGAGTATGCGTTCGGCACTCTTATTGGCCGGCCCAAATGAACCAACCAATCAGATCTTTTTTTTATGGCATAAGCCGGTAAACCAGCAGACGGATCACCTGATGGTAAGCAATCGGCGTCGCCCATGGACACCTGGAACACCAGAGGCGTTACAAGTGCGTTACCGTTCTTTTGGGGATTAGGAGCTTGAGGATCGTTGGGGATTCAGGGATTCGGGATATTGGGGAAGGGGAGGGTAATTGGGCCTCCGGTAACCTCACTCACACGACGAAACACAACGCAAGCGTTGCTTCACGTCGGTTTTCTGTGAGGCCGTGGTATCACTCCGGTCGAGCCGGCCCATTCGTGCCGAAGCAAGGCTCTCTCAAACTTATGGCTCTTTAATCGCGGTCTCGTTTCAATTACTTTAAAAGTAAATAAAAATACTTGTACTGAGGCCTGTGCTACTGTTACGTAAGGTAATGTAACACATCATAATTCTGTTTTATGTGAGGCTTACACGGGGATGGTTGACTTTACTCCTGCGTTGAAATAAATCATCACTCCCCTTTTTCCTTGTACACTTCACCATCCTTTTATCAGTTATGTTATATGCAGATTAGGTTCATATTCATATGGTTACTGTATAGAATGCGTTAAATGGGTAGCCATGTTTTGGAACGAATGGGCCGGCTCGACCGGAATGATACCACGGTCTCCCAGAAAACCGACGTGACACAACGCTTGCGTCGTGTTTCGTCGTGTGAGTGAGGTTACGGGAGGCCCGATTACCCCTTTCCCCCTTATCCAATCTCCCCGATCCCTGAATCCTTATATTCCTAATCACCAAAAGGCCGGTAACGTACTTGTAACGCCTTTGATGTTCCAGGTATCCATGGCCGACGCCGATTGCTTACCATTAGGTGATCAGTCTATTCGTTTACCGGTTTATTCATAAAAAATTGAATTTAACAGTTAAAGTCTTACCCTGTATTCAGAGTCATTTAAATACTACTTAACCCAGTCTCTATTAATTTTTTTCAGAACAAAATCGTTACTATGGAACAGTTTAAGTTATCATTAAATATCTCTGAGTATGGCAGTTAAACTACAAATTTGCATTAAATATACAATACAAGATAAAAAATAATAAAATAATGTTCATAATATTGCGGCTTCTTTAAATAAATGAACTATTGCGCAGATAATCCTTCAAAATGATCCTTTACGAAACAGTCTGCTGCAATCCGATGTGCATTGCAAGTTCTACGGACACAGATTATAAAGAGATCAGAAGGAGTGGATGATATTTAATCTCATTATATATGTCAGTCTCAGTCAGAGTGTCAAACTTTTATTGAATAAAAATCACCCCGTTCCTACTCCTGGCTTTAAGCCGAACCCCGGTAATCTGTTAGGTTGTCCGCAGTTCTTCTATATATATTTTACGTAGTTCTGATCGTCATATGAGTCTTGACATATAAAATATTGAAATTCTGGCAATACTGGTTAGGATATTCAGGAGTAACCCCAAAAATATTTCAGAAAAACACAATTTAGGGGAAGAGATAAATTGATTATAACCCTCCATTGTTTAGCTACTCTATAACATTTCTAAGAAATACCGTACAGTCGTAGTGTACCGCTTTTGAAGCAAGTTTGCTTTGCTTTAATGAAATAGGTACTATTTATCGTTCTGCTCAGTTAGCATAATATTAAAGATGGCGATAGATTACCGTGAGTATTTATGGCAGTTCAGTTAAATTTTGAATAAATAAATTAACTTTTAGAGTACGAAAATAGTTTAACGCATATTAAGAAAACTGATTATGAACTGACATTCACGATGTTAGATTTTAATAATAATAATATTATAGTAAGATTTTAAATATTGAGGACTCGTGTTGCTTAAATGTTAACACATTTAATAAATAGTGCAAATCTGTAACTTCGACTTCATCGTTACATTTGAATATTTAAGAATATCATATTCACAACTACCTTATAAAAAATTTACATTTCAATACCCTGAGCATAAAATATTTCTTACAATAAGATGTTCCGCATTTCTTGTATCAAAGGACCCACATTTCAACCCTCGCCGAGTGTCATACAAACACGAAATATACATAATAAGTTGTCTGATTTTGACCCAATACAACCAAAGGGAATTGAACTGAGCGGCTGCTGCCATATTATACGAAGGATATTTGTCCAAACCGTCCTGTTTCACAAATAAACGTAAAATTGCTTATCGTGGCCCGACAGGTCTTCTGCGGGACTAATTAAACCTCGAAACACTGCTCTGTAGCCATAGCAAGAGTAGTTGGCCATTTCAAATGTTCCGAAGCTTAGAACTTGAAATACAAACTTCGCTTGTTGTTACGTAAAATTTGTAATATTCTATGTATCTTCTACATAAATAAAAATTAATTCCGTTTGTTAGACTTGTTAAAACTCGCGAACGGCTGAACCGATTTAGGCAATTTTGATCTTAAAATTTTCGTACGTGCTAAATTTAAAAGGTGAGTAAAAAAAATTAAACGATACAAAGTTTCTCAGGATAGCTATATAACATAATTATTCCAGAACGAAAAGAAGGCTTTTATCGGGGCAAAGGGACGTAAGTTTAAAACAACAAAATTAATTAATACTTTTGCAGTATTTTATTTAACAGGTAACCGTAAAGGACTCCTCCTTTTGCGAAGCAGTCATGCTAGCTAAGGAGGAGGCGGGACGCGTGAGGCAGCGAAGCGCTGCCTCCTCGCAACCCAGCCATCGCGAAGGACACACCGGGCGTCGGGGATCGCGAGACGATCTCCGGCCACCGTAAGTGCGGGCCTGCGGACGGCGAGCATGGGTGGCTCCCCGTCCGACCAGAAACAGACCCGAGCGTACGGCGCGTCGCGTTCCGCACGCGCCTCAAAGAGCCATCAGACCACCACAGATGGGGCCCAATAGGACCGATGCCGATTCGGAGTCGCGGAGAACCTAACGGGTAACCGGGGCTCCGGCTCGACGTGCAGGAGAAGGAACGGGGTGGTTTTTAGTCAGTAAGAGTCTGACACTCCCTTCCGCCTCACCCAGGCGGGTTTTTCCCCCCTTAAAAAAAAAACCGTAAAAGGACAAGTAAAGTTTGAGATGAAACAATCTTTTTTTATTCTCCATTTACATATTATACGATATATGCACAGAAAACCGACGTAAAACAATGCTTTCATTGTGTTTTGTCATTTGAGTGAGGTTACCGAAGGCCCAATTTCCCCTCCCCAATCCCTGAATCCCCAACGATTCTCAAATCGTTAAAAAGCTGATAACGTACTTGTAACGCCTTTGGTGTTCCGTTTACATTAAATAAAACGTAACAATTCCTTCATAGTCCAATTTATTTTTTGATGCACGTGACACCTAAGGGACATAAAATAATAATCATCTACATAGTCTAAGAAGTGCTGACTTTAGAAAGAGAAATGATTAAATTTTCATTACCCAAAATGTTAGAGAAAGATTTTTTGAATAATTGAAAGGTGCGCGCTGCGCAGGTGCGTTTTCAAGGCAGAACAACGACGTGTGACTTTGCTTATTACGCTCTCAGGTTTAGAAAGAGCTGTATTAAAAGTTTACTTCTTAAAATGGGGATTTCTCAACCTTTTTCTTTATTTAAAATCCTTTGAAAGTCGATTTGACAGATTTTTTGACACCAATTACGTTTTGATGTCACATTTATTCTTGACTTTTAACTTGAATTCTTTGGACATTTTCAGCATTAATATTTTGCCCTTGGATATCCAATTTACACGATCATCTTGATGCTTTAAATAAGGACTTTTGATTGAAGAATTATTATCTAAAGACGTTTACTAAACCATACCCAACTATACTCGACAATAGCAATGAATCAAATCTATTGATCTATAAAACCAAAATAGATGTCAAGGGTTTGTACATGGAACTTAAAATATATTGGAAAGCAATAGAATGGTTCGTTCTACAGGTGAAAATGTCGTCTAAAATCCCCAAAACAAGACAATATTCGGGCAAAATCGCTCCACAAATTCGGCCCCAAAAACCTTGTTTGTTCATATCATTGAAAAGCCTATCGAATCAGATATGGCCAGTCAGTTTGCTTCGCAAATACAAGACCGGGTTTTTGAGGGAAAAATTGTATAATTCGGTCTTTGAGACTCGAGTCACGTAGGGAACGTTAATTCTCTCGGTATCGCCGCACTGATAAGAGGAAAATTGTTCTTTATTTTTTAGTAACAAAGGGTTGTAAATCCTACTGCCTGAATTTAGAAGTGAGTGGAGATTTTTGATATATGGCTGTTGGTTTTATTGGTGTCTAGTTATTGAGTGAAGGACGTTTTATGGGTTGGCTGTATTAATGGTATCGTGAATGAAACCCATTTTAACAAATTCGGTAAATTATTTTGAATTACAGCTCATGTATATAATATAATGCAGGTTTACAGTTCATCATCATCAACAACAGTCTATAAGTGCCCACTGCTGAGCAAAGCCTCTTCTCTCTTCTCCTGAGAAGGTTTGAACATTAATCACTACGCTTGCACATTTCGGGTTGGCCATTTCAAACTTAAAATTAGAATTTTATAAGCTCCGGTTTCCTCACGATGTTCACTGTTTGTCAGTGGCGTGTAAATAATCTTAGAAAGTATGTACATTGTATGTACATACATAAAACTCGGAAAAAGTCACATTGGTACTTGCAGTTGTTGGTAGGTTTCGAACCTGTACTCTCATGCATGAGAAGGCTGTCTTAGGCCTCTGACTTTTCTCATATCGAGTACCTTTAGGAAACCGTGGAGTATAAGTTGTACAATGTAGGTAACAAAAATACTATTCACCATACATAATGCTATGAGTCCTGATGGTTCGAATATTGCTGTACTCAGGCATAATTCCAGGCACATTTGTTATTCGTCTTCCCATAAAAGACAACTCTAAAACACGGCAGTCTTGAGATTTAAAAAAATCTTAGAAACTTCCACATGTCGCACACCTAGATAAAGAGTAGCACAAATCGAAATAGTCCAAAATCGTGTTATTACTAGTATACGAATCTACGTTGTAAACTGCATAAACTCCAAAGACACCTATATAAAAATCTCTATTAGTAAAACGTTGATGGCCCCTTAAGTTAGTTTTAGTGAATTGCCCGCGCACCCCCTCCCGCCAACAACAGTAACACATCACCAGTTGCGACATGTCGGCCGACGGAATTGATGCTGTCAATACGCATAAAGACAGGATTATTTTGAGTTGGTTTAATATTCGTGATTAACTACGCTCACATATCGTAAATTATTTTTAGTTAATCTGGTCTTAAATTAAACTCGTGCCATTTTTTTGGGAGTTCTACTGATTATTTCTACTTACCCCAGTATTAATCTACCAATGTAAGTATTTTTATATTATTAATTGAAAATAGTTTATTGTTGTTCAAATAATTTTACAATATTTGAGTTGGTTGTGTATTGCTGGTTAGATTTAAAATCACTCTTATTTTTAACACAACAAAGCTGACGTTTATTTTGATTCATAAATATTTCGTGTTGATGTTGTATTTTTTAAAGGATAGTAGCAAAATAAAATTAAATGACGTATACTTCCATTTACAGCATATTTTTGGAGTTAGTATAGTATTCGTGATTTAAATCAAATTGATGTTTTTTTTTTGTACAGATGATGAAAGGTCGTGGTCTTCTATTACTACAAAAAGCGATGGTGGCTAATTTACATGAACCTGAGAACAGTGGTATGGAGTTGGAGCCTGATCAGAACTTAGAAACGCCTTAAACGAGCACCAAAGGGATGGACGAAACTCAAAAAATGCGTATGCTTATGCTGTAACAAAGATGAGAGTAAACTAAATTACTCATAAATTTTTGATTCGTGGCCATTCGTAAAATGAGGGAGATAACGTGCATAGCGTTATTGAGAAACCAATGAAACGATACACTAATTCGGGTCCAATATATTGTCCACAACAATACGCTACATTGATAAGATCAGCTAAAAAGACTGGGAAACCTAAACAGAGAACAAATTAAATGGCACGACATCACGAGTTGTTTGAACAACTCCGCGTTGAAAAGCATCAGCAGATGACTTTCTTAATTCTTTCTTCTATATAAAACGTCTTGTGAAGAGACAGTTTTTAAGAAAGCGTTTTTAAGAAATCATAGACGAGCTCAATATCACCAATTCTCTCCTAGTTTGAAACCAGCGTATTTGCAAAAATTATCGTTAGGTGCCAATAAAAAGCGCGATATTATGGAATTGACAACACTCCCTCACCTCACTAAAAGCGGGAGAAGTCAATGAATGATTTTTTCCCCCCGAAAACAGCTTTGGCTGACTAAAATTTTATTTGTTAAGAAAATTATCCCCCAGATTTACGTAGATTCTTATTTCAAAAATGCATTAGCTTTCAAATAATTATTCAGTAGGTATAAGTACAGTAATTCTTCTTTTATTCTTACTTCTTCTCACGTAGTTTGATATTGATGGTTAAAAAGAGAGTAATAGTTATATAATTATAATGTTCCTAATTAAAGTCAATAGTTTTAAGTAAGTCCTTTTCTGATTAAATCACTATTTACTTTTTGATCTCGATATTGATGATTATGTAATGTATAAGTTCAAAAACAAAGTTTGATTTTATTGTTCAGTGTTTTACCTCTAGATGTCTTTTTCATTTATAGTATTTTTTGGCAAACATACATATATGCCTGATAAGTAAATAGATATGTTTAAGTTTTAACTGAATGAAAAAGTGTATGATTCCGTTTGTTGTACTGATTGACGACTAATATTAGATGAAAAAGTAATAAGTGTTCATGTTTTGCTGAAGAAGAGCTGTGTTTTATTTTATAAAAATATTTTTATAAGAAATGTTACCTTAAATGTTTGTTGAATATTTTGTTTAAGTTTATCCTGTAGATTTTTTGTAAACTACATAAAAATAAATAACGATATTTTTGGAAGACAAAATTTTGTTTTATTTATTTATTTTAGACTGAAAAAAATAACACACAATTTAGTTATGTTACAATGTTTGATGGATATTAGATTTAAATTAAACAGATTAAAGTGCACTAATTCAAAAATATTCAGTAACATCAACATATTTGGAGTTGGTAAAATTATTATGCAATGATTTTGTCATGATTACTAACTTAACACAAAATATTAAAATTGACAAGAGATGCTGCTACTTAATGACAAGCTATTATTCAAATAAATATCTTCATCAAATTATATAAAATAATGTATAAGTTTTTTTTAAATATATCAAATACAAAAAGAGTAAAACGTTTTTTTCCATTCCTGAAAAAAAATATATTTTGAGTTGTGCTACTCTTTATCTAGGGGTGCGATGTCTAAAAGATCATAGATTAAAAAGAAGATTTAATTAAATGAATCCATCTAGATTCATATCTTTTCATACCAATTTGTGAAAGTAAAATGTTCTTTCAACGTGAAATTTGACCTGAGAAATATCCTTAATGGAAATTTTTGAACTCACCTAAGCTGGCACGGTTTGTGTAGACTCATAACATAACATAACATCATGCCTTTTTATCCCCTTAGGGGTAGGCAGAGTGCATACTTGCGTTTTGTTAAAATACGTATTAAACATCGTTTTTAAAGCCCAGAAACGATGTTTGAGAGCAATGTTTAGCCTTAAAGTAACTGACAGCTGCGTACCTATATTTAAGTCTCAGAAATTATTAACTTTTCCATGTCTTTATATCCTAGAACTAGCCATGTATGTAATAACAAACCGATGTTTGTTTACATCAGTATCTGCAACCAGACAGCGTAGTACAGCTTTAAGATCACAATATCAGAACCTATTATCCACAGGTGTGTTTAAAACTAGTCTACTAAAAAAATGTGTAATCTGTACGGCTCCTATTATTTACAATAAAATTCCTGACCAAATTAAAAACTTACCTGTTTTGAAATTTAAAAAATGTTTTACAGAATTACTTGTAGATAAATGTTATTACTCTGTGCAAGATTTTCTAAATGATAAATCATAATTATTTCAATAACCTAATTGTTAGATTTATATTTGCATGCCAACAAGGCCGAATGTATAAGGTTCCGTCACAACATATTGTACCATCTTATTCTTATGTACCTACATTCTAGCAAATAAAGATATATTATTATAGATATATTATTATTATTATTATAACAGTAATTATGTTTGTTTCATTGATATAGTAGTGACGGATATTTAGGAATTGGATGCAGGAAATTTTCGAGTTAACTTATAGAAATGCTGAAACGATGAATTGTACCCAATACATCACAATATGTAATCCTGAACAAAAACCGACCTTATCGGTGACTCGAGCGTACAGCGCGCGCGGAACTCGACGCGCGACTCAAAGAGCCATCAGACCACCACATGACAGATGGGGCCCAATAGGGCCGATGCCGATTCGGAGTCGCGGAGAACCTAAAGGGTAACCGGGGCTCCGGCTCGACGTGCAGGAGAAGGAACAGGGTGGTTTTTAGTCAGTAAGAGTCTGTCACTCCCTCCCGCCTCACCCAGGCGGGAGCAGTCATTCGATGATTTTCCCCCTTAAAAAAAATCGGTGTTAAAAAGTTTGATTTCATATAGGCATGTTCGTGATAGTAAAAGTAAAAATATTCGCCTTAAATAAATATTTTTTGTTCCTTTTATTATAGAAACACAACACTAAACTGAATTCTATGAGAATAAAAGTTCGAAAATACATCTAGTACCTACTAGATGTATTTTTAGGTACCTACCTAACGTGCTAAGTTAAAAATTTCGCGATAATGGTTAAAGTAACTCAGAATAAAAGTTCTTTGAAATCTTTAATCTAGATGGTCTTATGAAGTTACCTAGTTGTTTATTTTAAGACTATTAAAACTTATACTTAGTACTTTTATAAAGATACTTTTTATGTTTATAGGGAACGTAATATTTATAAAAGACCTTTTTGTTTCTTTTTTAGAAATGGTATTCAGAGTTTAAAAGGTTAAAATGTTACATTTTTATATCTTGATCTGTTGAAGGATGTTTGGAGGGTTAATCCGCACAGTTTTAGCTACAAACCCTCCCGTCGAATGAAAAATCGAAATAAACATTTATGGAGTAGAATGTTTCTGAATAAATAAAACATGTATTGTGCAACAGTCGGTGAATCCCGCTGCCATGTAGCGTGAAGATTTATTGCAACGTGTGTACAAAGACCAACAAATTGTCGATTCCAAACCACTTTTGCAATGATTTTTAAATGAACTTGGGTATTGGAATATTTCATTAGTTCCATGTCGGTATTACTTTCATTAAATGGTATATTATATTTCATTAAGACACTAAAGGTTAGGTATCTACTTAGATAAAGACGTGTATGACTGCACGGTTGGTGCGGTGGCTGGGCAACCGGCTGCCGAGGAACGTGTCGCGGGTTCGATTCCCGCACGGAACAACACTTTGTGTGATCCACAAATTGTTGTACCGGGTCTGGGTGTCATTGTGTATGTGAACTTGTATGTTTGTAAACGCACCCACGACACAGGAGAAATCCTAGTGTGGCGCAACGTTTTTAAAAAAAATAATAATAAAACAAAAAAAATAACATTTTGTGTATCTCATTATAAGTGAACTTATGTACTGTTCTTATGAAAAATAAATTAAACCTAGAGGTAAACCTATTGTGGCATAAACGTTTTTGCTTAAAAAGAATCAGATTTCATGATCTGGCCAAATTGCAGACTCTATACTAGTTGATACTACTTTATAATTACTCTATACAATAGAGAATTTAAAAGCCTAAAAAAACCTATACCTAATCACATTTTTAGCTTGTGCTATGAACAAGACCTCTGAGTTTGTTTCGGCATTTCTTCTCAGAATAGTAGATTAGGAAATGCCAGCCTTATATACATTTTTTTTGTTAACTAGTAAAATTGCTGTTTTGTAGCCTATTTGCAGAAATAAATGTTAAGTGCATTACACTTAAAAAAATATATAATCTGTAGCACAAGAAGAGACATTTATGTTTCATATTAGTATGTAGTATTGGTATGTAGTTTATGTACTGGGATACCTTTATACATATGTACGTACATTTATCACCCTCGTTTTTATTTTTATTTTTTTTCGATAGATGCAAACTTCTTTCAAAGCCTACTGTAACACTTCTCTGCATCACCTTATGGTTGGTTGGTAGAGAATGCCATTCGGCATTAAGTCCGCCATTGTATACAGTTGTACATAAAGTGTTAAATAAATAAATAAATAAAATAAGAGACAAACGTAAACAATTTTTACACCAATTACTACAATTTTCTGTTAAACGAGGCTGTCTCTGTCTATTTTTATATAAGTACATGAAGTATGTACATTCAATTCGAAAGATTTGTAAGTAGGTATATAATCTTACACCTCTCAATTTAAAAGCTAGCAGTATGTAATTTGCTTGGTACAGTCAAATTACATAATACAACGCAGCTTTCTCGAGTTCTAGAACCACACAGGATTTAATTACAAGGTAAAATATTAGGTACAAAATACCTACTTGAAGTTCTACATTAATTTCGTCTGTACCACGAATGTCGACAATCCTCGTGTAACAGTCGCTATTTCTACTAATTGTCTCAGTTTTAATATTGGTTTCGAGATTCTGATGAATTCATCAGAAGGGCTGTTTGTCTTTTGTTTAATTTAAAGTTATATTCTTTGGCTAGTAGAGTTGAGATTTGATAGTTAATTTGACAATTTATAAATAATTTTTGTGTTGAATGTCTGTAATTTAATTTGCGAATGAGTACCTACATATTAAAATATTTCATCGAATATTATGGATAAATGTAACAATGACATTGTTTGTTCGCAATATTTTAGTCAAAGTCAAAGTCAAATCATTTATTTCAATTAAACCATAGTTTGGTACTTTTGAAACGTCAACAAATACAAAATAAATAATAGTCTGTCAGTCAGTCCGTCAGTGAAGCTAGGTGAAGCTAGGTGCTTATTCCAAAACGTAGATTCGAATGGAGAAGAACGAGCAAGAAACTCCATTCGTTACTCTTTTAAAAAAGTATGTTCTACAATGTCTCTGATACATATTTCAATACTGTACGCATATGTAAGAACAATGCAAAGACACGCTTGACGCATTATACTAATAACTTACTAAAATAAAAAAATAAAAATCTTAAGTCTAACATGGTGCTCACATATGCATACTGACAATCCATAGAAATAGTGCTTCTATACAAGAAAAGGAAACTCTTTGTTTCAATAAAGAAAGAAATGCTCGATGCCATAAGGAAACTAGATTGTCTACATTAGAATTAAAGTATTAAATTATGTATTATATTACCTACTATTGGAATTTAACTACTGACTACATTTGAGTATTGTCCAGTGGAGCCGAACCAACATGCTGCCAAGCATTCTTATCTTCAAGATAATCTGTCAGTGTGTAGTAAGCTTGATTACATAATTCGCGCTTAATATATGTTTTAAATTTACTTTCATTGAGATCTAGTATGCTATTTGCTATTTTATTATAGCATTTAATACCTAACCCCATAAAGGATTTCTGTACTTTGGACAGTCTGAATTGCGATATAGCTAACTTATTTTTGCCTCTAGTATTAAAATTGTGTCTATCGCTTCTTTTTACAAACAATTGCCTATTTTTCTTTACATACATTATATTTTCATATATATATTGACAGGGCACCGTTAAAATATTTATCGTTTTAAACAATTCTCTCAACGAATCGCAACGGCGTAAGTTATACCTCTATATTGCTCGGATAGCCCGCTTTTGCAGAATAAATATTGATTCTATTTCTGCAGCTCGACCCCACAACAAAATGCCGTACGACATAATGCTGTGGAAATAACTAAAATAGACAAGCCTAGCTGTATCTACGTCCGTGAGCTGTCTAATCTGTCTAACTGCAAAAGCAGCTGAGCTCAATCTCCCCGAAAGCGCCTGTCTAACGTAATGCCTAAAAATACTGTCTCGTCGACAAATTCTAACTTATGACCGTTCAAACACTATCACAATAAAAAAAACAAATAGTAAAAAAAAACATCTGAGTTAGTTGAATTGTCATAAATATATAAATGTCTGATATAGGGACATTAAGTTTACAGGATCTTTGTTACGTCATATTCCACTTTGGATCCATTTTGTGAAATGTTTATAAATAACACTTTCTTCTATCACTATCCAACATTTGTAACAACAAAAGCAAACTAATTAAAGATTAAAACGTTTAAAAGGTATTCAGTTTCTCATAAATAAAAATTCGAATTCAATTGTACAACGTACGTCGTCTTCATTATGAGACCAAGCCTCGATTTGCGAATAATAATAAAATCTCAACGAATCGTTTTTCGTCAAATCCTCCATTCAATCTCGAATTATTCGCAATAGAAATTTGAATTGAAGCATTCAGTACATTTAGATGTCGTAATCATATGGCCTTAAGATTCAATTTACCCAATTTCGCGCAAGACACGATTGGGCGAATTTCATGATCATTTTATAAGAGACACAATACAATTTTTTGGACCTAGATTATAATAATGTAAAGGAAATACACGGAGACATTGAATTGGGAGCGTATGATATAGATATGAATATATGTTATTACGCATGTGTCGGTGTTATTGTATTTGTGGGTATTTTTAGGGTCTCTCATAACTGTGTGTCCTTATCCTTGGAAGCGTAACTATTCGTAAAAAGTTTTTATTGTGAATGGTTGAAAAAACCGTACATATTAATAGAATCGGTAAAATCAGTTGAATTTGGTTATATAGTATCAAAACTACTATAGTTATACTATAGTATATAGTATCAAAACTACTATCAGTAATCGAGTCAATTACCCTAATTCATTTTTTTTTTTTTATTTAATTCTTTATTGATTATTGAGGATTTGTTCATATTACGAACATGTCATCCTCATAGGAACACTAGAAATATTAACATTGGAAACTTACAATCTACGTTTAATTCCTAAATGAACTAACTTGTAAATTATCTTAGCAGAATTAGATGTTGGAAAGGCTAGACTTGAATTACATATTCCAAATTCACGAAAATCTATATTACATTCTCTTTGTATCCGACATCTATTTGCATCATTCCGGACACACTCCACTATAATGTGATATACGTCCTCAACAATATCGCATTCCGTACAATTTGGTGACACTACTTTACCCATCATTGCAGCAAAACTATTTAATGGAATGTGTCCGGAGCGAAGTCTCAAACTCGTCACAATTTCTTGCCTGCTCATATTGGCATTATCAAACCACGGGAACGTATATACAGTCGGTCGCATCGTGCGATACCAAATGCCTTTGGTCAACGACTTTTCGTCAAAATATTCATTCCAATTATCGTAACATTTTAATTTAACTTCTCTTAAAACATCCGTCCAATGCGGTTTATGTGTCATTGGGATACCGTCAAAACAAGCTTCTTTAGCCAGACTATCTACCCTCTCATTTGCTTTAATGCCGATATGGGAGGGCAACCACTGTAATACAATGTGTTTGTCCCTGTTCCTAAGCTTAACCATACTATCTATAATTTTGTATGCTACAGGATAACCGTTACTCTTTATACATTTAAGTAAATGTTGGAGTGCGCTTTTACAGTCCGAATATATAACACAATTATTAAAATTAATAGAATCAAGGTAAGAGACAGCTTCGCAAATTGCGACTAATTCCGAGTGCATGGTCGATATTTTTGGGTTAAGTTGAAATTTACAAGTTATGTTATTTTGAGGATCATAAAATGCCGCACCAACCGCATCTCCTATTCTAGATCCATCTGTATATAAAGTATAATATCCCGAGTAATTTGTGTTAAAATGTTCATAGCAAATACTTCGAAGATGATTAATATTGTATAATTTTTTAGCTTCTGTTATCTCTTCAATATGCGGGTTAATCATACAGAACAAGTTCACACTGCTTATCCACGTGTTCAGCGAGAATAATCCCAATTCGTTATGACACTCAACATCGACAACTGTGTTACTAAATATATCGGATATGTGAACTAAGAGTGGTATTTTTTTGCGTCTCCACTGAGTACCTTGGCAGTTATTGTATAGGGTGTTGATAATTTCACAGGTGTTATCACCTATAAAAGACTTTAGCTTCAAATACCATTTGCCAGCTAAGTAATATCTGCGAATATGCAACGGCTGTATATGAAGTTCGCATTCCATCACATGTATGGGTGTACTTTTGATGAAACCCCCAATGACCCTCAGACATTGATTCTGTATTTTAGATAATTTATGAAGATTAGTTTGACAACTGTTGTGGTATAAAAAACTCGCGTAATCTAATCTGCTACGTATAATGGCAATATATAACCGTCGCAAATGAGTCGGGTGTACTCCCCATCCTGGGCCAGCTAGTATTTTAAACACATTAAGAAATTTCGACATCTTATCTCTCAGCTCATTTATATGTTTGGACCATCTTAGAGAACGATCCAGCCATAATCCTAAATATTTATATGTGTCAACTACTTCAAGAGTACTTTTGTTTATATTAATTTTAATAATATCTTTCTTAAATCCGTTTTTAAATATACATATTTTACTTTTACTTGATGAAATATTTAAGCCGATGTTTTCCACTAATTTGTTAAATTGATCCAAAGCTATTTGTAGTTCATGTTTTGCTTCTAAAATATTATTGGTAGTAAAATATAATACAAAATCGTCTGCAAACTGAGAAATACTAACATTATTTATCTTTTTACAAATATTGATTGTAGCTATAAACAGCAAAGGAGAAAAAGGATCTCCTTGTGCCAGGCCGCGAGCAGTAGTTCTACACAGTGAATAATTGTCTGTGTTAATTTTTAAATTTCTAGATTGTAAAAAATTCCAAACATAATCAGATATTCTTTGTCCTACTCCTAAGTAATCCATGTTTCTTAATAAACTATAAATATTCACATTATTGTATGCATTATCTAAGTCAATAAAACAACATACTGTACTTTGTTTTTTAGAAAAACCTGTTTGTATTCTTGAAACTAAACTGGTGAGATTGTTTACTGTCGATCGGCATTTTCTAAACCCAGTCGTATTTTGATGTAGCATACGATTCTTTTCTATATACCACTCTAATCTGTTGAGTAGAATGTTATGGAAAGATTTGCATACACACGAGATCATAGATATCGGCCGCAGAGATGAAACTAAAGAAGGGTCGCGGCCTGGTTTAGGGATTGGTATAACTACTATATCGCGCCATTGTTTAGGTACAAATGAGTTTTTGAGAAACGAATTAAATAAATCGAGTAACATTTGTTTTCCGTTGTCAGGTAATTGAGTTATCATAGAATATGAGATCTTATCGCAACCGGGGGCTGTATCTTTATTTTTTAAACACTTAATCAGTTCTTGGATTGTTATAGGTACTTCTAGTGTTGGGTTATTTGAAAACACTAAAGGTTTCTCACATGGTACGAAATCCGGGGCTAAACTACAAAGTAGTTCATTGACTTTAGTGTCGTCGATATGGGATCTTTGAGGGAAATATCCCTTTACCCATCTCATTCTACGCCATAGTTCACTATGGGTTGTAGATTGGTCAAGACTAGAACAAAATTCTTGAAAAGACTTATTTCTAGCCCGACGTATTTGTTTTTGAGCTTCGGAGATTTTACTTTGAAGAATTCCGAGATTGTGTGGTGATGGGTTACGTCTAAATTTCGAAAGTGCTAAGCGGCGTTCTGCAACAACCTTAGAAAGATAAGGACTCCAATAAGGTTTTGGTGTAAACTTAACTTCTGGATTTATATTGATTTTAATAGATGGTATAAAAAGATCTGCCGCTATATCTAAATAATCTGTAAACAAGTCGTAATTTTTTTTGGAAATCATTGGTTAAAATAGTATCATTAAACAGTTCATTCAAAATTTTTCGGTATCCTTCCCAATTAGCCTTTTTGTAGTTTCGACGGGACATATAGTAATCGCTGACTTTGAAGTATGTCATAATTTTAATAATGTAATGATCACTACCTAACGTCTCATTCAGTACATTCCAATTTAAATTAAGACTTATGTCGGTCGAGACTAATGAAATATCAGGGGAAGATTGTTGAAGAACGTTGTTAACCAGCTTAATACGAGTATGAGCCCCGGTATTTAATGACACAAGGTTACTACTAATAATTGCATCAAAGATTTGATTACCTCTTCTGTCGACTTTATTGGACCAATTGGTGTGGTGTCCGTTAAAGTCACCTAAGAGTAAAGTTTTGGTATTTACCTGTAAAAATAATTGATCCCAATCAGACTGGCTAGTATTTATTGAAGGTGGGCAGTAAATAGAAATAAGTTAAAGTTTTAAGTTTTTTGCTTTTTCGTGTTACTTCTGTCCATTCTTCATCGCTGCTTCCCCTCATTCTCTTCTTGGTTGGATTATCTAAATTGTCTAAATTTTCATTTGAAGTTGAAATTTCGTTTGTAACTTCATTCATATTCTCATCATTTATTTCATCGTAATTCTCATTTGTATCACTCATTGTATTCGCAGACACGTTGCATCTATAGCGCGCCGGTGGCAAACCGGTTTGCCCCGCGCGGGACCTTTCTAAACTCTTAGGTACTCGTACTTGCTTATCAATGGTCAGACGATTAGCGCGTCAAATCGACGTAAACAATTACAACACGACTCGTTCGCACGAGTGCCGCGACGAAACTGCCCTAATTCATTGCAATTGCAAATTGTGATTAGAAACCGAAAAATATCTAATTCCGCTATGATGTTCGACAAATCCTATCAATAAACAGAAAATCCTATCGATTAGCGGTTTTAACCATCAATTTCCAAGAATTTCCTAATGGAGCAGAGCGTTGCTCTAAAGTACCGCATTAGTGGATGATGAATTGCTATTTCTATTGCAAACGAAGTGAAAATAACCGAGTATTGATTTGTTAAATAATTCGGGTTCACGAGTTGGTAATTATTTGCACGTGCCTGAGGTTTTAAGGTGAATCGTTTATTATTATTATTTACTTTGAGGTAGCTTTAAGTGATAATGTGAATTATGATGTTATTAATGTATTAGGTACGTACAGATTTGTGTCTCGTTAATTGTCTGTTGATGTAGTCGTGGTGGCTTGGAGGTCTAAGACACCCGTTTCTCATGCATGAGGGTGCGGGTCCAAAACCTACAGCGAGTAACGCCAACGTAACGCCAATGTAACTTTTTCCAAGTTATATGTCCTTTCTAAGATTATTTACACACCATTGACAAATGGTAAAGAAAAACATCGTGAGGAAACCTGGACTTATAAGTTTGAAATCGCCAACCCAACCACATTGAGCAAGCGTTGTGATTATGGTCAATTGATGTAACCAACAACAACTGATGTAACCCAAGTATTATTAGTACAACAGTACATTCATATAAACAAAACAGAAGTTATTAAATATTTATAAGTAGTACTAATTATGTAGAATAACATAACATCACGCCTTTTATCCCCGAAGGGGTAGGCAGAGGTGCACGTTATGCCACTGTACAATGTAACATCCACTTTTAACTATTTTTTTTTTAAGTTTTATACAATTTCATAAGTAAGACTTAATGCTAACAGCATTCTCTGCCAGTCATCCTTTGGGTAGTGCAGAAATGTATGTGGTAGGTGGTAAGCTGCAAAACTGTTATGAGAAATAGTGGTAAATATCCAAATTAATAAAAGGGTATCAAAAGCATACATAAAATACGTAAATATAATCGTATAGATATATATATAATTATATATAATATAAATATCGTTATACATATAAATATATTTGTGACTCGTATATGAATTTGTCCTATGTTACAACAAGATGAAAAATTATGAAAGATGTTATGAAACTGCCAGGTTCCGCTAATGTATTCACGCGCCCTCCGCTTGAAACTCAGACGACTGGTTGCGGTTCTGACATTCGTTGGAAGCGTGTTCCAGAGAGAAATGACTTGAATGAAGAAAGAAGAATGAGTAAAGTTACTGCGATGGACAGGACAGTGCAACAGCCGATTATGCGAGGAGCGTAGATTTTTAGTATGGTTGTCACATACATACTGGAAATGTGAAGTTAAATAGTTAGGAGAATTGGGAGAGTCAAGCAGAGAAAATAAAGTTGTGAGCGCCCTTAGCTCTCTGCGCTGACGAATAGGCAACCATTTCAACAATGATCGCTGTGCAGACACATGGTCGTATTTATGCAAGTTAGAAACGAATCGAATGCAATTATTTAGAAGACGGTCAAGTTTGTTGAGGAGATCTGCATTCAGGTCATAGTAACACACATCACCATAATCGATGATTGGGAAAATTAAGGTCTGCACAAGCATCGCCTTAGTGCTGGGAGGCAGTACATTTCTGAGACGGTACAGAGACCGCAGCGATCCGGTAACTTTTTGACTCACACTGGCAATTTGACTTCGCCACCTGAGGGTACTGTCAATATGTATACCCAGGTCCTTGACGCTCTCACTATATTGGACAGGCGTCCCGTTGTACAGTACGGGCGGTAGTATAGTGGAGTTGATTTTGGCCATACTTTTACTACTACCAATAATAATCGCTTGACATTTGTCAGGATTGACAGCGATTCCAAACCTCTCGGACCAACTCTCAATAGCAGCCAAATTACGGTTGATTTTGGCGATGCACTGGTCCAGATCAGCCACTACTCCGTGACAGTACACCTGTAAGTCGTCGGCATATAGATGATACGCACACTGAAGATCAGAAGTTATAAGATTAATAAAAATAGAAAACAGAAGAGGAGAAAGTATGCCGCCCTGTGGAACGCCATTGTGCAGTGTGGCTCAACCCGATGACGTATCATCAACCTGCACCATCTGCTGACGTCCACGAAGGTATGAAGAGAACCATTCCAGTGCTCCATCAGAGACCGACAGATAGGCCAGGACAGCTAAGAGGTGACTGACCATGTTAAAGGCGTTAGAGAAATCTACCAGCACCAGAACAGTCACCTTGGCGTCCTCCATTGCTGCCCTAACATCGCCAGTCACTTTAAGGAGTGCAGTGACAGTGCTATGACCTGAATCCAGATTGCAGTGGTGAAATAAGTGAGTTCCGATATATAAAACCGGATATTATCACATCCCACCGCCTTCGATTTAATGGATAATATTATCTTACCGATCTCTTCAGGTGCAACTGGAATAAATTGAAAAGAATTGCTAGTATTAGAGCCCGTCATACCAGAAATGAAGGCCAGTGTCTGTTGTTCAGTATACTGATCTAATGTGTGAGCCGAGGAAAAGTGACGATTCAGATCATCTAATCCAACTGAAACCGACAAGTCAGAATTGCGCGATCTGCCAATATCTAGAGTTCCAAGGAATTTCCAGATGTTGGCAGAAGACTCAGAAGTAATGTTTTCAAGAATGTGGCGGATTTTAGCGTTGCGTATCATCTGATTGCACCTATTTCGCGCTACCTTATAAGCCGCCCAGTGTTCGTCAGTACGATCTCGCTTGTAATTCCGAAACATTCGATCTCTGCGTCGCATTGCCATACGGATTCCGCATGTCATCCATGGAGCTGGTGGTCGCTTTTGGATAATTTTTCTGACAGGAGCATGACGATCATAAAGCTGAACCACAACTGAGTTAAAATAAGCCACCTTATCGTTTATGGTATTTGCTTCTGTCAGAGGCACCCAGTTGATGGCAGAGGTATCCCTTTTGAGCCCTTCACAATCCATGCGACCAAAAGCTCGCCTGTACAAGACCTTGGGTTTGGGTTTGGGAGGTTTAAGGGTATAGGAAACGAAGATCAGGTCATGGTGAGAGAAACCAGGCGCATCCTGTTGACCGTGAGAGGAAACAAGGGAAGGATTAGAGGTAAGAATCAGATCGAGCCAGGTATCATCGCCTACAGTGTTATGGTGAGTAGCTTTAAGAGGCAATAAATGGAGACAAGCTGACTCAATCACATGCAGAAGTTTGCGGGTTCGGGGAGAGGTGGGAGAAAGGAGGTTGGTGTTGAAGTCACCCATTATGATGTGATGTGAATATTCTGACCCCAAAGATTCTAAAACTGTTTCCAATTCAGTGAAGTAATCGACGGTAGGGAGACAATAGACCACGCCAAGGATGGATTTGGTCGTGCGAACACACACTTCGAGAAAGATATATTCAGCAGCATGGTTTTGAGAGGACATGGTTAGAATTTTAAAAGGTAAGTCGCTGCGAAGATGGATGGCCACTCCACCTCCCCTCCTGAAAACACGATCTTTACGTATAAGTACATAACCGGAGTAAATCGCCAACCCGCATTGAGCAAGCGTGGTAATTAATGCTCTAACCTTCTCCGTGTGAGAAGAGGCTTTGCTCAGCAGTGGGCATTTATAGGCTGTCGATGACATAACCGGAGAGGGGATAAGAAGTGGAAAGAAGAGAAGGTTTGAGCCAAGACTCTGATATCAGAACCGCGTGGACATTAGTATTATGAAAAGCGTCATATAATTCGTGATAATGACTGGCAATACTTTGCGCATTTATATGACACACATTCACCATTTTTGCCACAGAGTTATCGAAAGTATGATGTAAAAACTCTCCGAGGGTATCACTACACGTACTAAAGCTATCATCACTGGCAGATGATGCAAGATCATTAAAAGAGATAAATGTATCATTATCGGACATAAAGTAGGACAAATAAAATAATATAATAGAATAATTAAAATATAAATTTTTTTTTGATGCCTTATTATAGCTTATTTGTTTATTATTACCTTTTTTTAAGGTGTAAATATTTTAGTTCATAGTTATTTATATTTTAAGTTGTATATATTTTCATTTAGTTATAGTTAATTTTAATTGTATATATAAAACATTTCATAACTTATGAGTAATTAATAATATCAAAGAAATATACATAGTATTGACAGTCGTCAAAAATTGAATATAATTATTTTTCTATGTGCATTAAATAAAAAAAAAAATATAATAGAACAAATTAAATATAAAAATTAATATGTAAAAGATAAAATAACGATGTATATAAAAAAAAAATATCCGATACAAAAACCTGCACCACCCGCCGGCTAACACCGCGCACCGGGCAAAACACTGACACAAAAGCACCCGCCCCAAGCACAGGAATAGCTACTACTATATAAATATAAAAATATGAGAACATTAACAATAATTAATAAACACAAAAAAGGACAAATAAAAATATATGAACCAAAAAATGAATAAGCTATATGGGGTATGTTTCCGAACGCAAGACTACTGGATAGTACATAATTTGACACATAGATGACAATGAATGAAAAAATGACAAATTGACATTTGACATAAGACATTTAACACGTGACAGTGACACTAATGTAAGCTCAACCAAAACAAGCAAGCAACATACAAAATAAAATTAAAAACAAATACAAGGTATTATGAAAACTAATTGAATAAATGAAAATGAGGGCTTTACACATTCCAGAGAAAAATCAATACCCACTTAGATTAATGAACTGAATAAAATGATACCCACATAAAATGATAACATAGGAATGATGAAAACATAGTATGATTGAACTTATAATGAACTACGAACTACGAAACTACAATGATATGACACAAACACAATGAAAAACAACTAAGGATGCAAATTATGAAATACGAGAAAGCAAATAGACCAAATTAGTTAGCAATATGAGTCAATCAATTCTCGCTCTTTAATAATAAAAGTTTAAAATTCAAAATTTTTTAGCACTGTTCGCGAAAACTGAACTTACGATCAGTTCTGTGTATCACAATACTTTTATGTTATAAACATTGCCTGACCTACATTTTCTCCTATGTTATGGTTGCGTTTGCAAACACAATTTCACATGCACATATATTTGAGAATAGTAATATTTATCCTCCACTAATGAAAAAACAAACGAAAAATATTAATTTCTATTCATAAAACTGCAAAATATTTTTTTTTTTAATTATCATAATTTATATAACTACATAAATATTTACAACTTAAAATTAACTACAACTAAACTATTAAATAAAAAGAAAGTAAAAGAAAACAACAAAAAATATGCCTTTAATTTAGGCGTCAAAGTATTCGTCCGCATCACTATCACAGGGGAAAGTTCCCAGAAGACTGGCAGCATTGCCATGTTGAATGGCAATGCTTATTTTCTGTCCGAAGAAAAAGCCAGCCCTCTGGTCACGTGTAGAGTCGATTAGCCTACGGGCGATGTGTTTAAACACAGAGTGTGCACTGGGACTCCATGGCCCAAGTGTTTCGACCCCAAACGGCTCAAAACAGTAGTTACCCACTAGATTTGAATATTTACGCCGTTTGAGGGCCTCTGCCGCGGAAGCAGCTGCACCAACGCATGCAGCGGTGCTTAAAAGATGTGATGGCGCAAGGGTGTCTACACACGTCGCGTCCCACACCAAAGGCCTACCCATCTTCCAAGGCAGCAACGACATACCATCTGGTCTTTTTCCGTATTCACGTACCAAACCATTAGGTTCTAATACGGCTGGTACACCGGCTGAGGCAAGAGCACGACGAATGATGTCGTTGATGCTGGCATGGCGAGCTATGCGACCTGCACTTCTGCAACAAGAAAGACCATGGTGTCCCAAGCCATCGACTCTTTCTCCACAGTGACAATAATGCGGAGAAACACAAGGAGCACCTAAACGTAGGCATACAGCTAGGCGGAACGTTATGTCATCCAACATAGTACCTATGGAGGGTGACGGGAGTGCCTGAAGCCACAATCCTGATTCCCATTCTCCCACAGCCAATAAGCGAGCTCGCTCTGCAGTATTAGGAGACGAGTTGATTAAAGACTCACGAATAACACTGCACAGCGGCACGTCCCACTGTCTCTGAGAAGACGGGTGAACAGGTAAATCCGTAAGTGGGCAAGCCATTTTCCACGCTTCCACTGCATCAGTCTAACACGGCACCTCAAAACTGGTCAGTGACGAAGAAAGAATTTTCCTCACCAATTCAGAGGTACTGTGGACCGAAGACAGAAAAGCTGGTAAACTAATACTTGAAATTTTGTGGACGCCGAGCCCTCCCATGCGAATAGGAAGAGTAGCATCTTACCAGAGTCCCATCCAGGGGTGCGGCAGGTTGACTGGCACTCTGTCCGGCGTAGCTGTTGCATCCAGGCATACAAAAATAATCTTAAAACTAACACAATATAACTATAAAATACACTTAATAAAAATATAAAAACACTATTTTACTACAAGCCGTCACTCAGTCGTCAAAATCCGTCAAAACTTTACATCATAATAAAAAACAATAAAGCAATCCCGTGGCCAGTACTGCATAGGGCGCTGCCGAGCCGCGTGACGCGACGCGGCGCCGCCGCGCCGCCGTCGACGCGCCACCGCGCTGCGCTGCGGTGACCACTGGAATGACTTTCTTCTTGATTTGTATATATTAGTGGTTATATTAGTCTCCAAAGATATAGTCGTAGTGGCGTCGTAGTGGCGTACAGTATCTTGATATGGAACCTGCCTATTTAGGCTGGTGACATCTCTCGACAGATCTGAAGAGAAGATCCTCGGGAACCCCGATTCAGAGTACAATTTTTATTTATTTATTTTACACCACAAGTTACAATAAAGCTAAATCAATTATATTGATTGATTTGAAATGTGAAATAATGAAAAATAATTAATTTAATTTATTTGACATTGCTTGTTACGTTACCACGTTACCCAAAAAATCCTCCATTTGTAATTCTCATTTACTATTTAATACTGTAATCATATTTTATGACCCTCGTGTTGAACAAAATGGCTGTAATCATAACGTACGTCAGGGGGAACCATGCAGAAAAAAAATATGGACTTATTAAAACCCCAGCACACACATAAAATCTAATTGTCAATCAAAATAACCTCGGAATGTTTAATTGACACCTTTATTGACTTAATACTTTGGTAGAAAGAGTATTAATAAGTTGATTAACGTGTACCCTTCTGATACTCAATTTATTTAAAATCTTTTTTATGTGTTATTTTTTAAGTGAACACTTTTTAGTTAATTTTTTTTCTACGTCATTTTTATTACTTTAAATACATATCTCTAGAGATCCGCCCCGCCTTTGCACGGGTGCAATGTGCATGTATTGTACATATAAACCTTCCTTAAGAATCACTATATCTATTAAATAATGGGAAAAAAACATATACCTGGTCAAATTGAAAACCTCCTCCTATTTTTATAGTCGTTTAAAAATACCGCATCAAAATTCGTTGCGTAGTTTTAAAGATTTAAGCAGACACAGGGACAGACAGAAGGCGGATAGCGAGGATAGCGAGCAAGAGCTTGAGTAGCGACCACGGACTTAGAGACAAGGCTTGAACAGATCTCCTCCAAGGTCATGTCGATGACATCGTCAAAGCTGCGGGTAGTTATTGGATATAAAATAGGGTAGATGACTATTTTTTATTTTAATGTCCGTCTGGTGATCAACCATCTTTGAAGACATAGAAACAAATACTTGCAGCGATATCTTGATTTGAAATATCGCCTGACGTCATTTCTATGTACGTTTTATACGTAGAAATGACGTTTTACCTCTCACTACTAAACTTTGATTCGTTTTATCGAAATATTATTTTAACATGTGACAAAATAATAACAAAAATATGTGTCTAATATTTTTTCATCAACTAACTGAAGGACTTAATAGATTTTTAATTTTCATACCCCGTCATCATTTCAATTGTGTGATGATTTTCTATAAACGTGGTGATTGATTTATCGTTTGAGATTGTGGACTAAGAGAGCCTTCGTCTTTCTACGTGTTTCTGATGATGTAGACTTTAACGAACACCACTTTATCACTGTTTTTAATACTCCTCTATAATTGTGTTTAGTCGCTTATTTGAAAATTGGGCTCAATTTAATAAAAAAAAATAAAGTCTTACAGCAACTTATTTAATTAAAATCCTCTACAGGACACCGATAAAATAAAAAATAACATGCATTAATTTTGAATTTAATTTAAAATAATGTTTAACATTGAGTAGCTTATAAAATTGGCAACAAACACCTTAGTAAATCTTATTTTGGTTCTTTAATTTAAAACATAATTTTATTGGACACTAGATAGCTTTGTCGTAACGTTTCAAAAGTATAGCTTGAAATGAAACTCGTTAAAATGTTTAATATTAGAGTTTTGATTCTGAGTATAGCACCATATCTAACATAACATGATACCTTTTAGCCCCGCAAGGGTCGGTAGAAGTGAACTTTACGGCACTTATTGCCACTGTACCATGTAACACCCATTTTTTACTATTTATGTTGTGAGTCTCATGTAATAGAGGATGAGCCTATTGCCATATACTGGGAACAATTCCAAACTCTATGCTTCCACTGAGATTTTTTAGATTTTTTTGAAAAACCCAGTACCTAATATATTACCCGACCCGGGAATCGCACCCGAGACCCCTTGTCCGGACGCACTTGCAACCAGTCGGCCAACGAGGCAATTAACATCGTATTTAATTAGGTGAAAGACATCGTTAAGCACTTTTTTCGTATCGCAATCACTCCTACACATAATAATAAAATTTATCTGAGATACGCTGTGAGCTTACTATATTATAGACCAATAGACAATGAACGTCTAAAATTGAACTTATCTGAAGATCAAACATTTCAATTCTCTCATATTTCAGGAGACACATACGTACGTACGTGATTCAATAAGTAAACAGTTGAGACGGCGTATATGTCAAATACGAAATTATTTGATGCCCCAAAGACTTGTCCCTCATCGAAATAACAAAAATCGTCTAAAAATAAAACGTCCACAATTTTCACTGTCCACGTTTTCTAACCAATTTGATTTCGTATATTTTTGACGTTAATTCATAAACAACATGACAGGTGGAGTAACCTCTGTCATTCCGTCGTTGTATCCTGAAGATGTTTTGGAGTTATTAAAAACGTTCCTCAGTCATACGGAACTCAATTTTCAGATATAATTCTTTTTTCTTCTCCTCTTATAATATCTTCTTATTCATTACGTTGTGGGAACTAACACAGGTTCAGGTCCCTGAGACGCGCCGGTTCTAGTGTCAGTGTCATCAGCGTTCCGGTGTTTTCATTGTTGTATCTACTGTAGATCCTGGCTTACAGGAGTTGCAGCGGTTATGGAAGGCTGTGGCGGGCTTGTCCCTTTAAAAAAAAGGTACAAAATTTATAGAAGTCACTTCTATCCTTGTTACCGAGAAAGAATGAGTCTTTACCAATTCTTTTATTCCATAGGAGCATTTGATCGGGATTAAAAGTCTGCCTATCACCTAAATCAGCCCATACCCTGCCTGCAAACCAAATTTCATCAAAATCCGTTCAGTAATTTCAGTGTGATTGACGAACAAATATCCAAATAAAGAAACATTCATAATTATCATATCAGTTTGATTCTTGGAACATTCTTGTTCACTCAAAGGGTATATATTAACACACACTTTGAACGTTGTCTAAACAACTTTAACTGAAAATGTTACCAACGTAAACAGTTACTTTCAAAAGGACCATGTTTGTATGTGCAACATTCTATGACTTCGACCAGGTTCACTAGTCAAATATCACTATAACTGTGAAATGGTCTTACTATAAGCCGGACGGCTTTCCATGCTGCGGTTACCAGCTAACTATACATAAGCAGACAAAGTGTAAACCCTGGTTTTATTTTAAGCCATGCTCATAGTGGCTTTTTGATACAAGTTACCAACAAAAGAATTTGACTTAACAAATAAAATTGTAGTTTTTTGCGAAGACAGGATTAAAAATGCAACATGCCCAGTAACTAATGCACCGTTTTTTTATGGCCTAAACCGATAAACGAGCAGACGGATCACCTGATGGTAAGCAATCGGTGTCGCCCATGGACACCTGGAACACCAGAGGCGTTAAAAATGCGTTACCGGCCTTTTGGGGATTAGGAGTTTGAGGATCGTTGAGTATTCAGGGATTGAGGAGATCGGGAAAGGGGAGCGTAATTGGGCCTCCGGTAATCTCACTCATACGATGAAACACAACGCAAGCGTTGCTTCACGTCGGTTTTCTGTGAGGCCGTGGTATCACTCCGGTCGAGCCGGCCCATTCGTGCCAAAGCATGGCACTCCGTTATGTAAGGGGAGATAGCTGAGACTAAAACCTACCTAAACAACCCAATATAATTTTTATTTTTGCAAATATCGGAAAATCACTTCTTTGACACAACTTTTAAGCATCTATCTCAGTGAATAATTCGTTTATCAGCAGTTTTTGTAATATCTTTTATTTATTTTATTAATTTCTATTAATTAGTAGTTCTTTTTTATATCAAGAATAAGAGAGTTTTTAGGAAAAACTACTTCTTATGCCAGTTATAGTAGAGATCGCGGGACGATCTCCGGACACCGTAAGCGCGGGCCTGCAGACGTCGAGCATGGGTGGCTTGCCGCTCGACCATAACCGCCTCAAGCGTACGTGTCGCGCTCCGCGCGCGCCTCAAAGAGCCATTAGAGCTCCACAGATGGGGCCCAATAGGGCTGATGCTGATACAGAGCCGTGGAGAACCTAACGGATCACCTGGGCTCCGGCTCGAAGTGCAGGAGTAGGAACGGGGTGGTTTTTAGTCAGTAAGAGTCTGACACTCTCTCCCGCCTCAGCCAGGCGGGGAAAGACATTCGAAGATTTTCCGCCCTTAAAAAAAAATACGTGCTTTAATAAAACATTGGACAAATCACGAAATGTGCAATATGTATGGCTCGCCAAAGATAAAACATAAAATGAGGATAATTTTAAAATTTGTTTTCCTTATAACTTTTTCTCACACATTGCCTGGTTGGAGTTATTGTAACTATCGACTATCTTTGATGTTAGACAGTTATAAGCATTCTTTTGTAATAAATTTCAAAATCAACGTTCAGTCAACTGTTTGAACAGTTATGTGAATAACCCGCAGAACTTTTCCGGTTTATATTCTTTGAGCCTACTGTTTCTCTTGCCAAAGTAATCTTGTAGACATAGAAGCTAGTTACCATTGTTTTTCTCGTTGTAAAACCGCAGATCTAATTAAGTATGTAAAAACTTAAACGTGGCTATGCGCCAGAACACTTATTGTTCGTTGCGATGCTAATTCTTGAGCCACGCCCACTCTTACTTGGAGTACAAAATGTCTAGGATTTTAAATGGAACATAAAGGGAGGTTATGTTGGTTTCAGTCTGAGTGGAGTTACTACGAGCACATATTAAACGTAGATGCATTACTTAAACTACGTCCATACACAAATGGTCTTTGTGAGCGAACTCCGATAAAGCCAATAAAAATAATGAACCCAGGAAATTTTGGAATTGAATTCAAAATGTGTTGCTCAACAGTTTACTCGTTTATCCTCTTGTCTGTTGACAGTTGCGCCCATAATGTGTTTATACCGGGAGCAGGTGTTTCAACAGACAAGAGGCTAAAATCCAAGCAATAGTATCAATCAACAAAACATGCAAAACCAACTATTTTGACTCACCTTTACACTGAAATACTGTTCAACTAAGTAAATTGAGTTTTGAATTATGGACCATTCGATACTGAAAGTGCCTAAAATAGACTAAATCTAATTAAAAGTTTTCCCGTCAAAATGCTATCTTGATGATCGATTGGTGACGATTGCGACTTTTTCATGTTTGTCCCAAAATCGAGTAGAGTTGTCGAAAGGAAAATTATTTCTATAATCATGGAGTGGAGGAATGTGTCCCATTTTCTTATACTTTTCATTTCAAATTAAATTTTTTTTTTGACTTATTTGCTTATAATAATAATATGGTGTTTGGGTACCATCTCGCCTGGTGGTGAGCGATGCTGTGGCCGATGATGTTCACTGGGGACTAAAATACACTCAAATTGTATTTCGTTCAAGGTTCACCACATAACTGATAGTACTAGGATATTAGTAATCTATGTTATGCTATGTTCCTGACGTCACATCGGGCTCACCACCATACGTGGCCCGCGACTCGCTCGCCCGACACGACGCCGTGCGCACATATCGGTTGACCCTTACAATCAGTACCTATTTAAATACAGTCTTCTCACCATACCGAAGCCTTTTATTATTCAAGACCACCAGCAACACACCTGGAGCTTGATATTCAAACATGCTACATCAAGCAAAATTAAGCTTAATTGACATTTTCAGTAATATTGAACTCAAAAACCAAACAATATTACTACAATGCAAACTGAACTACAGCCATGAGAAGTTTAAAGGCAATAAATATCTTTTTGCAAATACCATTCAATGGGAATTCGATTTTTATAATATAAATTCATCTAACGTTAAATGACCCATGTAGTATGAATTTATGTGTTCAAAAGTTTAAAGGTGATCTTCATGATAAGGGTCAAGTAAAACTAGTGTTAGCAGTCTAAAGGTCAAATAGAAAACAATTTCTATACGTTTTCATATGAGGTCGGAGTTAAAATTAAAGACTTTTTGCTATTTGTGTGAGGGTCGTTATACGCAAATGTGCTTTGTCAGTCTTAATTCTTTGTGATAGCTGTAATGGTTTAGTCTTTTGTGCTATTGTATTTTACATTGTTTTATTGTTTCAAATGATTTGTGAAATATAATCATGAATTCATTTTTTATTAACTGTTTACGTTATTTTAATTTTCTTTTTGTTTTGTTTATAAAGCACAAATGTGTTTGTTGCTTTCAACGTCGATGTACGAAGCGGTGCTTACTTAAATAATGTGTCTAATAAGCAATCAAGTTACGTGGCAATTTTAGAAAACATGCACTATCTATGTGAACAACGTCAGAACACTAGTGTTTTTTATGAGCACTCGTGGCATATAGAACAATAGGACCATCCATAGAAATATCGAATGCTTTGAACAGTACGACCACAAAATTGAGTAGTCTGTAGAAAAGGAAAAGAAAAAACGATTGCTTTTTCTATTTTTCACGTATGCATTGCAAAACCGTACTTAAAGCCCAACAACGAGTGCTGAGTTAAAAAAAGTACTACAATAATCAGCTAGGTCGTTTCGTCTTCTCAGAATTTATTTCACAATAGGGAATAGAGAACCATCAATCCATTTCAAAGATGATTGCTAAGCTCAACTTTGTAATCCAATTATTTTGACAAGTAATTAAAACGAATCAAAAACCTCTTATCGTACACATACAATTATGAAGCTTATGCTCCTCTTAAATCCAATTAGACGATTTTGTACGTACAAATACCTTCTAACTGAACAATGGTTCTGTAAGACGGAGGTATTAAATCAATGAAACATACGCTAATTGATATTAATAGTTCTTGTAAATACGTTGTCATGGTAACAATATGAGCTGTATCGGGTTTCTAGTAATTAAAATGAACTTGATACCTTAATTCTCAAAGGGTTGTCTCTCTTGTGAATTCAAGGTATAATTAAGAATTTGGCGACATTCGATTGTATTTAATGGTTTTATGTTTGCTTATGTATCTCTTCTTTTTATAAGGGGGGATATCATCCAATGACTTCTACCGCCTTGGGTTAGGCAAGAGGCAGTGTCAGACTCTTACTGACTAAAAACCCCGCCGTTCCTACGACTGGTCTTCGAGCCGGAGCCCCGGTGACCCGTTAGGCCTTCCGCGGCTCCGTATCTGGCATCAGCCCTACTGGGCCCTATCTGTGGTGGTATGATGGCTCTTTGAGGCGTGAGAACTTATGCAACTCTTATAAATGCATTTTCGACAGTCATACTTATGGTAATTTTTTAAACTATTTTAGTCAATGGCTGAAATTGAATGTGACATTTGATACTTTTATTTTAAATAAGTTAAGCATTTAGATTCCGTTACTTTATAGTTTAACTTTGTTAGTTCTGTGCATAAATAAAACTAGTCAGAACTCTGATTTCGCAGGGAAACGTCGCTATATTTATTACTATTTTTTGCCTTCCTTCCTTTGAGAGAATTTGAAAAATATGCTTTTGATCGTAGCATACAAAAAGTATGATGTGCGAGTATGTGAAACGAAAAGGAATATTTAAAGTACCTAGTACGTGGAAATTACGACGAATATTTAGCCGGTATTTAGACAGTAAGATTTATTCGAGAAGTGGAATTTGAACTATGTAGACTGCCTCGTTGGCCGAGTGGTCGCGAGTGCGACTGCCGGGCAAGGGGTCTCGGGTTCGATTCCCGGGTCGGGCAAAGTATTACTGGGTTTTTAAAAAATTCTCAGTAGTAGCACGGAGTCTGGAAATGTGCCCGGTATATGGCAATAGGCTCACCCCCTATTACATGGGACTCATAACACAAATAGTGAAAAGTGGGTGTTACTTCTGTGTGCACCTCTGCCTACCCTTTCGGGGATAAAAGGCGTGATGATGTTATGTAGTACTGTTCGAGCTACGTTGAATAGAAAATAGAAGGTATTGCAATATTCTTTAAATTTAATAGTACCATTTTATACATAGGTACTTAATTTTTGTGTATTTTTTTTGTGTGTTTATATTATTAAGTTAATACCATTACAATTACGGCGTTCTCACCTACCGCCTGACGCAAGTGCTTACCAGACACGAAAGTTCCGGTGGATTCCTGTTTCAAATTGGGCGGGAGGAAAAGCCCGGGTGTCATCACTGCGAAGACCGCCCGGAGGACATGATGGAGCATACGATGGCGGTGTGTCCTGCATGGGCTGAGCACCGCCGTGTCCTCAGGGATGTAATAGGCGACGGCGACCTCTCGCGTCTGGCATTGGTTTAGACCATGGTACGGAGCGAGGAAGACTGGGATGCCGTCTCCTCCTTCTGCGAAGGAGTAGCTAAGGAGGAGGCGGGCCCTGCGGGCGGCGAGCACGGATGATTCGCGCGATCAGAACCATACCCGAGCGTACGGCGCATTGCGTTCCGCGTGCGCCTCAAGGTACCATCAGACCACCATAGATATGGCTCAATAGAGCTGATGCTGATACGAAGCCGCGGAGAACATAACGGGTTACCGGGGTTCCGGCTCGAAGTGCAGGAGTAGGAACGGGGTGGTTTCTAGTCAGTAAGAGTCTAACACTCCCTCTCACCTCACCCGAGCGGGAGAAACCATTGGATGATTTTTCCCCGTTTAAAAAAATCGTTACAATAAAGTAATAATTGAAAAAAAGTCTTTAAAAGAACGATTTCGGTTATTTTCTCAAAAAATAATAAAAGCAAAAGACAGTCAGACATTTGAATACTAACTGTCATCATCTTAATAGAAGACCTACCGATATCGAGTCACTAAACTTCGTAAAAAACAATTTAATAATAAATATTGTCTCGTCTGAAACTCATAAAGGCGTATGAACACGATGCCTCATAAAAATACCTACAGACCTTCGTATGAAGGTAGTCATACATATATGTATGTATGTGAACCCTGTCGTAAACTAAGGAGTTCAAGGCTACGACCAGAATATGGTAATACCTCTACATGATCGTATAAAACACAGAAATATGTCCGTGGTGGGCTGATACTGATCTGAGCGTTAAACTAAAATAAAGCGCTGCGGAGTGTTGAATTAGAAATAGGTTGTGATCAGCTATTTTCAATTCATGCGCTTCAGCTGCTTAAAGGCCAAAGTTAAAACTGATTTATCAGAAATGGTTTAAACAGCATGCTTAAAACAGCATGTTTTATTATGCGAATGATTCGAATTAATTGCCAGCAAAAAATGAATATTCTTTAACCGGCTACTTATTGATTTTGTCCGCTTACAACGCGATTCCTCATAAAAATATCATTTATAAGCATAAGCTTCGTTGCTGCTGACACGACTATAAAAAATATCTTAATAATAAATTCTTCAGTAACAAAAATACAACTCAATTCATCAGGGATCATCACCATTAAATGTGTTTTGTTTTTCCGATCCAACTTCTACGGACCACAGGTCATAAAGACCAATAAAATAAGTTTCTTAGAAGTAGTAAAGTTAGTTTTAGTGCAGTGTCTGTCTATACACATCGCCCATATGACTCTCTAGTGTATCACAAATGCATCCAGTAAGAATTCTGTTAGGAAAACATATTCCATCTACATAAGTTAACTTTAAAAGCATTGAAAGGTAATGCGAATTTTATGGTTACCCTGGGTGGCTAGATGCATCTGAATCAATTTTCAAAAACTCTTTCTCCAAAGGTTTTGTGAACATTTTGTGACTTTTTTATAGAATAGGAGGCAAACGACTTACTGCATTTTTAGATCAAGGTTCACGTGAAAGATCGAATGAACTCAAAACAGACCAGCTCAATTGGATACTTACCTTAATCAAAAATAAATTATTTCGACTATTCAATTCTACACTAAACTATTGAAAAATATAATCACAATTTCGTTCATTGATTTTATAACCAACTTAATTTTAGAATTTATCCAGCATTTTTTTAAGAAATAAGTATGCTGTTTGACGCAAAAAAAACGAGACGTCATAATACACAATCTCGTATAAAATTCATAGAAAACAGTCGTTTTTGACAGTTAGAAAAAGTATTGTATTTGACTAGCTGGCAAGTACCCAATTAGGATGTTGCACTAGTTCAACAATTTAAACAATAGATCTAATAGAATATAGTAATAGCTCCCAAAGTAATTTAAATTAACTTTATTGCTTTATTGGGTAGCGTAATTTAATTTTGACTGCCAGGCAAGGTCTCGGGTTCGATTCCCGGGTCAGGCAAAGTATTACTGGGTTTTTAAAAATCTCAATAGTGGCACGGAGTTTGGAAATGTGTCCCGTATATGGCAATAGGCTCACCCCCAATTACATGGGACTCATAACATAAATTGAGAAAAGTGGGTTTTACATTGTACAGTGGCATTAAGTGCTGTAATGTGCACCTCTGCCTACCCCTGCAGGGATAAAAGAGCGTGATGTTATGTTATGTTGGGTAGTGTAACAATAATACAAAGTAAAATAGAAATACTTGAAGTTTTGATAGATATTTTTCAATTACAATTTTTTTATGGAATAGGAGGCAATCGAGCAGTCGGGTTACCTGATGGTAAGTTAAATTAATTGCACTTTAAATTTCACATAGTACCAAACTAATACTTAAAAATTCACAACCACTTCAAGCGTTTGGATAAAACCTAAGCTGCTTATAGTACTAAGCCATCGATTTTATTTTATTTTCTTAAATCTTCTGCTCGTCCTAAAGTAATAAAAAGCGATACAGTAAAAACAAGCAATATTAAATCCAGCTTACTTTACTTTTAAGTTATTTGAATACGCTTAAACCTCCCCAATCTCGGTTTAATCCTTTTGTAAAGTTCTTAATCGGTTTTCAAAACGATTCAAGGGTAAAATGTATTCAATTTTTTCTAAGAATCACTTAAACACTTGTTGAAAGGAAAAATATATATAAATAGTAGCTCAATCATAAACCTATCAAAAACAGCAAGGTTTTATATTTTACTTTTTTTCGCAGTTTTTGAAAATATCTTTTGTATTTTTCTAGATTTGGATATTTTTGCTGTGATGGTAGATACCATCAACTATTATAGAATTTATAAGAACACCTATAAATATCCTGTTTCTAACTACATACATTCTTATATTATTTATTTATTTATTTTACATAAGTACAGATACAGACGACAGATTGAAATCGTACACAACAATCTTAATTATAAATAGTGAGCGAACCTGAAGTCCAATTACAGCATCCATAATCCATTTATATCAAATTTCATAAACATATTATAATTAAATAGCTACTTTATCAATCCCGAGTAATTTTAATTTTTTTAGTTTATCTCTTCAAGAATAATTCGGCGAGTAAATGGTTAATTTACTAATGGTAATTTACTCCTTATACATTACTTAATAATCTTATTTATGCTTTTAAATTCATGGCAAAAAAGAATAAATAATTTATTCGTATTAAATCGTTTATCAGTGGTTATATTTACTAAGGGCTACTGTCCACGTTGCTGCATTTGACGAGTGCATGCATCCTTCAAGTGACGTAGGCTTTTGCATATTTGGTACGCATGACGTGCGGTTAGTGTGACGTTGCCGCAACGAGGACAAAGTATCGATTGTCTCTCTGCAACTGCAAGTTGTAAGCATTCGTCTTGCATTCGTCAATTGTAGAAATCGTGCGTATTCGTGCGGTTACGTGGACAGTAGCCGTAATGCCAGCAAGAGTCGACTTCATAAAGCGTTGAAATAACCATACAAGAAATAACAGCACACTACACAAAAATATGTTTAGCATACTCAGTTTAATGGGGTTGTAAATTTTATTTTTGCCCGACTTATTATACAGAAAAGAGGTTAATGGTTTTCAGGGGCGTGTATTTATTACTAAGGTGGCAACACCTTTAAATGTGATTATGGGCATAGAGTGAGTTTCTTCCATGTCTGCCTGAGAATTTAGGCGAATAATTTGAAAAGCGTATGAGTGGTGTGATTTTGTTAAATAACAGTGAACTAAATCATTACTTTATCATTATCACTGACTTTGGTAATGTTGATGTCGAGAACCTCATTCTAAGAACTTGTATAAATATGTTTATATCACAATCAATGTCATTCGTCTGCTAATGGATCCAAGTCGATACAAATCCATGCCAAGCCTATCATTAAGGTTTTAATCCAAAAACACCATTTCAATACACCGCATGTAATTCACAAAGTCGGTCAATCAGAGAGCAAAAGTGCAAATCATCACGTCGACCCCTTGTATGTAACAAATCGAATTCGACTCCAACCATATGCGGCAGTAGTGAATGTGGAACTAAATCTAATGCTATCAAATCTATCTGCAACGAACCGAGCCGGACAAAATGGCGTGTCATCGAATTCGTTTTTAGGTCACTACTAGTATCACGTGCAGTGATTTTTATTATGAACTCTGCGTGATGAAAGGGAATTAAGGAAAAAAGGGTGTTTTTACAACCTTTACTGTGGATACGTGATCGATAACATGCAGGAAAAAAGTTAAAGCATGGTTTTATAAAGCAGATTAGTTAACTATTCTATATGTAAAATACAGAGACTGGCTGTGACAGACGTATAGTTTAGCTTAGTCGTGATACTTACAAATGTGTATGTATTTTCATGTCATGCAGTTGCGTATTTATCCAGAAATGCAACAACAAAACAAACTTGTCCCTGAACTATACCAACAAAAATATTTTATAGCACCACAATTTATATAACTTGTCCCAAAATCCGTGTCCATTACGACCTTATTTCCCATTGAAGGCACCAATAACTGGCGGTAAAAGTCAATATTTGGCGCTTTAGGACCTAATCCGGCGTAACAGTACTGGAACCATCGCGCATAAAGCCATCATTTCGTACTTAACCCTTGTTTGCTACTGTCCGTTTTTGCAGTTTTAATAAAATGGCTGGTTGTAGAGACAGGGGCTGACAGAGGCGGCCCCGGGGGATTTTGCTTCGGACGTAATGGCAATTTAATTTAGTTGCCACATGATGGATATTGATAGCACCAATCCACTTATTTCATAGCTCGTGGAAACGTCAAATCGAACACTTCCTGAGTTTTTATAAGGTTTTATATTGAGTGTTGTGATGAGAGATATGAATTGGGGTTTATGACCTTTCGTAATGGAAACACGGTTTATGAACTTGATGGGTTACTTTTTAGAGTTATGATGTCGTTTAAAGAGAAGTAATTTATGCAAAAGAGATCAACTGCTTATGACGTAAATGTTATCAAAAGAAAGAATTTTATGTATTTATTATTGTGATGTTAACACGGCTTTACACCAATTACATTAACACACATACAAAGAGAAATCAAAGAGAATCAAACGGTTATAATAACAGAAAAGAAGAAACAAAAATGAAACATAAATAAACATCACATTAAAAAAAATACAATAAAAATTCAATTAAAAAACATAAAGAAAAGTCAGACAATTACAATAGTAGATGACAAAAAAAGAAATGTACCTATATCACAGTAAAATGAAAACAAAACATTTAATTATACACTTCAACACAGACTTCAGAGACTTTCACAAAAACTGAAACAAACCTTTTTAATAGCTTTAAACTCGTCCATGAATAGGTCACAGTCAGGGTAGGCTTCCACGCGGCTACTGAGCGCGAAATTGCAAGAAAGAATAATCTAATCCAAAATTAAGGAAACGAAAGAAAGGAAATCTCTCGCTTATTTGTCATTATACCTCTATAATGTACTATTATGATATCTGTCATAACGGTTATAGTGGGAAATTCGTTTCATGAAAAATGTTGAGGTGCCAAGAAATAATTCACACTTAGTAATATTATAACATAGGTACTAGCACTTGGCACGGGAGTTATAAAATAAATATATAAGTATTTGAGTTCGTAACTGACTGCCTCGTTGCAATTGCGACTGCCGGGCAAGGGGTCTCGGGTTCGGATCCCGGGCAAGGTAATACTGGTTTATTTTTAATCTCATTATTAGAACGGAGTCTGGAATTTGTGCCCGGTATATGGGGACTTAGGTTCACCCCTGTTACATAGGGCTTAAAACATAAATCATTTAAGTAGGTTTAGGCAATAATTGTACCTCTGCCTACCTAATACCCAGTTCAGGGATAAATGGCGTGATCTTATGTTATGTTATGTTAAGTTCGTAAATGTACAGTTAGTAAAATAGCTCTTAGTATGGCTTGAAATTAGTCGAGTTCCGCGTCAAACAACAATCTTCAAATCCCTAATCCTCAAAAGACCAGTAAAGCACAGGCGCTTTACTTCACAAGTAACGCCCCTGGTGTTTCGGGTGGCTATGAGCAGCGCTAATTGCTTACCATCAGGTCATCCATCTGCTCGTATAAAAAAACCGTTTTACGTTACTAACAGTGGTCGGTAAGTTGATATTTTATTTTTATTTTATTTTAAAAGACTTCATGCACACACTAATGTACAAGGTGGGCTTAATGCCTAGGGCATTCTCCTCCAGCCAGACCTTTGGGTGATGCAGAGACAAAAACAATGGTCGATGCAAGAAGCAAGCGTATTTAAGACTCAACAGAAATACATAGAAAAACGGATAGTATAGACTTACATAAAATAAATGCCTATATAAACTTACATGTATATGACATAACAATAAACTTACATAATTATATTACATATACTACTTAGACGTAACATAATTATACATAGTATATTTATTTTAATTAAAAAAATATTATACCACGACGGTGGCAAAACAAGCACACGGCCCACCTGATGGTAAGCGGTTACCGTGGCCTATGTACGCCTGCAACACTTGGTGCATTACATGGGCCTTGTTGACCCTTAGGTATAATTAAAATAAATCGAAGAAATAATAAATCATATTACGCTGTACTATGTATAATAATATTTATAACATACATAATAATATTTTTATGTTCTTTTTCTCTGAATGGCATTCATTCGTTTTAATAATGAAAATACAAGCAAATGTTTTCACTATCAATTCCAATTTATATTCTTGTCAATGAATTCAGTAATGAGTTCGGTTATTACACAGAAAAAAACATACGTACTGAGAGCTCAATCTTCTTCTATTTTGGAAAGATATTTTACTATAATAACATAACATCACGCCTTTTATCCTCAAAGGGGTAAACAGAGGTGCACATTACGGCACTGAATGACACTGTACAATATAACACCCATATTTCACTATTTATGTTATGAGTTCCATGTAATAGAGGGTGAGCCTATTGCCATATATCGGGCATAATTCCAGACTCCGTGCTACTATTGAAAGTTTTTTTTAAAACCCAGTACCTAATACTTTGCCCGACCCGGGAATCGAACCCGAGACTCCTTGCTCGGCAGTCGTCACACTTACGACTCAGTCAACGGAGCAGTATGTCACTATAATATTAGTATTATTAATTTTAATACCTCTGAAATAATTTTGCCTTTATGTAATGATGCGTTTCATTATATTAATAGTTCACTTCTTTTATTCTTTTGTTTGGTTTTATTTTAATAATTCCAGGTTTATATCGTAATGATTCTTTGAATGTAATTGCATTAAACTAAATGAAAAAATAAATAACTGTTTCATTAAGTAAAAACGCGGGTTACTCACGTGAATATACTGAGAAAAGCTCTACTAGTTTCGAACCACAGAGGGGTTCTTCGCCGGACGCCGCTTCGGACGTCACGCAGCTCTCTGTGAGTAACCCGCGTTTTTACTTAATTTAGTATGTCTCACAACAGTTATTTTAAATATTTCATGTTCATGCTATGTAGAGACTGACACACAGACGCAGTTCTTTTTATAATTATTTGAAGTATTGAAAACCAAATAGTCACTAATATTATTAACATTTTCTGTTTGCAGTAACATGTCAAACGTTTCAATACGAAGTCAAATAACTCCAATTAGTCAAACAAATAGAACTAAACTGAAGTCTTTTAAAATAGCTAGCTATCTGCCCGCGGTTTCATGCGCACTGTCAAAGAAATAAAATCAGGTTATTGCTTTGCAATCTCTTAACTGTCTTCAAACAAAAATTATAGGCAGTTACAAAAAAAAAATCGTACAAGAAGTAGCGGTCCCAAATTTTGAGACTCAACAGGGCTGATGTCGATACGGAGCCGCGGAGGGCATATCGGGTTGCCAGGGCTCCGGATCGAAGTGCAGGAGTAGGAACGGGACGGATTTTAATCAGTAAGTGCCTGACACTCTCTCTCTCGCCTCACCTGGGTGGGAGCAGTAGTTGGATGATTTTCACAACTCAAAAAAGGGTTCTCAAATCACCCAAAAAAACTCCATTGTGCCGCGAAAGAGAGACAAAAACACGTTCTCGCATTTTATAACATTAGTTTTCACGTCTTAGATATATTATAGAGAAATTCAGAAGTAATAAATAACCTAAGCAAGCACATTGCGACAAAATATTGAAAATATTTATTTGGAGAACTTTTAAAGTTATTATGATCGAGTAAACTGACTTTGGCGGTTATCCAAAAAATTGGTATCCGTTGAGTGCATTGCGGGGACAATGGGTCACCCGATTTAATTAGGTTAATACTAGGGTACGCGATTTTACCGTTGAGTTAAATGTCAACCACGGTTTGCAGTCTCCTTGCCTTTTTAAAAATTGTCCGTATTTTTATGTTAAAAAAGGTTTTTATGGTAGGGAGGGAAATTATATGCTTTGTTTTTGGAATTAGGGTGCTTGTATGCTGATTTATAAATGGGACACAGCGGACATTAGCTGTTTGGCATTAGTCGTGAACAGAATAAGAGGATTAGTGAAACGGGAAATTTTGGAAATTTTATGTGCTATAAAAATGCATTACTTTGTTATTGTGGGTGTATTGTAGACTAGTTATTTAGGTAACAATGTTGTTTGTCTTGAATTTGCCCTATTATTTTGATACGATGAAAGGCTAGTACAAGTCTTATTTTACCACCATTTTGTACCTAGCACGGAAAAGGGTATAGTCACTGGTAATATAGGTATTTCTAGTTAAGCGAAAGAAAATGAAGTGTACTAATACGAAACAATTAAATATCTAGTCTGTTCTAAATATTTGTAAGACTCAAGTCCAACATCAGCGTTGTAATCTGCGGGCACTCCGATATGAATGTCGGTCCTACACTTTGCTACAAAATGTTATGCTGTATTTTGTATCGAATATTCAGACAAACCATTTTGATATTTAGCCTTATCTATCGATTAGCCGTTCATAGACTAGTATCGCAATAAGCAATCCAATATAGCCTAATCATTAGGCCAAGTCAAGTAAATTTAATTAGAGCTCGTGTTCTGTGGTGGACATTACCGGACTGATTTGACGAATGCAATTAATGGAGCGCATAATTAGAGGTATAATATGTATGAGTGTATACGTTTTGTGTGGCATATTATGAAGATAGAAAAGGTCTTTGATCAACAGCCTGTTTTCGTCCACTGCTAGACATAAGCCTCTCTTCTTAAATCTTCTGCTCGTCCTAAAGTAATAAAAAGCGATACAGTAAAAACAAGCAATATTAAATCCAGCTTACTTTACTTTTAAGTTATTTGAATACGCTTAAACCTCCCCAATCTCGGTTTAATCCTTTTGTAAAGTTCTTAATCGGTTTTCAAAACGATTCAAGGGTAAAATGTATTCAATTTTTTCTAAGAATCACTTAAACACTTGTTGAAAGGAAAAATATATATAAATAGTAGCTCAATCATAAACCTATCAAAAACAGCAAGGTTTTATATTTTACTTTTTTTCGCAGTTTTTGAAAATATCTTTTGTATTTTTCTAGATTTGGATATTTTTGCTGTGATGGTAGATACCATCAACTATTATAGAATTTATAAGAACACCTATAAATATCCTGTTTCTAACTACATACATTCTTATATTATTTATTTATTTATTTTACATAAGTACAGATACAGACGACAGATTGAAATCGTACACAACAATCTTAATTATAAATAGTGAGCGAACCTGAAGTCCAATTACAGCATCCATAATCCATTTATATCAAATTTCATAAACATATTATAATTAAATAGCTACTTTATCAATCCCGAGTAATTTTAATTTTTTTAGTTTATCTCTTCAAGAATAATTCGGCGAGTAAATGGTTAATTTACTAATGGTAATTTACTCCTTATACATTACTTAATAATCTTATTTATGCTTTTAAATTCATGGCAAAAAAGAATAAATAATTTATTCGTATTAAATCGTTTATCAGTGGTTATATTTACTAAGGGCTACTGTCCACGTTGCTGCATTTGACGAGTGCATGCATCCTTCAAGTGACGTAGGCTTTTGCATATTTGGTACGCATGACGTGCGGTTAGTGTGACGTTGCCGCAACGAGGACAAAGTATCGATTGTCTCTCTGCAACTGCAAGTTGTAAGCATTCGTCTTGCATTCGTCAATTGTAGAAATCGTGCGTATTCGTGCGGTTACGTGGACAGTAGCCGTAATGCCAGCAAGAGTCGACTTCATAAAGCGTTGAAATAACCATACAAGAAATAACAGCACACTACACAAAAATATGTTTAGCATACTCAGTTTAATGGGGTTGTAAATTTTATTTTTGCCCGACTTATTATACAGAAAAGAGGTTAATGGTTTTCAGGGGCGTGTATTTATTACTAAGGTGGCAACACCTTTAAATGTGATTATGGGCATAGAGTGAGTTTCTTCCATGTCTGCCTGAGAATTTAGGCGAATAATTTGAAAAGCGTATGAGTGGTGTGATTTTGTTAAATAACAGTGAACTAAATCATTACTTTATCATTATCACTGACTTTGGTAATGTTGATGTCGAGAACCTCATTCTAAGAACTTGTATAAATATGTTTATATCACAATCAATGTCATTCGTCTGCTAATGGATCCAAGTCGATACAAATCCATGCCAAGCCTATCATTAAGGTTTTAATCCAAAAACACCATTTCAATACACCGCATGTAATTCACAAAGTCGGTCAATCAGAGAGCAAAAGTGCAAATCATCACGTCGACCCCTTGTATGTAACAAATCGAATTCGACTCCAACCATATGCGGCAGTAGTGAATGTGGAACTAAATCTAATGCTATCAAATCTATCTGCAACGAACCGAGCCGGACAAAATGGCGTGTCATCGAATTCGTTTTTAGGTCACTACTAGTATCACGTGCAGTGATTTTTATTATGAACTCTGCGTGATGAAAGGGAATTAAGGAAAAAAGGGTGTTTTTACAACCTTTACTGTGGATACGTGATCGATAACATGCAGGAAAAAAGTTAAAGCATGGTTTTATAAAGCAGATTAGTTAACTATTCTATATGTAAAATACAGAGACTGGCTGTGACAGACGTATAGTTTAGCTTAGTCGTGATACTTACAAATGTGTATGTATTTTCATGTCATGCAGTTGCGTATTTATCCAGAAATGCAACAACAAAACAAACTTGTCCCTGAACTATACCAACAAAAATATTTTATAGCACCACAATTTATATAACTTGTCCCAAAATCCGTGTCCATTACGACCTTATTTCCCATTGAAGGCACCAATAACTGGCGGTAAAAGTCAATATTTGGCGCTTTAGGACCTAATCCGGCGTAACAGTACTGGAACCATCGCGCATAAAGCCATCATTTCGTACTTAACCCTTGTTTGCTACTGTCCGTTTTTGCAGTTTTAATAAAATGGCTGGTTGTAGAGACAGGGGCTGACAGAGGCGGCCCCGGGGGATTTTGCTTCGGACGTAATGGCAATTTAATTTAGTTGCCACATGATGGATATTGATAGCACCAATCCACTTATTTCATAGCTCGTGGAAACGTCAAATCGAACACTTCCTGAGTTTTTATAAGGTTTTATATTGAGTGTTGTGATGAGAGATATGAATTGGGGTTTATGACCTTTCGTAATGGAAACACGGTTTATGAACTTGATGGGTTACTTTTTAGAGTTATGATGTCGTTTAAAGAGAAGTAATTTATGCAAAAGAGATCAACTGCTTATGACGTAAATGTTATCAAAAGAAAGAATTTTATGTATTTATTATTGTGATGTTAACACGGCTTTACACCAATTACATTAACACACATACAAAGAGAAATCAAAGAGAATCAAACGGTTATAATAACAGAAAAGAAGAAACAAAAATGAAACATAAATAAACATCACATTAAAAAAAATACAATAAAAATTCAATTAAAAAACATAAAGAAAAGTCAGACAATTACAATAGTAGATGACAAAAAAAGAAATGTACCTATATCACAGTAAAATGAAAACAAAACATTTAATTATACACTTCAACACAGACTTCAGAGACTTTCACAAAAACTGAAACAAACCTTTTTAATAGCTTTAAACTCGTCCATGAATAGGTCACAGTCAGGGTAGGCTTCCACGCGGCTACTGAGCGCGAAATTGCAAGAAAGAATAATCTAATCCAAAATTAAGGAAACGAAAGAAAGGAAATCTCTCGCTTATTTGTCATTATACCTCTATAATGTACTATTATGATATCTGTCATAACGGTTATAGTGGGAAATTCGTTTCATGAAAAATGTTGAGGTGCCAAGAAATAATTCACACTTAGTAATATTATAACATAGGTACTAGCACTTGGCACGGGAGTTATAAAATAAATATATAAGTATTTGAGTTCGTAACTGACTGCCTCGTTGCAATTGCGACTGCCGGGCAAGGGGTCTCGGGTTCGGATCCCGGGCAAGGTAATACTGGTTTATTTTTAATCTCATTATTAGAACGGAGTCTGGAATTTGTGCCCGGTATATGGGGACTTAGGTTCACCCCTGTTACATAGGGCTTAAAACATAAATCATTTAAGTAGGTTTAGGCAATAATTGTACCTCTGCCTACCTAATACCCAGTTCAGGGATAAATGGCGTGATCTTATGTTATGTTATGTTAAGTTCGTAAATGTACAGTTAGTAAAATAGCTCTTAGTATGGCTTGAAATTAGTCGAGTTCCGCGTCAAACAACAATCTTCAAATCCCTAATCCTCAAAAGACCAGTAAAGCACAGGCGCTTTACTTCACAAGTAACGCCCCTGGTGTTTCGGGTGGCTATGAGCAGCGCTAATTGCTTACCATCAGGTCATCCATCTGCTCGTATAAAAAAACCGTTTTACGTTACTAACAGTGGTCGGTAAGTTGATATTTTATTTTTATTTTATTTTAAAAGACTTCATGCACACACTAATGTACAAGGTGGGCTTAATGCCTAGGGCATTCTCCTCCAGCCAGACCTTTGGGTGATGCAGAGACAAAAACAATGGTCGATGCAAGAAGCAAGCGTATTTAAGACTCAACAGAAATACATAGAAAAACGGATAGTATAGACTTACATAAAATAAATGCCTATATAAACTTACTTGTATATGACATAACAATAAACTTACATAATTATATTACATATACTACTTAGACGTAACATAATTATACATAGTATATTTATTTTAATTAAAAAAATATTATACCACGACGGTGGCAAAACAAGCACACGGCCCACCTGATGGTAAGCGGTTACCGTGGCCTATGTACGCCTGCAACACTTGGTGCATTACATGGGCCTTGTTGACCCTTAGGTATAATTAAAATAAATCGAAGAAATAATAAATCATATTACGCTGTACTATGTATAATAATATTTATAACATACATAATAATATTTTTATGTTCTTTTTCTCTGAATGGCATTCATTCGTTTTAATAATGAAAATACAAGCAAATGCTTTCACTATCAATTCCAATTTATATTCTTGCCAATGAATTCAGTAATGAGTTCGGTTATTACACAGAAAAAACATACGTACTGAGAGCTCAATCTTCTTCTATTTTGGAAAGATATTTTACTATAATAACATAACATCACGCCTTTTATCCTCAAAGGGGTAAACAGAGGTGCACATTACGGCACTGAATGACACTGTACAATATAACACCCATATTTCACTATTTATGTTATGAGTTCCATGTAATAGAGGGTGAGCCTATTGCCATATATCGGGCATAATTCCAGACTCCGTGCTACTATTGAAAGTTTTTTTTAAAACCCAGTACCTAATACTTTGCCCGACCCGGGAATCGAACCCGAGACTCCTTGCTCGGCAGTCGTCACACTTACGACTCAGTCAACGGAGCAGTATGTCACTATAATATTAGTATTATTAATTTTAATACCTCTGAAATAATTTTGCCTTTATGTAATGATGCGTTTCATTATATTAATAGTTCACTTCTTTTATTCTTTTGTTTGGTTTTATTTTAATAATTCCAGGTTTATATCGTAATGATTCTTTGAATGTAATTGCATTAAACTAAATGAAAAAATAAATAACTGTTTCATTAAGTAAAAACGCGGGTTACTCACGTGAATATACTGAGAAAAGCTCTACTAGTTTCGAACCACAGAGGGGTTCTTCGCCGGACGCCGCTTCGGACGTCACGCAGCTCTCTGTGAGTAACCCGCGTTTTTACTTAATTTAGTATGTCTCACAACAGTTATTTTAAATATTTCATGTTCATGCTATGTAGAGACTGACACACAGACGCAGTTCTTTTTATAATTATTTGAAGTATTGAAAACCAAATAGTCACTAATATTATTAACATTTTCTGTTTGCAGTAACATGTCAAACGTTTCAATACGAAGTCAAATAACTCCAATTAGTCAAACAAATAGAACTAAACTGAAGTCTTTTAAAATAGCTAGCTATCTGCCCGCGGTTTCATGCGCACTGTCAAAGAAATAAAATCAGGTTATTGCTTTGCAATCTCTTAACTGTCTTCAAACAAAAATTATAGGCAGTTACAAAAAAAAAATCGTACAAGAAGTAGCGGTCCCAAATTTTGAGACTCAACAGGGCTGATGTCGATACGGAGCCGCGGAGGGCATATCGGGTTGCCAGGGCTCCGGATCGAAGTGCAGGAGTAGGAACGGGACGGATTTTAATCAGTAAGTGCCTGACACTCTCTCTCTCGCCTCACCTGGGTGGGAGCAGTAGTTGGATGATTTTCACAACTCAAAAAAGGGTTCTCAAATCACCCAAAAAAACTCCATTGTGCCGCGAAAGAGAGACAAAAACACGTTCTCGCATTTTATAACATTAGTTTTCACGTCTTAGATATATTATAGAGAAATTCAGAAGTAATAAATAACCTAAGCAAGCACATTGCGACAAAATATTGAAAATATTTATTTGGAGAACTTTTAAAGTTATTATGATCGAGTAAACTGACTTTGGCGGTTATCCAAAAAATTGGTATCCGTTGAGTGCATTGCGGGGACAATGGGTCACCCGATTTAATTAGGTTAATACTAGGGTACGCGATTTTACCGTTGAGTTAAATGTCAACCACGGTTTGCAGTCTCCTTGCCTTTTTAAAAATTGTCCGTATTTTTATGTTAAAAAAGGTTTTTATGGTAGGGAGGGAAATTATATGCTTTGTTTTTGGAATTAGGGTGCTTGTATGCTGATTTATAAATGGGACACAGCGGACATTAGCTGTTTGGCATTAGTCGTGAACAGAATAAGAGGATTAGTGAAACGGGAAATTTTGGAAATTTTATGTGCTATAAAAATGCATTACTTTGTTATTGTGGGTGTATTGTAGACTAGTTATTTAGGTAACAATGTTGTTTGTCTTGAATTTGCCCTATTATTTTGATACGATGAAAGGCTAGTACAAGTCTTATTTTACCACCATTTTGTACCTAGCACGGAAAAGGGTATAGTCACTGGTAATATAGGTATTTCTAGTTAAGCGAAAGAAAATGAAGTGTACTAATACGAAACAATTAAATATCTAGTCTGTTCTAAATATTTGTAAGACTCAAGTCCAACATCAGCGTTGTAATCTGCGGGCACTCCGATATGAATGTCGGTCCTACACTTTGCTACAAAATGTTATGCTGTATTTTGTATCGAATATTCAGACAAACCATTTTGATATTTAGCCTTATCTATCGATTAGCCGTTCATAGACTAGTATCGCAATAAGCAATCCAATATAGCCTAATCATTAGGCCAAGTCAAGTAAATTTAATTAGAGCTCGTGTTCTGTGGTGGACATTACCGGACTGATTTGACGAATGCAATTAATGGAGCGCATAATTAGAGGTATAATATGTATGAGTGTATACGTTTTGTGTGGCATATTATGAAGATAGAAAAGGTCTTTGATCAACAGCCTGTTTTCGTCCACTGCTAGA